>JBBHAA010002776.1:0-427793 GCA_037953035.1 Aquarana catesbeiana
AGAGAGAGAGAGAGAGAGAGAGAGAGAGAGAGAGAGAGAGAGAGAGAGAGAGAGAGAGAGAGAGAGAGAGAGAGAGAGAGAGAGAGAGAGAGAGATTAGGCAGAACAGTCAGTCAGTTAGCTGCACTTACAGTGTATTGTGTATACATATGCATCCCAGGTGTTGCATATATATATACACACTGTATTCAGTTTAGCTAGATCCGTTCCGGTTATCTTCTAGACTATTTACATTTAGTGCAGTGCGTCCTGCTCACAGTGTTCAGCTAGAAAAAGCAAATGAACGTCGCCCACGGGACTTTAAATGAGGTGTAAATGGTGATCAAAGGGTAAGCAAGTATAAAAGTACAAATATTTTATTGAAAATAACAGCATAATCCATAATAGGACATGAGCATGGGTGAACAGGTTCATAAAACAGCAACATTGCAATGTAGTCCTAAAACATAGCCATCATATAATAGTAATATATATAATACAGGTATGCATAGTACATCTCTAACCCGATGCGTTTCGCGAGCTTTCCTCGCTTCATCAGGGGCTGATGTGCATAACTGCTGTCTGTAAATACAGATTAAAGTAATTAGAGTATCGGTTATGATAGGGTAAAAGCAAGAAGCCAGACCTGGTCATCCCATACTTACTTGTAGGACCCAAGCTGCAGACACATAACCCAGGCACGGGCCGGCGGAGGGCATCTCCCCCGGGAGCTGAAGGGGCCGAGGACCCAACCAGAGGACCGAGGCCAGGCGTGGGTGGCAGCATGGCAGAATGAGAGAGAGAAAGGAGAGCGTAAACCCAAATTGATCCCAAATGCAATGCAGGGCGACTCACTGTATGGGGATATAAATAAGATAAAAGAGTTTGGAAGTATGAGATGTATATCGTGGCATAAATGCAAGGTATGTTGGTAAGCAAGGTCTAAAGTAATGTCAATGGTATTGTCGTAGAAATACAAAATATGTGCTACTTGCATAGTATGCATAAAGTGTCCCGCAGAGCAGAGAGAAAAAGGAGGGTACAAGGTGAAAAAGTGAATGAGAAAGGAAGGAGAAGGGGAGGGAAGGAGGGGAAAACAGGGGAAGTGAAGTGAATAGTAACAGAAAAAGGACAGAGAAAGAGAAGAGAAATGAAAAGAGGGGGGACGGGACCAGAGGGAAGGAAAGAAAAAGTGAGTGAAGTGAAGGGAGGAGAGGCACGGTGAAATAAGGGGCAAAATGATTATTGGTGTGATGGACTGGAAAAGTACTTCTGTGTGAAAGAGCAGAATGTGATTGGAGAAGTCAGGCAGAAACAGCAAGTGAGGATAGGTACGCTGTGAGGTGCAGGTATTCATGTTAAAGTAAATAGATAAGGTGCCTACCAGTATAGTGCAGCGTCCCGACTGAATGTTGGAGAGGTAGTGAAGGAAAGATTGCCATACTGTCACCCCCCGCCTTATACCCGGACATCCCGCCGAGTTCTCCGCCCCTAACGTCATGCGTCAGGCGGAGCAAAAGAAGATCGCAACGCCACCCGCCGCATAGGGCAGGCACTCGCGATCCACAGCCGCCGCCTGGATGACACATCCCGCCCATCGGAAAGGGGGATACCGCTGAATTGCAGGCATCCCCAGGTGGGCGTGGAAAAGCATGACGCCGATGCCCTGGTGGCCCCGCCCCTCCGGAGAAGCCAGAGAGGCGGGGACAGCTGGGGAAATAAATCCCCATTTGTGCATCGCAGCTCCCAGAGGGTAAACAAGACCGCTCAGCCCAAACATGGGTGCAGTGAAAGAGCTGGGTCTGCAAGTAGATAGAAAATTGAAACATGATAATGTAAGAAGGTATGCTAGTAAAGTCATTAAGGTTCAGTAGTAGCCGAACCAATATAGCCCCTAAGATCTAGGGTCAGCATCAGACCAGGGCATTATGGTGTTTTCCACCTGGGTACAAATTATAAAGAAAGTCTGAGGACTGACCCCTAACATAAAGCACCTCCATCCCTAATATCAGAGAAAAAGCAAATGAACGTCACCCACGGGACTTTAAATGAGGTGTAAATGGTGATCAAAGGGTAAGCAAGTATAAAAGTACAAATATTTTATTGAAAATAACAGCATAATCCATAATAGGACATGAGCATGGGTGAACAGGTTCATAAAAACAGCAACATTGCAATGTAGTCCTAAAACATAGCCATCATATAATAGTAATATATATAATACAGGTATGCATAGTACATCTCTAACCCGACGCGTTTTGCGAGCTTTCCTCGCTTCATCAGGGGCTGATGTGCATAACTGCTGTCTGTAAATACAGATTAAAGTAATTAGAGTATTGGTTATGATAGGGTAAAAGCAAGAAGCCAGACCTGGTCATCCCATACTTACTTGTAGGACCCAAGCTGCAGACACATAACCCAGGCACGGGCCGGCGGAGGGCATCTCCCCCGGGAGCTGAAGGGGCCGAGGACCCAACCAGAGGACCGAGGCTTTTCCACGCCCACCTGGGGATGCCTGCAATTCAGCGGTATCCCCCTTTCCGATGGGCGGATGTGTCATCCAGGCGGCGGCTGTGGATCGCGAGTGCCTGCCCTATGCGGCGGGGTGCGTTGCGATCTTCTTTTGCTCCGCCTGACGCATGACGTTAGGGGCGGAGAACTCGGGCGGATGTCCGGGTATAAGGCGGGGGGTGACAGTATGGCAATCTTTCCTTCACTACCTCTCCAACATTCAGTCGGGACGCTGCACTATACTGGTAGGCACCTTATCTATTTACTTTAACATGAATACCTGCACCTCACAGCGTACCTATCCTCACTTGCTGTTTCTGACTGACTTCTCCAATCACATTCTGCTCTTTTCACACAGAAGTACTTTTCCAGTCCATCACACCAATAATCATTTTGCCCCTTATTTCACCGTGCCTCTCCTCCCTTCACTTCACTCACTTTTTCTTTCCTTCCCCCTGGTCCCGTCCCCCCTCTTTTCATTTCTATTCTCTTTCTCTGTCCTTTTTCTGTTACTATTCACTTCACTTCCCCCTGTTTTCCCCTCCTTCCCTCCCCTCTCCTTCCTTTCTCATTCACTTTTTCACCTTGTACCCTCCTTTTTCTCTCTGCTCTGCGGGACACTTTATGCATACTATGCAAGTAGCACATATTTTGTATTTCTACGACAATACCATTGACATTACTTTAGACCTTGCTTACCAACATACCTTGCATTTATGCCACGATATACATCTCATACTTCCAAACTCTTTTTTATCTTATTTATATCCCCATACAGTGAGTCGCCCTGCATTGCATTTGGGATCAATTTGGGTTTACGCTCTCCTTTCTCTCTCTCATTCTGCCATGCTGCCCCCCACGCCTGGCCTCGGTCCTCTGGTTGGGTCCTCGGCCCTTCAGCTCCCGGGGGAGATGCCCTCCGCCGGCCCGTGCCGGGGTTATGTGTCTGCAGCTTGGGTCCTACAAGTAAGTATGGGATGACCAGGTCTGGCTTCTTGCTTTTACCCTATCATAACCGATACTCTAATTACTTTAATCTGTATTTACAGACAGCAGTTATGCACATCAGCCCCTGATGAAGCGAGGAAAGCTCGCGAAACGCGTCGGGTTAGAGATGTACTATGCATACCTGTATTATATATATTACTATTATATGATGGCTATGTTTTAGGACTACATTGCAATGTTGCTGTTTTATGAACCTGTTCACCCATGCTCATGTCCTATTATGGATTATGCTGTTATTTTCAATAAAATATTTGTACTTTTATACTTGCTTACCCTTTGATCACCATTTACACCTCATTTAAAGTCCCGTGGGCGACGTTCATTTGCTTTTTCTCTGATATTAGGGATGGAGGTGCTTTATGTTAGGGGTCAGTCCTCAGACTTTCTTTATACAGTGTTCAGCTAGATCCGTTCCTGTTATCTTCTAGACTATTTACATTTAGTGCAGTGCGTCCTGCTCACAGTGTTCAGCTAGATCCGTTCCTGTTATCTTCTAGACTATTTACATTTAGTGCAGTGCGTCCTGCTCACAGTGTTCAGCTAGATCCGTTCCTGTTATCTTCTAGACTATTTACATTTAGTGCAGTGCGTCCTGCTCACAGTGTTCAGCTAGATCCGTTCCTGTTATCTTCTAGACTATTTACATTTAGTACAGTGCGTCCTGCTCAGTGTTCAGCTAGATCCGTTCCTGTTATCTTCTAGACTATTTACATTTAGTGCAGTGCGTCCTGCTCACAGTGTTCAGCTAGATCCGTTCCTGTTATCTTCCTACTGACAGGCAGGCTTGTCTGGTTACAGTATATAAAGCTACCTGAAGAAAATTACTGGTGTTCTATTTGATCCTATTAGTACCACGGTCAGGCAGCTAGACTATTTACATTTAGTACAGTGCGTCCTGCTCACAGTGTTCAGCTAGATCCGTTCCTGTTATCTTCCTACTGACAGGCAGGCTTGTCTGGTTACAGTATATAAAGCTACCTGAAGAAAATTACTGGTGTTCTATTTGATCCTATTAGTACCACGGTCAGGCAGCTAGACTATTTACATTTAGTACAGTGCGTCCTGCTCACAGTGTTCAGCTAGATCCGTTCCTGTTATCTTCCTACTGACAGGCAGGCTTGTCTGGTTACAGTATATAAAGCTACCTGAAGAAAATTACTGGTGTTCTATTTGATCCTATTAGTACCACGGTCAGGCAGCTAGACTATTTACATTTAGTACAGTGCGTCCTGCTCACAGTGTTCAGCTAGATCCGTTCCTGTTATCTTCCTACTGACAGGCAGGCTTGTCTGGTTACAGTATATAAAGCTACCTGAAGAAAATTACTGGTGTTCTATTTGATCCTATTAGTACCACGGTCAGGCAGCTAGACTATTTACATTTAGTACAGTGCGTCCTGCTCACAGTGTTCAGCTAGATCCGTTCCTGTTATCTTTCTACTGACAGGCAGGCTTGTCTGGTTACAGTATATAAAGCTACCTGAAGAAAATTACTGGTGTTCTATCCCAGCTTAGTGCAGCTACAGGCCATTAGTATGTCTGGAAGGCCAAGAAGGAGAGGCAGACAGTCACAAGCCAATAAGAGAGGGCAAGCAGGCTCTGTGTCTAGTGCTGGTCGTGGAGACGGTGCATACTCATCAGCACGTGGCCATGGGACACGCTTGGCCTTTTTTTCGGCAGCTGGCCGTGTTGAGCCGTAACATGCGGAAGACTTGGTCGAGTGGATGACCAAGCTGTCCTCATCCTCCTCATCCTCTCTCACCCATGCCCAGGGTGCTTTGTCTGGCAAAGCAGCGGCCTCTTCCCTCAGCTCAATGTCATCAGTGACTCCTTCCCTAGCTCCACCATGTCCTCCTGAGGAGTCCCTCGAACTGTTTGACCACAATGTTGGGTACATGCTCCAGGAGGATGCCCAGCGTTTGGAAGGCTCTGATGATGATACTGAGCTCGATGAAGGCAGTAACATGAGCACGGACAGAGGGGGTGCCCAAGAAGGACCGCAATCTGGCAGTCATGCTCCCCCTGCTGCAGCATACTGCCAGGTTTGCTCCAGTGATGAGGAGGGAGGGGATGATGAGGTCACTGACTCAACGTGGGTGCCTGATAGGAGAGAGGAGGAGGAGGAGGAGGAGGCGGCACATCACCAACGAGGCAGGATGCCCTCCAGGGGCCAGCCTAAGGGCAGCACATTGACTGCATCACACCCCAAAGCTCCACATGTGCAGGGCGCTGCAGTCTCTGCGCGTTATTCAAAAAGTTCTTTGGTGTGGGCCTTTTTTGAGACGAGTGCATCAGATCGCACCGCTGCTATTTGCAACATATGTCTCAAGCGTATCTCACGTGGCCAAAACATCTCCCGCTTGGGTACCACATGCTTGACCAGACATATGTTGACCTGCCATGCAGTTCGTTGGCAAGCGTATCTAAAAGACCCACACCAAAGAACAAAGAGGATCTCTCCTTGCTCCTCATCAGCTGAGATTTCCAACCCCACTAGACCTCCAGTCCTCTCTGAGACCTGCAGTGAGAGGAATGAAGGTGTAGAATTAGGTGTGTCACAGCCAAGTACTTGTGGGCAATCTGCTTTTGGTACACCAACGTCAGATTGTACCAGGCAAATTTCCCTGCCCCAGCTGCTGCACCGCCGAAAGAAGTTTGCTCCCAGCCATCCACATGCCCAGCGGTTGAATGCTAGCTTGGCAAAATTGCTAGCACTTCAACTGCTGCCTTTTCAGTTGGTAGACTCTGCCCCCTTCCATGAGTTTGTGGAATGTGCGGTTCCTCAGTGGCAGGTACCCAAATGCCACTTTTTCTCACGGAAGGCGATTCCGGCTCTCTACCGGCATGTGGAAGGCAATGTCCATGCCTCGCTGGACAGGGCGGTCAGCGGTAAGGTGCATATTACCGCTGACTCATGGTCCAGCAGGCATGGACAGGGACGTTACCTAAGTTTCACGGCGCATTGGGTGACTCTGCTGGCAGCTGGGAAGGATGCAGGACAAGGTGCAGTAGTGTTGGAGGTTGTTCCGCCACCACGCCTCCAAAATGCTGATTGTGACACACCTCTCTCCTCCACCCCCTCCTCTTCTTCTTTCTCCATGGCCTCTTCCTCGGAACCAGCGGTGCTCCGTAGTCGTTCAAGGGGCTACGCAAGTACGCAGGCCAAAAGATGCCATGCGGTGCTTGAGCTGGTGTGCTTGGGGGACAGGAGCCACACTGGGGCAGAGGTTCTGTCAGCTCTGCAGGGGCAGGTTCAGAGGTGGTTGACGCCACGCCAACTTAAGGCAGGAATGGTGGTTTGCGACAATGGCACCAACCTCCTCTCTGCCCTCCGACAGGGACAAATGACCCATGTGCCCTGTTTGGCTCACGTCCTTAACTTGGTGGTGCAGCGGTTCTTGGGCAGGTACCCGGGCTTACAGGATGTCCTGAGGCAGGCCAGGAAAGTCTGTGTGCATTTCCGCCGGTCATATAATGCCAGTGCTCGGCTGACGGACCTCCAAAAGGAGTTTAACCTGTCCAAGAACTGCCTAATCTGTGACATGCCCACCAGGTGGAACTCAACGTTGGCCATGCTGCAGCGGCTGCACACGCAGCAGAGGGCCATCAATGAGTACCTGTGCGACTATGGCACCAGGACAGGGTCAGGGGAGCTTGGTTTTTTTTCCCCACGCCAGTGGGCCATGATCAGGGATGCATGCACTGTCCTGTCACCATTCGAGGAGGCCACGAGGATGGTGAGCAGTGACAGTGCATGCATCAGTGACACTGTCCCCCTTGTCCACCTGTTGGAGCACACGCTGCGTGGAATAATGGACAGGGCACTTGAGGCAGAACAGAGGCAGGAAGAGGAGGACTTCCTTAGCTCTCAAGGCCCCCTTTATCCAGACAGTGTTCCTGCGTGCCCACCGATCACACAGGAAGAGGACGAGGAGGAGGAGGAGGAGTAGGAGGAGGAGGAGGAAGATTGTGTCAGTATGGAGGTGGAGCCTGGCACTCAGCATCAGCAGCAGTCTTTAAGGGATCAGTCCCAAGAAACACATGGACTTGTACGTGGCTGGGAGGAGGTGGCTGTGGACATTGTCGTCCTTAGTGACCCAGAGGACTCCGGACCGAATGCCTCAGCAAACCTACGCTGCATGGCTTCCCTGATCCTGCAAAGCCTGCGTAAGGATCCTCGTATTCGTGGTATCAAGGAGAAGGACCAATACTGGCTGGCAACCCTCCTTGATCCACGTTACAAGGGTAAGGTTGCGGACCTTATCTTGCCATCGCAGAGGGAGCAGAGGATGAAACATCTTCGGGAGGCCTTGCAGAAAGGTCTGTGCAATGCGTTCCCAGAGACTGGGAGGTTACAAACTCCTGTTTCTGGACAACATGTTGCTGAGGCTTCGGTCAGTCAAAGAAGGAGCGGTGGAGAAGGTGGCCGTCTGACCGATGCGTTCAGACAATTTTTTGGTCCGCAGCCCCAAGGTATGATCGGTTCCAGCAACCATCGCCAGTGTCTGTTTTACATGGTGCAGGAATACCTAGGGGCAAGATCAGACTTGGACACCTTTCCCACCGAAAATCCTCTGGGTTACTGGGTCTTGAGGATGGATCACTGGCCAGAGCTTGCACAGTATGCAATTGAGCTACTGGCCTGTCCTGCATCCAGCGTTCTTTCAGAACGCACATTCAGTGCTGCTGGAGGCGTGGTAACCGATCACAGGGTGCGTCTGTCCACCGACTCGGTTGATCGGCTGACCTTCATAAAAATGAATCAGTCTTGGATCACCACCAGCTACCAAGCACCTGATGCTGATGTAACCGAATTATTTTTTTTGAAATCTCAGATCCCTTCAAAGACTGCCTATGCTGATGCTGAGTGACTATCCCTGAGTAATTATCCTCTTCCTCCTCAATCATCACGCTGATAGCTTGTAAGAACATTTTGGGTTCTGGGCGCCACCACCAGTGGCTAAGGCACAATTTTTCAGCCCCTGTTTAACAGGGGCGTGTAATTACAATTTTTGATGTAATACTTTGCAGCAGGGCTCGTTCCTGCATTCCAACTAGAGTGTCTGTGAGGGGTTGCAGTGTTGTGGCACCAGCACCAGTGCCTAAGGCCCAATTTTTCTGCCCCTGTCTAACAGGGGCGTGTAATTACAATTTTTGATGCAATACTTTGCAGCAGGGCTCGTTCCTGCATTCCAACTAGAGTGTCTGTGAGGGGTTGCAGTGTTGTGGCACCAGCACCAGTGCCTAAGGCCTAATTTTTCAGCTCCTGTTCAACAGGGGCATGTAATTACAATTCTTGATCTAATATTTCACAGCAGGGCCCTGTGAGGGCTTACAGTGTTGTGGCCACAGCAACACCTAAGGCCCAAATTTCTGCTGAGTATATAGGGCAGGACCCTAGTTTCAAACATCTAACTTACAAACGACACCTACTTGCAAACGGAAGGAGACAACAGGAAGTGAGATGAAATATACCCCTAGGAAGGGAAATTCTCTCCTGTAAGAGTTAATATGGGAAAAACATTTCTCCTTTCCACTGATGCTTTCCAATCCTTGTTCCACAAAAAAACCCAAATTTTCAAAAAACATTTTTCATTGGGACAAAAAGTGAGGTGAAATCTTCTGAAGAGGAGGAAAGACAGCAAAACAAATGTCACAGGGGTGATAACCCTTCCCTATGTTTTCCAAAAAGCTTAAAAAAGATTTTTTGGCTGGAGCTAAACACGTTAAAAATGTACCCGTTCAAAATTACAAAGAGATTCTACTTAACAACAAACCTACAGTCCCTGTCTTGTTTGCACCGCCTGTATACTGCTGTTCAGAGTATATAGGGCCTTTCCTTATTTTAATTTGGGTGCGGGGTTCCCCTTAATATCCATACAGGACCCAAAGGGCCTGGTAATGGACTGGGGGGTACCCATGCCATTTGTCTCACTGATTTTCATCCATATTGCCATGACCCGACATGACATTAAACCCGCAAGCAGTTTTAAATGAGATTTTTTCCTTTAAAAATGACATTTGGTGCAGGGACTGTTCTAAACACGGGAAACACGCGTCACTTTACAGGCATACTATAGACACCCCCCAGGTACGATATTTAAAGGAATATTTCACTTTTTTTTTTTTTTTTTACTTTAAGCATCATTAAAATCACTGCTCCCGAAAAAAAAGGCCGTTTTTAAAAGTTTTTTTTGCATTGCTACATGTCCCCTGGGGTAGGACCCGGGTCCCCAAACCCTTTTTAGGACAATACCATGCAAATTAGCCTTTAAAATGAGCACTTTTGATTTCGAACGTTCGAGTCCCATAGACGTCAATGGGGTTCTAACGTTCATGCGAACTTTCGGTCCGTTCGCAGGTTCTGGTGCGAACCGAACCGGGGGGTGTTCGGCTCATCCCTAATCCCCTGTATACTCATTCCCTTTATCCTTTAACCCCCTCTCGACCTTTCCCCTAATTATTACTCTATTTTATGATTGCAGTTTTAGTAAATCCCCCCCATTGTCATTCTCTGATGTTCTTGAAAGTGTCCCTCTGGTATCCATCTGACAAACCTTCACATTGATGACCCCGATCTCCTAACAGATCAACTTCCACACCTTAGTAAGAATTCTTCTCTATTCCTGACCCTCTACTATCTGTTGTAGTGATGTTCCCTTTATCAGACAGATGCAGCCACATGTGGAGTAAACAGCATTATAACTAATTGTCATGTAAAGGATCCTTAATGTCACCCATAGATTTCTTGGCCAGGAGTGGTGAACACTTCTCTGCAATGGTGGACACTGGGGAGAAGGCTCTCCTCACAGGACTATGAGGTCATTCTTCTTCCATAGGATAGTCAGCATAGGTGTATAGAAAAGGGGGGTGTTCAGTTTGATGGTTATTGTGAGAGATACTGATACAGGTTTTCCAGTTTACCTTAAAGAGGTTGTAAACCTTCCTGTTTTTTCACCTTCATGCATCCTATGCATTGAGGTGAAAAAACTTCTGCCAGTCACCGGCCCCCCAGCCCCCCGTTTTACTCACCTGAGCCCTAGAAAGTCCCATGTTGAGGATGTGCACTTCCTCTGCACGGGGGGGGCGGGGCCGAGTCCTGCATTGGCAGCTATAACCACAGAATGCTGGACTCGGTCGCGCGCCTGCAAGGTAACCCCCTCAGGAGAGCGCTTCCCAGAGGGGGTTATCTAATGGGGGGAGGAGCCGAGAGAGCCGCCGGGGGACCCCGGAAGAGGATGTTCAAGGATGGGCCAATCTGTGCAAAACGAACTGCACAGTGGAGGTAAGTATGACATGTTTGTTATTTAAAAAAAAATTGAACCTTTATTATCACTTTAAGGCTCCATTCACACCTGACTGTGAGCAGAATCTCTGCAATTCCAAATCACTGCAAAATGCGGGACGCGTTTGCAATGCCATTACTTCTAATGGAACCCCAATTGCACCGCGATTTTGCTGCAATTGCCGTGCTGTAAATTGTGCTGCAAATCGCAACGTGTGACACTGTCCTCCAGAAAAAGCTCAGGTTTTTTTTTGATTGCAGCGCGGTTACCATGCGACCATAACAGCACAATTGGGATGCAATTAAGAAGTAATGGCTTTGCAAGCATGTTCCGTGTTTTGCAGCGATTTGAAATCCGCAATTCCACCCACAATTAGATGTGAATGGAGCCTAAAGCCTGGTACACACAATCGGATTTTCCGCGGACAAAGTGTAGGACTTTTGTCCGAAGGGCGTTGGCCAGGAACTTGTCTTGCATACAAACGGCAAAGAATTGTCGGGCAACAAACACGAAACTTTGTGGTTTTTCAGCTCTTTAGCGCCACCCTTTTTTTGCAACTTCTGATAATGTTGTGTTATGGTTGGCATTGCTTCTGAGCATGCGTGTTTATACTTTGGACTTTTGTCTGACGGACTTGTGTACACACGATCGGATAATCCGACAATACACATTTGTTGTCGGAAAATTTTAAAGTATGCTATCCAACATTTGTGGGTGGAAAATCTGACAACAATTGTCCGATGGAGCATACAAATGGTCTGATTTTTCAACAAAAGCCTGCCATCACACAATTCCCATCAGGAAATCGGATCGTGTGTAGGTCCTTAAGACTAGAAAAACCAAAACATTTTTGTTGATAATGAGGATACACGATCCTGATATGTTCAGCATATAGTTGATCCTAAACATCTCATAATTAGGATGTTTAGGGGTGTGTGTCAGACTGCGATGTGACACCAAAGTTCTTTTTACATTTGATCTGCACATTTCCGGTCTACCAATGCTTGGCCTATTAACCAGTTCACACCCAACCTATCACAATATAACGGCTGGGCGGGCCTCTCGTCAATCCGGGTAGACGTCACATGATGTCCTCCTGAATCAGGGACATATCTGATGACTGATCAGTGTAGCAGTTCGCTGGTAACATGACAGTTGTACACAATAGATGGCTTTTTTTTTATGCCATCCATTGTGTACAATTGTGCTGCTAGCTGTGATTGGTCAGTGTGATCACATGGTACAGAGAGGACCAATCACAGCCCATCAGCACCATGTGATTTAGCTCTGGCCAATCACAGCTAATCAAAACAAACTGAATGAATCAGTTTCATTCAGTAAAATGCTTGCTTATAGCAGTTTAATGCACTGTTATAAGCAATCATAACTTGTTAAAAAAAATCCTGATCACTTCCCCAGAGTTCACAATGTTACTATCGTAACATTATATTTTTCTGGTCACAGTGTATTAAAGAAAAAAATAATTGTACAAAAAAGAAAAAAAAGTATTAAAAAATATTAATTTATTTTTATTTTCGTAGTGTCACCAGTCAGTTATATGATGATAGCTGCGCTGCAAATTAGGAAATGATATAAAAATGAAACAATATAATCACCTCTATACATACAGATTAAGCACCCATTATAGTGTGACTAACAGTGAAGAAAAAAAGCTTAATTGTCATCATAAATAAAATATAGTAGAATGACCCATGGATCGATGAACATGTACAGTCCAATTCCAAAGTACATAGAATGTAAAGTCCACTGGCAGAGCAATCTTTCAAAGGACGAAATGACAAGCATCCATGCGGTGTGAAACATGCGACCATATCACCCAGGAAAGCGTGATGACAGAAGGGTTCCTCCACCATTAAAAATGCTGCCCCTTACCAGCTCCTTTGATCTCTTGTTAAGGAGATTGTGTAAGCGTGTGGCTATCTACCCCAGCCTTGGGTCTTTAATGAAGACGGATCCCCGTATGTCTCCTCACTGAGAATCCTCTAGATGGTAGATGGACACTCGTCCCCCAAGAAGGAATATATAAAAGGGGCAGGTAAGGATTTTTTTTCCATATTTTATTTGTGATCGTTCATCTGGAGCAGAAATCAGTTCATTGCATCCACTGAGACGTATGACAGAATCTTCCCTTTTTATTAGTCTGGTTATCTTCACAGATCACCACCGAGACGTATGACAGAATCTTCCCTTTTTATTAGTCTGGTTATCTTCACAGATCTGTGAAGATAACCAGACTAATAAAAAGGGAAGATTCTGTCATACGTCTCGGTGGATGCAATGAACTGATTTCTGCTCCAGATGAACGATCACAAATAAAATATGGAAAAAAAATTACAAGCGCATTTTTTTGGGAAAAAATAAACATTTTTTAAATTAAAAAATAAGACAACAGTAAAGTTAGCCCAATTTTTTTATATTGTGAAAGATAATGTTACGCCGAGTAAATTGATACCCAACATGTCACGCTTCAAAATTGCGCCCGCTCGTGGAATGGCGACAAACTTTTACCCTTAAAAATCTCCATAAGTGATGTTTAAAAAATTCTACAGGTTGCATGTTTTAAGTTACAGAGGAGGTCTAGGACTAGAATTATTGCTCTCACTCTACTGATCGTGGCGATACCTCGCATGTGTGGTTTGAACACTGTTTTCATATGCAGGCGCTACTCACGTATGTGTCCGGTTCTGCATATGAGCTCGTCGGGACGGGGTGCTTTTTAAATTATTTTTTTAAAATTTATTTTACCTTTTATTTTTTATTTCGTTGTTATGGCAGCAGCTGCTAGCTGCTGCCATAACAATGATATCCTCCTTCAAACAGCTGCTTAATAACAACGGTGAGGGGTCCGTAAGTGGTTAACAAAATTTTATAACAGAAATTAATATAAATGCATTGTTTTTTCAAAATGTTCCATCTTTTTTTCATTTATCAAAAAATTAAAAAAACCCAGTGGTGATTAGATAGAAAAAAACTGTATGTGAAAAAAAAATGATAAGAACGTCCTATGTGTACAGTGTTGCATGACTGCACAATTGTCATTCAAAATGTGACAGCGCTGAAAGCTGAAAATTGGCCTGGGCAGGAAGTGGGGAAAGTGTCCGGTATTGAAGGGCAAACAAAAAAAGCAGCAATGCTAAATAATGACAAAAATACCAAACAAAATTACCGTATTTATCGGTGTATAACACGCACTTTTTTCCCCTTAAAATCAGGGGAAAATTGTGTGTGCGTGTTATATGCCGATCCCCCGCCGATTGTGAGCCTTTTGGGGGTTTTCAGCCGCTCTCTGCGGCTCTCGGCGGCTCTCGGCCGTTATCGGTGGCTTTCGGCCATTCTCTGTGGCTCTCGTCCGTTCTTGGCGGCTTTCGGCCGCTTTCGGCCACTCTAAGCCGAGTGCGCCCGAAAGCTGCCGAGAGCCGCCGAGAATGGCCGAAAGCTGCCAAGAGCGGCCGAGAGCCGCCAAGAATGGCCGAGAGCGGCTGAGAACGGCGGCACCATTTTTAAACGCCAGATGTCTGCAAACGCCACAGGGCAAGGCTACAGATGGACACTGACAAGGCTGCAATGGGGGACAAGGCTGCAATGGGGGACAATGCTACAGAACGACACTGACAAGGCTGCAATGAGGGACAAGGCTGCAGATGGACACTGATAAGGCTGCATTGATGGGCATTTAAATGTAAGTTTTTTTCCTTAAACTACCCTCCTAAACTTGGGGTGCGTGTTATACGCCGGCGCGTGTTATACGCCGATAAATACGGTAAGTCAAACATGTGAGTCCATAACAGTCCATCAAAGCTGCACGATTCTGGCTAAAAAGGAAAATCTCGTGGCGTAACATCATCTTTCACATTATATAAAAAAATTGGCCTAACCTTACTGTTTAGTTTTTTTTTTTATTCATTAACCACTTCAGCCCCGGAAATGTTTACCCCCTTCGTGACCATTTTTAGCAATTTGGCACTGCATCACTTTAGCTGACAATTGCGCGGTCGTTCAACGTTGTACCCAAACAAAATTGACGACCTTTTTTTTCCCACAAAGAGAGCTTTCTTTTGGTGGTATTTGATCACCTCTACATTTTTATTTTTTGCGCTATAAACAAATAAAGAGCGACAATTTTGAAAAAAACACAATATTTTTTACTTTTTGCTATAATAAATATCCCCAAATTTAAAAAAGCAAACAAATTTCTTCCTCAGTTTAGGCCGATATGTATTCTTCTACATATTTTTGGTAAAAAAATCGCAATAAGCGTATATTGATTGGTTTGTGCAAATGTTATAGCGTCTACAAAATAGGGGATAGGTTTATGGCATTTTTATTGCTTATTATTTTTTTTTTTACTAGTAATTGCAGTGAGCTGCAATTTTTAACGGGCGTGCAACATTTCGGCGGACAGATCGGACTCCTTTGACATTTTTGGACCATTGCCATTTATACAGTGATCAGTGCTATAAAAATGCACTGATTACTGTATAAATGTCACTGGCAGGAAGGGGTTAAACACTAGGAGGCGATCAAGGGGTTAAGTGTGTTCCCTGAGTGTGTTCTAACTGTAGGAGGGATGGGCTCACTACATGACAGAGATCACTGCTCCTGATGACAGGGAGCAGAAGATCCTTATCATGTTGCTAGGCAGAACAGGGAAATGCATTGTGTACATAGGCATCTCCCCGTTCTGTCTTTCCTCGCTGCAATTGCGGGCCACCAGCAAACAATGAGTTTGCGGGACCCCACAAGTTTGTGGGATATCCCGGCAACACCCCCTATATGTAGCGCTACCCCCGCAGGAGCCACTGATGAATAAAAGGTATCTCCCACCCTCCACGGCCTGACACACAGAATCTTCCACACACACTGAAGACAAGAATCAGTCCTTGCAGCTTTGTTTTTGTATTTTATTAGGGGTATTGAATTTGGATAGGGTTGAGGGTATTTATGGGATGCCCACTTGATCAAGGTAGTAGCAAAACTCTTCAGGGACACAACTATATACAGCCTCTATACACTCTTTTTCTTCTACCTCCAGCACATGCTTGTAGAACTACAACTCCCAGGACCAGCTGGCACTGTTTGGATGATCTAAAAAAGGCTCAGTTAGATCTGTAGCAACTACCCTTTATGGGGCCACTCTAGTAGTGTAGGAAAACGTCCTAGTGTCCAGCTGTCCTCCTCCTGTGGCTAGTGATCCCAGTACCAAGATAAACACAATTGCAGCGCTCGATGGGACCAGTAGTAAAAAGGTAATGGATGAAGTGAACAGTCAAGTTCATTTATTGGAATGCACATAGAAATAAAAACAACAGCTGGCAATGGAAGAATAAAACACACTGATTAAAAGCAGACCATTGCCAGGACACCTCCCGGTCACAGTGAGTCCGGCTATCCAGCTACCCGTTGCACTGCAGTGAGCGGTCTTTTCTCCCCCTATTCCATCTGGGCAGATTCCATCCATAGGGTCCGTATTGAGTATCGTTACACCGAGCATACTTGCTGACATTAACTCCTTATCCTTGGAGTTATAGCGGTATCGTTTTTACAAGTATTCAGAGTACTTCATTCTGGCAATGGCCTGCTTTTAATCAATATGTTTTATTCTTCTATTGCCAGCTGTTGTGCATTCCAATAAATGAACTTGACTGTTCACTTCATCCATTACCTTTTTACTACTGGTCCCATTGAGCGCTGCAATTGTGTTTATCTTGTTGCCCACTTCCTCCAGGAGTTAGCAGCTGCACTGGGCTCCAGCTGTTATAAACATCATCTTGGCATGACAACAGTTTTTAATATGTGTTAGTTTTAGCACTTAAGCACCCTTTTTAGTGATCCCAGTACCACCTCTTCAGGCACTGCTAGCCCACCTGGTTGCAGCTACCTCGTTTCACCAGCCCTCCTGGCTAAAACTTTACAGTCTTCCCAGACTGACTCTGAATACATCCCAGACTGCTGTTACCCAGTCCTCTCAGGTAGGCCTCTCAGCTGCAACACTCACCAGCCCATTTGGCTGACTTCTTTCCTGGAGATTTGCCTGGCAGTGTTCTCCTGCTGTCTTTTACTTGCTCCCGTATCTCTGGACAGGACAACATCATGCACCATAAAGAAGGTTCCTTGCGCAGTTATGCCCAGGCTCAAGGTCACCACCCAGACTAGGGGTCACCCCTCTGGGGCCACCGACAGCCTAACACTACATCTATATCTTCCACCCGAACTCCACACCGCCCCAGCTGGGCTGACCCAGAGTATTTGAGGGGGCCTGCCTCTCGCCAACCAATCTGTTGGGGATTGGTCAGGACCCTCATGAATACTCCAAACAGCTCCTCCTCCACTCCCATTCTTCTAGAATCTTCCACCAGTTTCTAGAAATAGGGGAAGGTCTTAGAGATGTTGCCTGTGAGTCATACCAGCCCCCCTGAGTCACTCACCTGACCCAGATAAACCAAAACAACAGCCAAGCCTGACAATTTACCTACACTTAACAAAAAAACTATTCTACTTCTAGTGCACTAGAGGGTGCTACAGTAGCATTGCCTCGCTAGTATATACTGTATATATTTGACAGGATATCATCTACGACAACTCTACAAGACCCATAGTCCTACCTAAGGGTGGTGATCATCTCCCCTTTTCTCTGGTTTTATTCACCGGAGAACATAGTATCCTCATTTTTGCTTCACACTTGGATTTCTCTCTCTTGAGCTTTAATTTGTGAGAGGTTACGCAGTGATCGGCTACCATACTTATCTGTAATTATTCTACTATGCTACCTATAGCTTTTTGCATCTGTAATGCCGCGTACACACGGTCGGACTTTTCGTCTACAAAAGTCCAACGGACGCCGACGGACTAAAGCTGGCTGGTAATCCGATCGTGTGTGGGCTTCTCCGGACTTTCAGCAGACTTTTTCAGCCTCAAATCCGACGGACTTTAGATTTGAAACATGCTTCAAATCTTTACGTCGTAACTACGACGGACCCCGAAATCCGCTCGTCTGTGTGCTAGTCCGACGGACAAAAACCCATGCTAGGGCAGCTATTGGCTACTGGCTATGAACTTCCTTATTTTAGTCCGGTGTACGTCATCACGTACGAATCCGTCGGACTTTTGTGTGGTCGTGTGTAGGCAAGTCCGTTCGTTAGAAAGTCTGCTGCAAGTCCGCCGAAAGTCCGCCGGAAGTCTGTCGGACAGGCTGTCGGACTTTTGTAGACGAAAAGTCCGACCGTGTGTACGCGGCATTAGAAATGAGATGTTGTATGAACCTCCTGAATGTCCCCCCCCCCCGTGAACCTTATTTCTTTAAGGGCTGCGTCCCTCTCATTGCATTATGGTAGATCCTGTCTTATCCTCTCTATCGATGGGAATTTTCTCTTTGGCTCCTTATCTATGTATACTTATTCTAATCTTCAATAAAATGTTTGAACAAGAGAAAATATATGAAAGCTTCACCAAAATTCTAATCAGCCACTCAACTGGTAAGAATTATTACACCCCAGTACACCATGATAATTGTATTACATGTATGATCCTCTCAGCCCGATTTATCTACTCCCATAGGAATCCTGACATTACAGGGAGAGGAGAAATGTCTTTATTTTACAATGTATCACCAGCCAGGTTGTTAGGAGTAAGGCCCCTTTCACACAATCAGAACGATCTGATCCACCTGTCCATTTTTCAGGCCACCCATTGACTTCTATGGTGAGATGGATGTCAGTGGATCTGTGTCCGCTGACACCCGCCTGGCATCCGATCCAACAAGATCCGCTGAAAACAGACGTATAGAGATACGTTCGCCATCCGTCCAGTGGGTTGGATGGGTTTGGATGAAAATGGACAGACGGTCTGTTATCATCCGATCTCCCCATAGAGGAGAGCGGGACTCTTATGCCGCGTACACACGGTCGGACTTTTCAGCTACAAAAGTCCAACGGACGCTGACGGACTAAAGCTGGCTGGTAATCCGATCGTGTGTGGGCTTCTCCGGACTTTCAGCGTACTTTTTTAGACTCAAATCCGACGTACTTTAGATTTGAAACATGCTTCAAATCTTTACGTCGTAACTACGACGGACCCCGAAGTCCGCTCGTCTGTATGCTAGTCCTACGGACAAAAAAACGACGCATGCTCATAAGCAAAAACTAAACGGAAGCACTCGGTCTAGTAAAACTAGTGTTCGTATTGTAGGTAGCACATTCATCACGCTGCAAAATCTGTGATCGTTGAATGCAGCGCATTTTATTTCTTCTTTACGAATGCTCTAAAGAACGAAGGTGTTTTGCTGTTCATAATCAGAGTTCTCCCAAACTGATTTCTGGATTCTTTTTCTCTTTGATCTCATGAATGATATAGTATGCTTTTTAAAAACAATGTTTCCATACTAATAATACTTTTTCCCTTTTTTTTTTTTTTTTTTTTTAGGTTTGTAAAGTTACCACAAAGAACCCATTATTCTATTTTTTTTTTCTAGTGATTATTTTTTAGTTTTTAGATAAAGTTAACCCAAAGCACCGTTTTTGGTTATGTAGATTTTTTTATTTTCAAGACTTACCACTTGAACATTATTAACATTAGTAATGTATTTTTGGTGTGTTTTTTTCAAACTCAATGAGATTGTTGTCCCTTGTTAATTTAACATTGTGTGTAAAATCAATGATTTAAAAGAAAACACATAAAGTCTTTTGCTAAACTCAAAAAAGATCCATTTATTCATGGTCAAAATAAAATAAAGAGGAAGTCAACGCTGGAAAAAGTCGGTGTACAAGAAAATTGGGATCTTGCGGAGTCCATATAAGAGGGAGCACAATCTGGTCCAAGAATCCCAGAGATCAACAGCACCAGCAGATGATCTAGATGTCCCCAGACTGTGGTCCTACAACAGCCTGCGTCTTCTGTCAGACCAGACTGAACCCAGGTCATCACTTTCTTCTCTTCCCTGCAGCCTTTCCTCCACGCTGCCCTGCAGCCTTCCCTGTAGCCTTCTTTTGAGGCTGTGGCTCTGGTGTTTCAGTTGTGGCAGGAGGAGGAGGAGGGGGGCTGCCTCATGTAGTTGGGTGTTTCGTGTTAGCGTGCCCTGCAGCCCCTTATGGATTGTTTCCCCAAATAGGCGCTCACAAATGAGGCGCTGCTCCCAATCCATCTGAAGAAGCCTGCTGGCTAAGTAGCAGCCATAGGATTCTTCCACTTCGGGGGGGCTCCTTAAAAAACGGGTGGCCTCTTGCATGAGGCGCAGGGATGCGTCCTGTGTGACCATCCCCTTCCTGGCCCTTTTTTTGGGAAGGTGGAGGGGAGGCACTTGGGATTCGGTCAGGCTCCTACTGGGCCCAGCCACCTCACTTGGCCCAGCCACCTCACTTGGCCCAGCCACCTCACTGGGAGCAGCCACCTCACTGGGAGCAGCCACCTCACTGGGAGCAGCCACCTCCTGCCTGACACTGGGCCCAGCCTCCTCCAGGATGATGGTGAATCCGGCCTCCTCCAGGCTGTCCATGGGCCCGGTCTCCTCCTGCCTGCCACTTTCCCCACATTTCTCCTGGATGGACTCATCCTGTGTATAAAAAAAGGACAATAGTTTTAGTATATTTTTTTGGGTTCATCAATGACACACAGTTTGCTTCTCATGAATAGCAAATTCAATGTGAATACATCTCTTTAATAAAAGAGTCTAATCAGACACCCTAATTATTTCAAGCAGGTGCCAAACATATTTAGCCACTACTGTCAATTGATATGTATACACAATTTAGAGTGCAAAATTATTTTAGACAATTATAACATCCAGTTAACATCATTAATATTAGTACAGTAAATATTTGTTAAAATAATTTACCTGACTCCAGATGGTCATATCCGGTTCATCCAGGATGGAAGACCCAGCTTGCTCCTCATCAGCCTCTGCTGGGGTGGAGGGAAGGGTGGAGGGAAGGGTGGAGGGAAGGGTTGAAAGTGATGCCCTGGCTTCATTCTGGTCATCAAGAAAACGGAGTTGATTGTAGTACCACAGCCTGGGTACATAAACATCATCTGCTGATGCTCCTGATCTCCTTGATTCCTGGATCTTCTTATGCTCCCTCTTATACATGTTCCTCAAGACCCCAATTTTCTTGAGCAATGTCTCCATTGTTGCTTCCGGGATGGTCGCCTGGACAAAGGACAGAAGTCTCTCCAGCGTTGACTTCCTCACATGCTTTGCATAATACTGAGGGTGTTTCACCTCCCACAAATTCCTCATCTCTCGATATTTAGAAATAAAAGCTGTAAGGAACTCTGGATCCTTAAATAGGGGATTCATTATATCTGGAAAAGATAAAGTCACAAGACAAAAAACACTTATTATAGGTTTCTGCTAACCCCTCATCATCTTCTCCCTATGTAGGCCTCATCAATCTATCAAGCCATATAGGCCGCTTGCTACAAAGGCATGACCATAAAACCCCCAAAAAATATTTAAAATTACCTTCGTTTTGTAACGTCCTGGTCCACTATCACCTACGCACAGAACGTACGTACGACACGTGCGCAAGGGCCCTCTTTATACACTACGCATGTGTGAAACTCCGCCTGCGTCGCCCGCCCCTGACGTTCGAAATTAACTCATGTTCTCCGCCCCCTAATTCGATGCACAGAACGTACGTATGACACGTGCGCAAGGCCCCTCTTTATACACTACGCATGTGTGAAACTCCGCCTGCGTCGCCCGCCCCTGACGTTCGATTTTAACTCATGTTCTCCGCCCATTTTTAGTTACGGCGCGTAGTGGGGTAAATAATGGCGGAGACACCTGACATGTTGACTACCTCAGGTAGTGGAAACAGCCCGGAGGCTGGAACGTCAACCAAATCTGTGAGGCCTAGATTTAAGGCCTCTAATATGAGTTTTAAAGATATGGTGGAGATGGTGGCCATTCTTCACAAAGACGACTATGATGGGAAGTATGGGCCGTACGCACGGCCAAATTTGCGCAAGGCCAAAATAATGGCGAAGGTCGTGGACACTTTGCAGGCATCTTTTGGGGTACAGCGCTCCAGAGATCAACTTCGAAAAAGATGGTCTGACCTGAAACTCAGGGAGCCGGATCAATACAGACGGATCCGGAAAGTGCTGAAAAAAAGTAAGTACTTGTCGTGTTTTTCTCTTGTGTTTATTACCTTGTATACTGCTCCATGTGCTTTTCCTTCCTATACGATTTTTTTGTTCATCGTTTCAAACGATCTTTTAATAAACCTCGTTACATATCTATAGATATATCTATCTATATATATATATATATATATAGATATAGATATAGATATAGATATATAGATATATAGATAGATATAGATATATAGATAGATATAGATATAGATATATAGATATAGATATATAGATATAGATATAGATATAGATATAGATATAGAGAGAGAGAGAAATATAGAGATAGGTAGATAGATAGATATAGAAATGTAAAACATTCTTTTTGAATATTTTAAGTTATCTTTTTTTTTTTCTTTACATTTAGTTAGATATTTATAGATTTTGTTCCAGATATAGAGAGAGAGAGACAGAGAGAGAGATCAAAAGATTATTAACTATATTTTGAGATATTGATATCTAGATATCTATCTATCCGATATGTCTTTATAATTTTAAATATTGAGGTAAAATAGGAACTCTACACAAACCACTTCACTACAAATGTTGGAAAATTACTATGTACTAAAATATCTGTGTGCTAAGTAGATTAATAATTTTTTGTTTCACATAGGGGAAAAATCACTCAGCCAACAAGAAGACAGTCCACCCCAAGCCAAACATGATTGGGAAATCAGCCCAAGCCCCACTGAGGATGTGGAGGAAGGAGAGGTGGGCGACATGGGCACCCCACCAGGTGAGTGTCTGACACACCAGCTTACGGTAATCTATGCATGGCTGCCTTTTGTTTAATGTAATTTTTCTACTCTATTTTAGGTTATCTGGTTGTGCTTGATTCAAGCAACAGTGCCACCCCCGAGGATGTGGAGGAATTATGCTACATGGGCACCCCACCAGGTCAGTGTCTGAGACAACAGCTTTATTATGGTAAGGTAAACTATGTATGTGTGCATATTTAAATACATTTTTTGGTTTCATTCCACTTAAGGTACAAGAAGTGACTATTTCACCTCAGAAAGTGCCCAACGGCTAATTGGTCAAATATCGGCCTGGAATAAGGACATCGATGAAATGCGTAATCGGCTGGATCGTATGCAGCAGGAAATGAAGGACATGATTGATGTTTTGGGTCGAATCTAAATGCCCTTTTTGAAACCCCAAAACATCGATCATGTCCTTCATTTCCTGTTTTGCTGACCCCATTCTGGGCCTTCTCTTTATTTTTTTGGCTGAACATAAATGGCTGTTTAACCTAATTTAAAAAAGGAGGGCTGTTTCTCGAAAATACATAAAAAATCCACAAAAAAATAAAACTTGATTTTCTCAAAAACCAAAAAAATAAAATAAAACTTGATTTAAAAAAAAAACAAAAAAAATAAAAAACTTGATTTTAAAAAAAACAAAAAAAATAAAAAACATGATTTTAAAACAAAAAAAAAAAAATTGATTTTCTCAAAAACCAAAAAAAAAATAAAACTTGATTTAAAAAAAACAAAAAAAATAAAAAACTTGATTTTAAAACAAAAAAAAAAAAAATTGATTTTCTCAAAAACCAAAAAAAAAAATAAAACTTGATTTAAAAAAAACAAAAAAAATAAAAAACTTGATTTTAAAACAAAAAAAAAATAAAAAAAAAAGCCTGTTTGCGAAAATCAAAAAGCCAAAAATATTTTTTTGTGGATTAGGTAGAAATATTTAAATATAATTATATTTTTCAAAATTATTAAGATATCATTATATTTTTGTCTATGAACATTTTATACTAAATGCAGAACTGAATGCATAACAACCATTAATAAAAACATCTCCTTATAGGAATTAAATAAATGTGTGGTTTGTTATTTCAATGCTCAGTATCAGTTTGGTTATAATTGTCAAAAAGTTGTTTACAGTGGCAATGGAGCTTATTTAGACATTTAAAATGAAAATACAGTTGGCACTACAACTGCTCGACCATAACCTAGGAGAAAGCCCAAAAGAAAGGCAAGCAATAAATATAATTCAAGATTTCATCAATATTTTTTTTATTGTAAAAAATTAAATATCCTGGCCCATTGCAATGGCCCCCCTACCCATAAAATAATTAACATATTGCTGTCTAACTTGACGGGCACTTTGGGGGCCAAGCCAGTACGGACAGTATCCAGGCCCGTAAGGTTGTCATCTATAAGTCCGGCCTCAGGCCCAACTGTGCCTATATAATTCTGAGAATGTTTGTTTAAAAAGTTGTGCAGAATGCAGCACGATAAAATTATAAAATTAAGTTTGTATTCCGCCAAATTAATGGCTGTTTGAAACAGGCGGAACCGGCTGGCCAGAATTCCAAACGCATTTCGCAAACTCTTCTAGCTCTGGCCAGCCGGAAATTAAAAACCCTCCTCTCCGGGGTGAGGGTTCTTTGGGGGAATGGCCTCATGAGGTGCTTGCTCAGAGCGAAGGCTTCATCGGCAATGAAGACAAAGGGGAGTCCTTCCACATTATCCGCATCAGGTGGCAATCCCAGGCCACCACTCTGGAGACGCTGGCAGAACTCTGTCTGGGCAAATACTCCTCCATCCGACATCCGGCCATTCTTCCCCACGTCCACATATAAAAATTCATAGTGTGCCGACACCACCGCCATTAAAACAATACTGTGGAACCCTTTATAATTGAAATAGTATGATCCCGAATGGGGTGGTGGCACGATGTGGACATGTTTCCCATCTATAGCCCCTCCACAATTGGGAAAGTCCCAACGGCTGGCAAAATGGGATGCCACAGTCTGCCATTCCTGTGGCGTTGAAGGAAACTGGGGAATCAAACAAGAAAACCAAAATCAATTAATTTGGAAGCTAACATTGCAAGAAAATTAGACAATTAAAAACATTATTCCCCAGCATCAGTATAACATTAAATAATTTAATTCTTCTGGAATAACTAATATGGAAAGGCACACTTATCAGATTGCTCACCCCCTCTGATGGAACATTGATTACATTTTAGGGGGTTGTGAAATCCCTAAAAAAGATTACTTTTAGGACACGCAGGAATTTAGGGACTAAAAAGGCTACAAGACTGCAGTTGTCGCACTCTGCAGGTGCAGTTGCTAACCAGCTTATGGTAAATGAGGTAATGTAAAAAGGCATTCATGTTGCAAGGAGTACACAATCACATGCAAGGGCAATTAATGAAAACACTTTGAGGCTTGCATATGATTTGATGATGGAAATCAGCAGAGCTTCTGCTCATTTACTAAAGCACTGGAACAAATGCACTTGTAGAGTGCACATGCATTTTGCAAAGTGCAACATATATTTGCTTTAGACAAATCAACACCACAGAACATTCAAGCAAATTTTTACGAGGGTGGGGGGGGGGGGGGTTGGGAAATCTAGCTAATTGCTAATTAGCAGCACACTATTTGGAGTGAGTTTAGGTGGGGGGGGTTGTGAAATCTAGCTAATTGCTAATTATAAGCACACTAAATACACTCAAACAAAATACATTCAAAATGAGTAGACTAGGTGGATATGTTCCCATCACTGCATGCTGAGGAGGTTATTGAAGGAAAATATACATGCATGACAAAAAATAACAGGAAAAAAATCCAGCATGTGTGAGGATAAAAAGGGGACATTCACACTATATTGCAATGATGGTAAGTAGTGTTTGAAGCAAGAAATACATTACATTATCAAAGATTACATAAAAGAACATGTGATGCTAATAAAAGAAAAATATCTTACCTTAATATAGTCCTTCTGCAGGACCTGGATGATGGCAGAACAGGTCTCTGGGATAATGATCCCCAGAGCCTGGGGGGAGATGCCTGTCGAGAACTTAAGGTCCTGCAGGCTTCTCCCTGTGGCCAAATACCGCAAGGTAGCGACCAGCCTCTGCTCCGGAGTGATGGCTTGCCTCATGCAGGTATCCTGCCTGCTGATATAGGGGGTCAGCAAAGCCAACAAACGGTCAAAAACGGGGTCCGTCATCCGGAGAAAGTTCCTGAAATCCTCAGGATTATTCTCACGGATCTCACGGAGCAAAGGCATGTGACAGAACTGGTCACGCTGAAGCAACCAATTCTTGGTCCATGAACTCCTCCTCGCCCTGTTCATGGACTGGTCTTGGGCTGAAGAATAAACTACAGCACCAAACACATACAATGCACGAGCTCGACGACGAGTACGTACAGATAACATGGTTTCAAAACGGTCGGCTGGTCAGAACGCACTAAACAGAACGCACTGAAGAACAGCAAGGCCTGTGAAGAGCGACCTGAAAATCAGGAACGAGCGGCCAATAAAACAAAGATTTCTCAATGCCAACTGACCAAACGCACTGAAAAGGAGATACAAACCTCACAAGCACAGACTGAACAACAGTTAAAACGAACTGAAAAATACGAGTCTCACAAGCGCGAATCGTCTCTCACCAAACTTCTACTAACACGAGATAAACACGAGATTAGCAGAAGGAGCCCAAAGGGTGTCGTACGGGCTATTGAACTTCCGTTTTATAGTCTCGTCGGACTTTGTGTACGTCACCGCGTACTAGGCTGTCGTACTTTTGTGTGGTCGTGTGTAGGCAAGTCCGTTCGTAAGAAAGTCTGCCGCAAGTCCGCCGAAGGTACGCCGGAAGTATGTCGGACAGGCTGTCCGACTTTTGTAGGTGAAAAGTCCGACCGTGTGTACGCGGCATTACAGGTCCATCTCTGCACAGTGATCGGATCCCCCCGTGTGAAAGAGGCCTAAAAGTTCAAATGACATTTTATTTATTACAACTTTATTCCACATTAAACTTCATCAAAACCCCTGAATGTCCCTCTGATATGATCTGCAGTATATGGTCTGCGCTCCATTAAATGTTCCTAAATAATATCACTGCACTAATAGCTGCTTCTCTATTTGTATTCCATTAAAATATAGAATGTCACTCAGTATTATAGAAAATGAAATCCCAATTCCTGCTGTGTATGTAATGATGAATACATAGACTGATGATATACAGTAAGATTATCATAAACTTCCTTCCCATCCCCCATTGGGGTCCCCCCAACACTCTTCAAGGGCTCCTCCCCCCTGATTTGGGGGCTCCCAGGCTGATCGATGGTCTGATGAGTCCTCCTGTATTGTCCTCCTCCAGTACACAGCTTCATACAAACCCAGTTCTGATCTCTCCTGTAGGGATCAGTCCATGTGGGTGACACGGAGTCCGTGTGGAAAGACCGGCAGTGACACATCGGGGGGAGACTCCATTCAGAGAACAAGGATCCCCCCACCATGGGGGAGGGGGAGGGGGAGCCGGCTGTGTAAGATAAATACCAGGATGACACATAAATGCCGCCTGTGTTCCCTGAGTCAGATTATATATGAAATGTTCAGTTTTTATCTTCTTCATTACAAAACAGAATCCCCCATCCTGTCCTGGTGTATTACTTCATCTGTGATGATCCATTCTCCTCTTGGGTCGGGTTAGATTTATATCTCATCCTCATCCAGAGCAATGTCCCCTCCCCCTCCTCTATTCACAGCAATGTCCCCTCCCCCCTCCTCCATTCACAGCAATGTCCCCTCCCCCCTCCTCCATTCACAGCAATGTCCCCTCCCCCTCCTCCATTCACAGCAACGTCCCCTCCCCCTCCTCCATTCATAGCAACGTCCCCTCCCCCTCCTCCATTCATAGCAATGTCCCCTCCCCCTCCTCCATTCACAGCAATATCCCCTCCCCCTCCTCCATTCACAGCAATATCCCCTCCCCCTCCTCCATTCACAGCAATGTCCCCTCCCCCTCCAACATTCACATTTGTAGCCGAGTCTCTTCCTCCGGGATCACATCATATAAATCTCCAGTCCTGGTTGGAGCTTTTCCAGCTTTTCTAGTTTTCTTCTTGATTCCTCTGACAAGCGGTAGTAGTCAATCCTAGAAGAGAGGATATAAAGAGTCATCAGATCTCAGCAGAATTCTCTCACACTATTTCCCAGCATCCTCCAGGATATCTATTAAGCTCACCACACACATTACAGTCTGATTGTACAATCTCTGTTCAATCTCCCAACAAGTATGTAGAGTAAGGATCTGTCTGATTGTATAGAGACTGATATGATAGTTTAGGTAGGTCCTCATATTACATCATTCTGGAAGATATAAAGCTGATTGTATAAAGATTGTATGGTCAGATTGTACTGTGTGTGATGATCTTACACCATCCTGTCACCTTCTTGTAGGACTTTACCAACTAAGAAGTCACACTGCACAATGGAGGATGATGGGAGATATCAGATTATAGAACAGGAAATATTCCTCCTCATTGGTCATTTGTCCTGTAAGATCTGTTCTGTGATGTCCCAAACCCACCAATCACATTCACACTTCTCTTTTTTTCTCATCCAATGAGGGACACAGCAGTTCAGATAAGTTTGGGTTATACTGCCACCTACAGGAGAATCTGACACTGACAAATGAAATAATTATGGGCCAGGCCAAGATAATCCCTCCTACTCCCAGCATGCCTCAGTTTTTTGCTGGTGTCCTTTGAGGATGAATGTCTTTTCTCTAGATGAGAAAAGTTTAAAGCATTATTAAACCCAAAAGCCAACATTTATTATATTGCAGCTCATCAATTCTTAGATGTGATGGCTGTAAAAGATTTCCTTTTTTGTCTTTCTTCTATTTTCATTTGGTGAACCAGCCAGCAGGTCTTTTCAAAAGCACAAAATCTCCAGCAGAATGTATCAGTTTACATGGATGAGACAAACCATTTAACACTGGCAGTGGTGATTAATATGATCAGCTTTTATTTATTCATACAAAACTTCTATCCCCAAAAATTGTTTGTTGTAACTGACTATAAAGTGTGAGCTGGAGTTTGGCTTCAATTTGTTAGTGTTTCTAAATCTGCTAATACATTTATCACAACCATTCAGACGACTAAAAATGCTACTGTGCCTCCTTTTCTCATTCCTCCAGAGTTGTGTCTCACTAATACAGGAGATGTCTTACTGGCCAGACCACCAGGAGATAACAGAGGAAAAAAACGAATGCAGCCCCCACATCTAATGATTGGTCAGCTGTGATATGACATTTTTTGGCTTTGGGTTTAATACCTGCAGCTTTTTTCTTCCATTCAATAAAGATTGTTGTAGATTATTGGTGATCTGATGTATAAATACAGATAAGTGGCTCCTCCCCATGAGACTGGAGATGTGTGAAGGATGTGTGTTCCCCGGTGTCTGGTCTCTCTCACCTTCTGTCTGCAGGAATTCTATTACTTTGCTGATCTGAACTCTCTCTACAAGCTTGAGCTGTTTCCTGTCCTCTGCTCTGTACATTCCAGCTTTGGATATCTCAGAGTCCATCCACTGTCCATGTTGTAGTTCTTATTATCTAATCATCAGTCAGATTTACATGTCATAACTATCACCAACAATTCGATCATCTGTGGAGGATTATCAGCAATCAATGCTGGAGACTAGAGGGGTCTTCCTTAGACTGCACTTGTACTATAGCATAGTACCAGTACTGGTATGGGGGATGGGTGTTGTATGGAAGGCTGGGGGATGACAATGCTGTCACCTTTTATGTTCATAGGGGGTTATTTTTGATAGGGGTCCTTTATCCACTATTAATACAATTATTTAGTACATGAGCTTCCCATTGTACCATTTTATAATCCTCTTTTTGTCATTTAAAGTATATCTAATCCGAAGAAGAATACTTGAATGTCTTGTATCTCCATCGTGTGTCCTCCTCCTCTGATGTATCTAGGAAGGATTTCAATGCAGTCATGCAGCACTGAGGATTTCTGACAGCAAAGGCCATAAGCTCCTCCCCCACCTTCCCCTGCAGAATCTCTATCTGATCTGCACACAGCATTAGCAGCCTTTCATCTTTCATCCATCTAGACTCGATTGGATGCTGAGTCTCTAAAGCCCATGAGAGATGAACCTGTACCTGAGGAATCAGTCTTCTGCCATTAATCCCAACATAAACACTCTAAGGGCACTTTCACACTAGGGACAGTGGGCATTGGCGGTAAAGCGCCGCTATTTTTAGTGGCGCTTTGCCGTCGTTTTTGCGGCACTTTTAACCCCTGCTAATGGCCGAAAAAGGGTTAAAAGCAGGCAGGGTTGCTTTAGGAGCAGTGTATACACCACACCTACAGCCCCTTAAAGATGCTGCTTGCAGGAATTTTTTGAGCGTCCTGCCAGTGCACCGCTCCAGTGTGAGAGCCCCCAGGCTTTCTCACTGAAGTGAGAGGAAAGGCCCCAGTGTTAAAGTAGTCTTATTGATGTGGTGAGAACAGCCAGTCCCCTCCACCAGTGCTCTCCCCAGTCTAGGCACCTTAGGGGCTCCTAAGACCACCAAGGCCTTTCCAGTGCATTTTCTGGTTGCAGTCTTCCTTTATGGAGAATGGGAAAATCCTGACAAGCTCATTGTGCCTCCCAAGCAATCTGCCATCCTTGTAACCATTTGAGAAAGAGTTTGTTAAAAAGTGGTGTGCCCCCTCCATGGAATCAGCAGTATGACCTATCACTTGAAGTATCTGGATCTAATCCTAGAGTATTTCATAGAGTATTTCTTCCTCGGGTGAAACTTCAATCTCTCTACTCCCAGACCGGGACTCTTCAGTCCAGGAGTCTTTTATGAAGGGCTCACCCATAAGTGCAGCTAGATCTCTTATAACTATGAGGTGTAAATGTTTGATAAGAGTTCACATTGTCCTTAGTGGTGGTTGTTGATTTTTGAAGAATTTTGGATATCACATGATGTTTCACTTTTCCACTATAACTATAGAAATCGCTAATTGTGTTATGTGTTTATATTCATTAACTGCAGTTTTACAGAAGATTCTTAAAGTGTTATAATAGATATAAATATTAAATCTTATACCAGGATATTTTGTGGAGTGGGCACTGGTGGACATTAAGGCTCCACACCTGAGCGATCCAAATCTGGGGTGGAATCACCGCAATTCTGCCCACAATTCAAAATTGCGGCAAATCACGGAACACTTGTGTGATGCTTCTTAATAGCACTCCAATCGTGGTGCAATTTTGCCACAAGATAAATTGTGGAAAGTTGCAACACGCGGTGCTTGTCGCTCAAAAAGGAGAAGGATCTTATTTTGAGCAAAAGCAGTGTGTGTTGCAATTTGCTGTGATTGCAGCAATATTTATCATGTGACAATCACGGCTAAATTGTGCCATGATTGGGGTGACATTAAGAGGTATTGGCATCACACAAGCTTTTTACGTGAGTTGCCGCAATTTTGAATCGCGGGCAGAATCCCAGTGATTCTGCCCCAGATTTGGATCGCTCGGGTGTGAATGAAACCAAATGTAAAAATGTGGGTGTGTTTTCTTTTAAGGGAATAATACTTCCCTTATGTCTCACTTTGGCCGGTTCCCTTCATCTGTGTGACTGATCCCCCAAAGCCTCTTGTCTCAAGCACTCTGGCAGATATATGAAAGAATATATCAGCCGCACTCCACTCTTAGCTCCTCTTGCCATGTTTATTGATTGTCAACATGATGACTGCATAGAACAATGTCTCCACCTGAGAACCAACCTTCCTTGACACATTTCCCCACTCCTGACTTGCTGACAATGATAGGATCCACAGAGAGTGAAGACAGACTATAGGGGCCAGAACAGGGCCAGACTGGCCTACCGGGATACTGGGAAATCCCCCGGTGGGCCGGTTGTCTGGCTGCCCCTGGTGCCGCTGTGAGGGCAGCGGCGCCTGAAAGAAACATGGCCGCGGGGCCGCCAGGCTGACATGCAACTGCGCATGCGCTAGCGCTATTCTCGGAAGTGTGTACGGGCTTTCCCAAGCTAGCCGTGCTCGAGAAAGTCCGTACACACTCGGCAATTCTTGGAAATGCGGGCACATGCGCAGTGACGATGGCGCCGAGCGGCGCCATTTTTAAAAGTACCGCAGTGAGTACTCGTCTGGTGGCCTCTTCCTCCTACTCCCCCTGCAGCCTCTGACCTCCTGCCCCCACTGCAGCCTCTGGCCTCCTGCCCCCACTGCAGCCTCTGACCTCCTTCCCCCCCTGCAGCCTCTGACCTCCTGCCCCCCCCCTGCAGCCTCTGACCTTCTGCCCCCCCCTGCAGTCTCTGACCTCCTGCCCCCCCCTGCAGCCTCTGACCTCCTGCCCCCCCTGCAGCCTCTGACCTGCCCCCCCTGCAGCCTCTGACCTCCTGTCCCCCCCTGCAGCCTCTGACCTCCTGCCCCCCCTGCAGCCTCTGACCTCCTGCCCCCACTGCAGCCTCTGACCTCCTGCCCCCCCTGCAGCCTCTGACCTCCTGCCCCCCCCTGCAGCCTCTGACCTCCTGCCCCCCTGCAGCCTCTGACCTCCTGCCCCCCCTGCAGCCTCTGACCTCCTGCCCCCCCTGCAGCCTCTGACCTCCTGCCCCCCCTGCAGCCTCTGACCTCCTGCCAGCCCCTGCAGCCTCTGACCTCCTGCCCCCCCGCAGCCTCTGACCTCCTGCCCCCCCGCAGCCTCTGACCTCCTGCCCCCCCCTGCAGCCTCTGACCTCCTGCCCCCCCTGCAGCCTCTGACCTCCTGCCCCCCCCTGCAGCCTCTGACCTCCTGCCCCCCCTGCAGCCTCTGACCTGTCCCCCCCTGCAGCCTCTGACCTCCTGTCCCCCCTGCAGCCTCTGACCTCCTGCCCCCCCTGCAGCCTCTGACCTCCTGTCCCCCCCCTGCAGCCTCTGACCTCCTGCCTCCACTGCAGCCACTGACCTCCTGCCCCCACTGCAGCCTCTGACCTCCTGCCCCCCCTGCAGCCTCTGACCTCCTGCCCCCCCTGCAGCCTCTGACCTCCTGTCCCCCCCTGCAGCCTCTGACCTCCTGCCCCCCCTGCAGCCTCTGACCTCCTGCCCCCCCCTGCAGCCTCTGACCTCCTGTCATCCCCCCGCAGCCTCTGACCTCCTGCCCCCCCCTGCAGCCTCTGACCTCCTGTCCCCCCCTGCAGCCTCTGACCTCCTGTCCCCCCCTGCAGCCTCTGACCTCCTGTCATCCCCCCCGCAGCCTTTGACCTCCTGTCATCCCCCCCGCAGCCTCTGACCTCCTGTCACCCCCCCGCAGCCTCTGACCTCCTGTCACCCCCCCGCAGCCTCTGACCTCCTGTCACCCCCCTGCAGCCTCTGACCTCCTATCCCCCCCTGCAGCCTCTGACCTCCTGTCATCCCCCCACAGCCTCTGACCTCCCCTGTACCATCCGCAGCCTCTGACCTCCCCTGTACCATCCGCAGCTTCTGACCTCCCCTGTACCATCCGCAGCCTCTGACTTCTCCTGTACCATCCGCAGCCTCTGACCTCCCCTGTACTATCGGCAGCCTCTGACCTCCTCTGTACCATCGGCAGCCTCTGACCTCCCCTGTACCATCGGCAGCCTCTGACCTCCCCTGTACCATCGGCAGCCTCTGACCTCCCCTGTACCATCGGCAGCCTCTGACCTCCCCTGTACCATCGGCAGCCTCTGACCTCCCCTGTACCATCGGCAGCCTCTGACCTCCCCTGTACCATCGGCAGCCTCTGACCTCCCCTGTACCATCGGCAGCCTCTGACCTCCCCTGTACCATCGGCAGCCTCTGACCTCTAGAACCTATCCAATCCTTCACAACAAGAAATGGAAAATAGGATTTTTTATATAATCTTTATTCGTTTTATTCACAATTACAAATTGTATTACATATACATACATATATATATATATATATATATATATATATATATATATATATATATATATATATATATATATATATATATATATATATATATCAATAATACCCACATTGAGAATAATAAAAAAAGAACATTTTGTAGCATTTAACCCCTTTATCCCCCTATTTACTTTACTACACCCTTTTATCCATTCCTTCCCCTCCTTGCATATATTTTGGGTCTTACTTTCTCATTCCCTAGTATATTTATTTCTACAGAGCCTTCCATAGCCCTTATTTTAATGCTTTACATAGGATATCCCATCTTCTCCAACCAGGGTTTCCACATTTTTTTGAATTCCTTAATGTTTCTTCTCCTTGTATACACTGTTTTCTCCCTCCATATAATTTCTGTAACTATACTGACCCATATACTGACTGATGGGTTTTTTTTTTGCTTGCCATCTTTGTGCTATTAATTTTCTTGCTTGGAAGCGACACCTCAGCACTGCTTTAGTTATGCCAGCTATTCCATCTATTCCCTCCCCCAACCCCAAGATACAGAGTCTGGGATCCATCTCCAGTCTAATATTGTATATCGTGTTTATGGTTTCAAGGATTTCTGACCAATAACGGAACAACTTAGGGCACCTCCATATCATATGCAGCAAGTCCCCTGTACCCTGACATCTAGGGCACCCCAAATCTACTCTCCATCCAAACTCAAACATTCTCTTTGATGTATAGTATGTCCAGTGAACCAGCATCAAAAATGAAACCTTCTGTGTGGGCGAGACCGACGCTAGGTGTCCTCTCTCTAGTATCTTCTTCCATTGTCTGCTCGATATTGTCCCTAGATCCTCCTCCCATTTCCTCCTAGGGGATTCCGGGCTCTCAATGGTTCCTCCACATATATCTGAATAGATTACAGATATAAATCCCCTATTCTTTCCGGGACTAACAATTTTTTGATACATAGGAGTATTCCACCAGACCAGCCTTGTTCCTCAAACTGGGCATTTAAAGCATGTCTAATTTGTAAATACTTATAAAATGTATGTTTAGGTATGTCATATTCCTCTCTCAATACAGTGAATGTTTTTAATGTTCTTCCCTCATACAGCTGGGCCAATCTATCTATTCCTTTCCTTTCCCATTCTTTAATCCTCCCTATCATCTCCAGCTCCCGCAGGTTTTTATTCTCCCAAAGGGGAGTTTGTTCTGTCACCCCACCTTGTCCTCTAAGTGATTTAACTACTTTCCATATTTTTATGTCTAGGCCTTCTGTAGGGGTTTTACTAACAAAGGAATCAGCCTCCAATACCTCCACTACTGATTTATTGCGGAGTCCCTAATATCATTAATTCCCTGTTTATACCTCCTTTTAGTTCTCTATTCCCTTTTAGATGTTGCAGTTGGGCTGCCAATAAGTAACTTTGTGGGTGCGGGACCCGCCATACCCCCTCCATGGTTGATAGCTGTAGGGTTTGTAGACTTATCCTGGCTTGGCCTCCTTTCCATATTAACCCTCTAAACAGAGAATCAATTTTTTAAACCATTTTTTATGTATCCAAGTCAGGGAGTCATGCAAAAGATACAATAATTGTGGCATCCACAACATTTTAATCAAATTGCATCTCCCTGGGACCGATAATGGAAGACGCCACCAGATTTCTATTTTACTCTTAAACTTAGCCAAAAGGGGGACTATGTTGTTATCTATAAACTTATTTGGATCTCTTGTTATATGTATTCCCAGGTATTTCATTACTACTCAACTACTTCCACTTGGGGGTTTCCTGCAGATATTTGGTTCCCAATGGGGTCCACTGGCATAGGTGCTGATTTCTCCCAATTTATGGCTAATTCTGAGAGTCTTCCAAAGTCTCTGAAAATACACATCGCCTGCTTTAATGATTGCTCTGTGTCTCCTAGGAAGAGAAGAACATCGTCTGCATCTAATGCGATTCTCTCCTCCCCTATTGCTCTCCTGAACCCAGCCATATTTGTGTTTGATCTCATTGCAATAGCCAATGGCTCCATATGTTTTTTTGTTGGAGGGAGGAGGAAATCATGTTTTTAATGTGGGACATGTATTGACATAACTAAATTAATATGGTGCAGGTACCCAGGAGGTTGGCACTTATGTATAATAAGGTGTCTGTTGGGCAGACTAGAGGGTGCCAGGTGACACATCAATGGGGTGAACATTTCCTTGTAGGGGTGATGTCTCAATCTTAGCAGTCCTACAGGGAGGTTCTCCATTACTGGACATGTGGGACACCAGAGCTGGATATGGGGGAGATACGTCTGGCTGATGTCTCCCCTGAGAGGTTGGAACCTTGCACAGGTAATGCCAGTGACTACACACAGGAGCATGCTCTGTTAGATAAAAGGAACATACGCTGGCTACCAGGGCACAATATGCCTTCACCACATGGTGCTTCAACATCTCTCAATGGTTGATAAAAACCTATTACCCTATATGTGCTGAGTCCGATTTTGTCAGATCTCTCCATAGGAATCAGCGGCACTCTGACAGGCCCCTCCCCTGCTCAGTGAGCAGAGACGGACCTGTCATCCGCCGGCTCAGCGGAGATCAATGGATCAATTCCCTGCTGAGCTGGTGGACTCCACTAAACAGACCTGCCTTGTGTGGAAGCGGCCTAACACTCCTCTCCCCCTAGACTGACAATGCTGCTGTCCAAAGGTGCCTCCAGTGCTCCTTCATTCAGAGTGGCGGCACTCTAAGTAAAGGTTCACACTTATGTGGTGTGGGAAACACAGAGATCTGTGTGCTTTTCCCACACCGCATGCAAATCGCACTACCCATGAGATCTGCAGCGAGTGTCAATACAAAGTCACCAACACCCCAAACACAGGTCACATAGACACTGCCTTTGCCTGCATTGGATTGCATTGTACAAAACAAAGGTGGGGGTGTGGTGGGGTGGGATGTGATGTGGTTGGATGGGATGTGATGTGGTGTGGTGGGATGGGATGGGATGGGATGGGATGGGATGTGATGTGGTGGGATGGGATGGGATGTGATGTGGTTGAGTGTGGCTTAAAAAGGTGCATGCACTTCTTTGGTGTAATGTGGTGCGATTCACATGTAGTTCATATTGCGGATTGAGGCTTCTACAGGAGGGGTGTTACTGGCCAGATGTGAGACATCGGGGGTCTAGATGCATGATATTTCACCAAAGCCCCCCAATGGGGCTCATAAAAAATTGTAAAAAAAATAATAAAAATTTATTGTCAAACAAATAATGTAGCAAATAATAAAAAAGAATACAAATGACTGACACAAACCTACTGACATTGTCCTCTGCTCTAGTGACACTGTCCATTATTTATTTGTTTATTTATATATACACAGCGTGTGGTGTGTGTATATGTGTGTGTGTGTGTATAATATATATACGGTATATACAGGGCCGGACTGGGAATAAAAACCAGCCCTGGAAATAATTTCATACCAGCCCCATAGCATTATTATACCAGCCCAACCGCATAACGTCGTTATTTTCTTGTTCACAAAAGGGAAAACCATGCATTTTAAAGCACATTTGAAGAGTGTATTATATATAGATAAGAGAGACATGGCTTTTACAAACAGCAGCAATTTTTTTCAAGGCAAAAATCATGCCATTTACTGGCACATTTTTTTATTGACACTGCAAAAAAAAGGTGCCGTAAATGGCAGTTTTCAGTGCAAATATCAATATTTAAGCTATAAACTGCTATTAGCAATGTGTTAACTTAAACAAAAGTCAAAAACCATATTTCTCCATTTACATGAAAGTCAGATTAATATAACCCAACACAGAGTTCCCCCATATATCAGGAGGATTCCCCTTTACAGTGCAAGGGAACTCTGACATAAAGGGGAACATTGCAGATCATGATCTAAGCAGGAACTCTGATATAAAAGGGGGGCACTGGTGACCAGAGACCCCACTTATATCAGAGTCCACTGCATTCCTCTTTACATCAGAGCAGAGGCGGCTCTAGGCTTTGTGAGGCCTTAGGCAAATCTTAGACATAAGGCCCTACTTACTCCCATAATGGGAAAAATAACTCAAGCGATAGACCCCTAGCAATTTTGCTCTCCACCCCAATATCCCAAAAAACAAACATGCACATAGGCTTTTCTAAAAAAACACTTTAATAATGTACACATAAAAGTCTGGTTCACACTCACTGATTGCTCCAAGCTCACTGATTGGTTGTTAGAGGTTAGTGCACATCATTACTGCTCACTGATTGGTTGCTAGAGGTTACTGCACAATATTACCACTCAATGATTGGTGCTAGAGGTAACGCACATCATTACTGCCCACCCATTGGTTGCTAGAGGTTATTGCACATTGATTGGTTGATAGAGGTTACTGCGCATTATTACTGCTCACTGATTGGTTGCTATAGGTTACTGCTTATCATTATCACTCACTGATTGGTTGCTAATGATTACTCACTGATTGTTTTCCAGAGGTTACAGTACATCATTACCTCTCGCTGGGTGGCAGGGCAGTATTGTGGTGTGTAATGCAACTGCTGGGGTACAGTTGGTTGGATGACAGGATGCAGTTTGGGACGATGGTGGCAGCATTGGGGTGAGAGGCTGAGATCATATCTTCCCTATAAGGATAAGGGGTAGGGTGATAGGATGCCAGAGGTGGGGTACAGGAGGGATGAGGATGATAATGACAAGAGGTAGGGTGGTAGGATGCCAGAGGTGGGGTACAGGGGGATGATGGGGATGATAAAGATGGGGGTGGGGTGGTAGGATGCCAGAGGTGGGGTAGAGAGGGAAGATGGGCATGTTGATGAAAAAGGGGAAGGAGGTCAGCAAAGGGGCATAATGATGACAGTGGGTGGGTAGGAAGCTGGCAGTGGGGTACAGGGGGGATGATGATGGGGGTAGGATGGTTGGATGCTAGAGGTGGGGTACAGGGGGATGATGATGGGGGTTGGATGCTAGAGGTGGGGTACAGGGGATGATGAGGATGTTGATGACAGGGGGCAGGGTGGTAGGATATCAGAGGTGGGGTATGGGGATGATGATGATGATGATGATAGTGGCTGGGGTGGTAGGGAGCTGGCAGTAGGGTAAAGGGGGATGGAGATTACAGGGGGTGGGGTGGTAGGAAACTGGCAATGGGATACAGGTGGAATGATGACAGGGGTGGGGTGGTAAGAGGCTGGCAGTGGGGTACAGGGGGATGAAGATTACAGAGGGTGGGGTGGTAGGACAGCAGGCACAGGGGGATTATGATAAGGATGGAGATAATGATGACAGGATGTAGGTTGGTAGGTGGCTGACAGTAGGGTAAAGGGGGGAAGATAAGGATGATGATAACGGGTAGGGTGGTGTATGCTAGAGATGGGGTACATGGCGATGATGGGGATTTTGATGACAGAAGGCAGGGCGGTAGGATGTCAGAGGTGGGGTATGGGGGGGGGGTGATGATGACAGGGGGTGGGGTGGTAGGAAGCTGGAAGTGGAGTACCAGAAGGGATTAAGATGATGATGACAGGGGATGGGGTGGTAGGATGCCAGAAGTGGGATACAGAGGAATGATGGGGATGCTGATCACAATGGATGAGGTGGTAGGATGTCAGCAGTAGGGTACAAGGGGATGAAGATGACAGAGGGGTGGGGGGTAGGAAACTGGCAGAGGGGTACAGGGGGGATGAAGATGACGGGGTGGGCTGGTAGGAAGCTGGCAGTGGGGTACAGGGGGGATAAAGATGATGGGGGTGGGGTGGTAGGAAGCTGGCAGTGGAGATGAAGATGATGGAGGTAAGGTGGTAGGAAGCTGGCAGTGGGGTGCAGGGGAGATGATGGGGGTGGGGAGGTAGAAAGCTGGCAGTGGGGTGCAGGAGGGATGACGGGGGTGAGGTGGTAGGAAGCTGGCAGTGGGGTGCAGGGAGGATGAAGATGACACAGGGCGGTGTGGTAGGAAGCTGGCAGTGGGGTGCAGGGAGGATGAGGATGACACGGGGGTGGGATAGTAGGATGCCAGGCACAGGGGGATTATGGGGATGATAGAAATGATGACAGGGGGATGATAGGAAGTATGATGACAGGAGATAGGGAAGTGGGATGCCAGGAACAGGGGGATGATGAGGAGGATTAGGATTATGGCTGGGGTCAGTAGGTGGCATCATTTGCCAGATGGCATAAATCACGTCACTCAGGGCTGTGAGGTCACGGGCGGCTGTCAGCCTTGATTTTTGCGGTGCTCTCAGTCAGGAGGTGACATCATGGGATGCTGTCAGTCTGTCAGTGTCGGGTAGTACCTTAAGGCTGTGACAGACTGGCTCCTCGATGACGCGGCCAGCTCTGGCAAGTCCTCCATTGCAGGCCGATCCATTCTGGAGAGTAGAGCAGGGAGCTGCTCAGGCGCTGCATGCAGGGGATTCGATGAGCGCAGCAGAAGGGGGAGGAGCCGAGGGAGGGAAATACACCCAGCCACTCACTGACCCAGGACATCGAGCAGTTCTCAAGTGGTCAGTCCGCCCACCCGCCCTCGGCTGGGAAAGGTAGTTGCGGACACCGCGTTCCCCCGTGTTAAAGACGGTTCGGGGACACTGACCGGGGGACATTCCCTCTCATTTCCACACACAACTTAGGCATAATAGGCGGCGGCCGCGAGGCCCCTGGGAGCGCGGGGCCTTAGGCTGCCGCCTAATTTGCCTAATTAGAGAGCCGCCTCTGCATCAGAGTTCCCCCTTGCACTGTAAGGTGGAATCCTGCAGACTATGATGTAAAGGGGAACTCTGTGAATGTGGGGAGGACTCTGGTGACCAGAGACTACCTTCTGCAAAAAGAAAACACTAAAGTAAGGGGGTTTACTGATATAAGGGGGAACCTATATATCAGTGCCCCCTTACAATATTGTATTGACCCCCCCCCCCTCAGGTAGGCCTGGCGGTGCTGTCACTGACCTCCTCTCAGGTGCACCGCTCAGTCAGTCGGCTCCAGCTCGGTGGCTCTGGTTTTATCCCATAGTTTCCTCTCCACAGTCCATACATGTCTGACTTCTCCCATGACCCCCATCCCTGCGCCACTCCCACTGTTGACACCACTCCAGACTGCAGACGTGATAGGCTGCGGATGGTACAGGGGAGGTCAGAGGCTGCGGATGGTACAGGAGAGGTCTCTGACCTCCTGCCCCCCCCGCAGCCTCTGACCTCCTGCCCCCCCCTGCAGCCTCTGACCTCCTGCCCCCCCCTGCAGCCTCTGACCTCCTGCCCCCCCTGCAGCCTCTGACCTCCTGTCCCCCCCTGCAGCCTCTGACCTCCTGCCCCCACTGCAGCCTCTGACCTCCTGCCCCCACTGCAGCCTCTGACCTCCTGCCCCCACTGCAGCCTCTGACCTCCTGCCCCCCCCCTGCAGCCTCTGATCTCCTGCCCCCCCTGCAGCCTCTGACCTCCTGCCCCCCCTATGCAGCCTCTGACCTCCTGTCACCCCCCTGCAGCCTCTGACCTCCTATCCCCCCCTGCAGCCTCTGACCTCCTGTCATCCCCCCCCCACAGCCTCTGACCTCCCCTGTACCATCGGCAGCCTCTGACCCCCCCTGTACCATCGGCAGCCTCTGACCTCCCCTGTACCATCGGCAGCCTCTGACCTCCCCTGTACCATCCGCAGCCTCTGACCTCCCCTGTACCACCCGCAGCATCTGACCTCTCCTGTACCATCCGCAGCCTCTGACCTCCCCTGTACCATCCGCAGCCTCTGACCTCCCCTGTACCATCCGCAGCCTCTGACCTCCCCTGTACCATCCGCAGCCTCTGACCTCCCCTGTACCATCCGCAGCCTCTGACCTCCCCTGTACCATCCGCAGCCTCTGACCTCCCCTGTACCATCCGCAGCCTCTGACCTCCCCTGTACCATCCGCAGCCTCTGACCTCCCCTGTACCATCGGCAGCCTCTGACCTCCCCTGTACCATCGGCAGCCTCTGACCTCTCCTGTACCATCCGCAGCCTCTGACCTCCCCTGTACCATCCGCAGCCTCTGACCTCTCCTGTACCATCCGCAGCCTCTGAGCTCCCCTGTACCATCCGCAGCCTCTGACCTCCCCTGTACCATCCGCAGCCTCTGACCTCCCCTGTACCATCCGCAGCCTCTGACCTCCCCTGTACCATCCGCAGCCTCCGACATCTCCTGTACCATCCGCAGCCTCCGACATATCCTCTACAATCCGCAGCCTCCGACATCTCCTGTGCCATCCGCAGCCTCCGACATCTCCTGTACCATCCGCAGCCTCCGACATCTCCTGTACCATCCGCAGCCTCCGACATCTCCTGTACCATCCGCAGCCTCCGACATCTCCTGTACCATCCGCAGCCTCCGACATCTCCTGTACCATCCGCAGCCTCCGACATCTCCTGTACCACCCGCAGCCTCCGACATCTCCTGTACCACCCGCAGCCTCTGACTTCCCCTGTACCATCCGCAGCCTCTGACCATCTCTTGTCTTATATCACGTCTGCAGTCTGGAGTGGAGTCAACAGTGGGAGTGGCGCAGGGATGGGGGTCATGGGAGAAGTCAGACATGTATGGACTGTGGAGAGGAAACTATGGGATAAAACCAGAGCCACCAAGCTGGAGCCGACTGACTGAGCGGTGCACCTGAGAGGAGGTCAGTGACAGCACCGCCAGGCCTACCTGGGGGGGGGGGGGTCAATACATTATTGTAAGGGGGCACTGATATATAGGTTCCCCCTTATATCAGTAAACCCCCTTACTTTAGTGTTTTCTTTCTGCAGAAGGTAGTCTCTGGTCACCAGAGTCCTCCCCACATTCACAGAGTTCCCCTTTACATCATAGTCTGCAGGATTCCACCTTACAGTGCAAGTGAGAACTCTGATGTAAAGAGGAATGCAGTGGACTCTGATAAAAGTGGGGTCTCTGGTCACCAGTGCCCCCCTTTTATATCAGAGTTCCTGCTTAGATCATGATCTGCAATGTTCCCCTTTATGTCAGAGTTCCCTTGCACTGTAAAGGGGAATCCTCCTGATATATGGGGGAACTCTGTGTTGGGTTATATTAATCTGACTTTCATGTAAATGGAGAAATATGGTTTTTGACTTTTGTTTAAGTTAACAAAATAGCAGTTTATAGCTTAAATATTGATATTTGCACTGAAAACTGCCATTTACGGCACCTTTTTTTTGCAGTGTCAATAAAAAATGTGCCAGTAAATGGCATGATTTTTGCCTTGAAAAAAATTGCTGCTGTTTGTAAAAGCCATGTCTCTCTTATCTATATATAATACACTCTTCAAATGTGCTTTAAAATGCATGGTTTTCCCTTTTGTGAACAAGAAAATAAAGACGTTATGCGGTTGGGCTGGTATAAAAATACTATGGGGCTGGTATGAAATTATTTCCAGGGCTGGTTTTTATTCCCAGTCCGGCCCTGTATATATATATATATATATATATATATATATATATATATATCCCAGCTTAGTGCAGCTACAGGCCATTAGTATGTCTGGAAGGCCAAGAAGGAGAGGCAGACAGTCACAAGCCAATAAGAGAGGGCAAGCAGGCTCTGTGTCTAGTGCTGGTCGTGGACACGGTGCATCCTCATCAGCACGTGGCCATGGGACACGCTTGGCCTTTTTTTCGGCAGCTGGCCGTGTTGAGCCGTAACATGCGGAAGACTTGGTCGAGTGGATGACCAAGCCATCCTCATCCTCCTCATCCTCTCTCACCCATGCCCAGGGTGCTTTGTCTGGCAAAGCAGCGGCCTCTTCCCTCGGCTCAATGTCATCAGTGACTCCTTCCCTAGCTCCACCATGTCCTCCTGAGGAGTCCCTCGAACTGTTTGACCACAGTGTTGGGTACATGCTCCAGGAGGATGCCCAGCGTTTGGAAGGCTCTGATGATGATGATACTGAGCTCGATGAAGGCAGTAACATGAGCACGGACAGAGGGGGTGCCCAAGAAGGACAGCGATCTGGCAGTCATGCTCCCCCTGCTGCAGCATACTGCCAGGTTTGCTCCAGTGATGAGGAGGGAGGGGATGATGAGGTCACTGACTCAACGTGGGTGCCTGATAGGAGAGAGGAGGAGGAGGAGGAGGCGGCAGATCACCAACGAGGCAGGATGCCCTCCAGGGGCCAGCCTAAGGGCAGCACATTGACTGCATCACACCCCAAAGCTCCACATGTGCAGGGCGCTGCAGTCTCTGCGCGTTATTCAAAAAGTTCTTTGGTGTGGGCCTTTTTTGAGACGAGTGCATCAGATCGCACCGCTGCTATTTGCAACATATGTCTCAAGCGTATCTCACGTGGCCAAAACATCTCCCGCTTGGGTACCACATGCTTGACCAGACATATGTTGACCTGCCATGCAGTTCGTTGGCAAGCGTATCTAAAAGACCCACACCAAAGAACAAAGAGGACCTCTCCTTGCTCCTCATCAGCTGAGATTTCCAACCCCACTAGACCTTCAGTCCTCTCTGAGACCTGCACTGAGAGGAATGAAGGTGTAGAATTAGGTGTGTCACAGCCAAGTACTTGTGGGCAATCTGCTTTTGGTACACCGATGTCAGATTGTACCAGGCAAATTTCCCTGCCCCAGCTGCTGCACCGCCGAAAGAAGTTTGCTCCCAGCCATCCACATGCCCAGCGGTTGAATGCTAGCTTGGCAAGATTGCTAGCACTTCAACTGCTGCCTTTTCAGTTGGTAGACTCTGCCCCCTTCCGTGAGTTTGTGGAATGTGCGGTTCCTCAGTGGCAGGTACCCAAACGCCACTTTTTCTCACGGAAGGCGATTCCGGCTCTCTACCGGCATGTGGAAGGCAATGTCCATGCCTCGCTGGACAGGGCGGTCAGCGGTAAGGTGCATATTACCGCTGACTCATGGTCCAGCAGGCATGGACAGGGACGTTACCTAAGTTTCACGGCACATTGGGTGACTCTGCTGGCAGCTGGGAAGGATGCAGGACAAGGTGCAGTAGTGTTGGAGGTTGTTCCGCCACCACGCCTCCAAAATGCTAATGATTGTGACACACCTCTCTCCTCCACCCCCTCCTCTTCTTCTTCCTCCATGGCCTCCTCCTCTGAACCAGCGGTGCTCCGTAGTCGTTCAAGGGGCTACGCAAGTACGCAGGCCAAAAGATGCCATGCGGTGCTTGAGCTGGTGTGCTTGGGGGACAGGAGCCACACTGGGGCAGAGGTTCTGTCAGCTCTGCAGGGGCAGGTTCAGAGGTGGTTGACGCCACGCCAACTTAAGGCAGGAATGGTGGTTTGCGACAATGGCACCAACCTCCTCTCTGCCCTCCGACAGGGACAAATGACCCATGTGCCCTGTTTGGCTCACGTCCTTAACTTGGTGGTGCAGCGGTTCTTGGGCAGGTACCCGGGCTTACAGGATGTCCTGAGGCAGGCCAGGAAAGTCTGTGTGCATTTCCGCCGGTCATATAATGCCAGTGCTCGGCTGACGGACCTCCAAAAGGAGTTTAACCTGCCCAAGAACCGCCTAATCTGTGACATGCCCACCAGGTGGAACTCAACGTTGGCCATGCTGCAGCGGCTGCACACGCAGCAGGGGGCCATCAATGAGTACCTGTGCGACTATGGCACCAGGACAGGGTCAGGGGAGCTTGTTTTTTTTTCCCCATGCCAGTGGGCCATGATCAGGGATGCATGCACTGTCCTGTCACCATTTGAGGAGGCCACGAGGATGGTGAGCAGTGACAGTGCATGCATCAGTGACACTGTCCCCCTTGTCCACCTGTTGGAGCACACGCTGCATGGAATAATGGACAGGGCACTTGAGGCAGAACAGAGGCAGGAAGAGGAGGACTTCCTTAGCTCTCAAGGCCCCCTTTATCCAGACAGTGTTCCTGCGTGCCCGCTGATCACACTGGAAGAGGAGGAGGAGGAGGATTGTGTCAGTATGGAGGTGGAGCCTGGCACTCAGCATCAGCAGCAGTCTTTAAGGGATCAGTCCCAAGAAACATATGGACTTGTACGTGGCTGGGAGGAGGTGGCTGCGGACCATGTCGTCCTTAGTGACCCAGAGGACTCCGGACCGAATGCCTCAGCAAACCTACGCTGCATGGCCTCCCTGATCCTGCAAAGCCTGTGTAAGGATCCTCGTATTCGTGGTATCAAGGAGAAGGACCAATACTGGATGGCAACCCTCCTTGATCCACGTTACAAGGATAAGGTTGCGGACCTTATCTTGCCATCGCAGAGGGAGCAGTGGATGAAACATCTTCGGGAGGCCTTGCAGAAAGGTCTGTGCAACGCGTTCCCAGAGACTGGGAGGTTACAAACTCCTGTTTCTGGACAACATGTTGCTGAGGCTTCGGTCAGTCAAAGAAGGAGCGGTGGAGAAGGTGGCCGTCTGACCGATGCGTTCAGACAATTTTTTGGTCCGCAGCCCCAAGGTATGATCGGTTCCAGCAACCATCGCCAGCATCTGTTTTACATGGTGCAGGAATACCTAGGGGCAAGATCAGACTTGGACACCTTTCCCACCGAAAATCCTCTGGGTTACTGGGTCTTGAGGATGGATCACTGGCCAGAGCTTGCACAGTATGTAATTGAGCTACTGGCCTGTCCTGCATCCAGCGTTCTTTCGGAACGCACATTCAGTGCTGCTGGAGGCGTGGTAACCGATCACAGGGTGCGTCTGTCCACCGACTCAGTCGATCGACTGACCTTCATAAAAATGAATCAGTCTTGGATCACCACCAGCTACCAAGCACCTGATGCTGATGTAACCGAATAATTTTTTTTGAAATCTCAGATCCCTTCAAAGACTGCCTATGCTGATGCTGAGTGACTATCCCTGAGTAATTATCCTCTTCCTCCTCAATCATCACGCTGATAGCTTGTAAGAACATTTTTGGTTCTGGGCGCCACCACCAGTGCCTAAGGCACAATTTTTCTGCCCCTGTTTAACAGGGGCATGTAATTACAATTTTTGATGTAATACTTTGCAGCAGGGCTCGTTCCTGCGTTCCAACTAGAGTGTCTGTGAGGGGTTGCAGTGTTGTGGCACCAGTACCAGTGCCTAAGGCCCAATTTTTCAGCCCTTGTTTAACAGGGGCATGTAATTACAATTTTTGATGTAATACTTTGCAGCAGGGCTCGTTCCTGCGTTCCAACTAGAGTGTCTGTGAGGGGTTGCAGTGTTGTGGCACCAGCACCAGTGCCTAAGGCCTAATTTTTCAGCTCCTGTTCAACAGGGGCATGTAATTACCATTCTTGATCTAATATTTCACAGCAGGGCCCTGTGAGGGCTTACAGTGTTGTGGCCACAGCAACACCTAAGGCCCAAATTTCTGCTGAGTAAATAGGGCAGGACCCTAGTTTTAAACATCTAACTTACAAACGACTCCTACTTGCAAACGGAAGGAGACAACAGGAAGTGAGATGAAATCTACCCCTAGGAAGGGAAATTCTCTCCTGTAAGAGTTAATATGGGAAAAACATTTCTCCTTTCCACTGATGCTTTCCAATCCTTGTTCCACAAAAAAACCCAAATTTTCAAAAAACATTTTTCATTGGGACAAAAAGTGAGGTGAAATCTTCTGAAGAGAAGGAAAGACAGCAAAACAAATGTCACAGGGGTGATAAACCTTCCCTATGTTTTCCAAAAAGCTTAAAAAAGATTTTTTGGCTGGAGCTAAACACGTTAAAAATGTACCCGCTCAAAATTACAAAGAGATTCTACTTAACAACAAACCTACAGTCCCTGTCTTGTTTGCACCGCCTGTATACTGCTGTTCAGAGTATATAGGGCCTGGTGGCCCCACACCTTTCCCTATTTTAATTTGGGTGCGGGGTTCCCCTTAATATCCATACAAGACCCAAAGGGCCTGGTAATGGACTGGGGGGTATTATTATTATTATTATTATTATTATTATTATACAGGATTTATATAGCGCCAACAGTTTACGTAGCGCTTTACAACTTGAGGGTAGACAGTACAAATACAATACAATTTGATACAGTAGGAATCAGAGGGCCCTGCTCCTTAGAGCTTACAATCTAAGAGGGAAGGTCAAGAGATACAAGAGCAATAACTGTGGGTGATGTGCTGATTGAGAAGATAAATGTACAGTTTTTAGGTGGGGGCCAGATAGGCTTCTCTGAAGAGATGAGTTTTCAGGGATCGTCTGAAAGTGGATAAAGTAGGAGAAAAATCGGATGGATTGGGGTAGAGCATTCCAGAGGATGGGGGAGGCTCTGGAGAAGTCCTGAAGGCGAGCATGGGATGAGGTGACAAGGGAGTTTGAGAGCAGGAGGTCTTGGGAGGAGCGAAGAGAACGATTAGGTTGGTATTTTGTGACTAGGTTAGAGATGTAGCTGGGGGCCAGGTTGTGGATGGCTTTGTAAGTTATAGTTAGTATCTTGAATTTAACTCGGTGACTGAGTGGCCGCCAATGGAGGGATTGGCAGAGGGGTGTAGCAGACGCTGAGCGGTTTGTGTGGTGGATGAGCCTGGCAGCAGCGTTCATGATGGACTGAAGTGGGGATAGCCTATTTAGAGGTAAACCAATGAGGAGGGAGTTGCAGTAGTCAAGGCGGGAGATGACCAGGGAGTGGATTAGAAGCTTTGTGGTGTCATTGGTTAGGAAGGGGCGTATCTTGGAGATGTTACGAAGACTGAGGCGGCAAGCTTTGGATAGTGATAGAATGTGGGGTCGAAAGGTTAGTTCAGAGTCCAGGATTACACCTAGGACCTTGGCGTGGGGAGATGGGTTGATAGTTGAGCCGTTGATCTTGACAGGGAGATCAGGGGAAGTGGCACCTGAGGGAGGAAATATCATGAGCTCGATTTTGGATAGGTTCAGTTTGAGAAAGTGATGTGACATCCAGGCTGATATGTCTGCTAGTAAGTTGGTAATGCGTGAGGAGACAGATAGAGAGAGCTGGGGGGTGGAGAGATAGATTTGGGTGTCATCAGCGTAGAGATGATATTTAAAGCCGTGGGAGCCAATCAACTGACCCAAGGAGGTGGTGTAGATTGAGAAAAGGAGGTCCAAGAACAGAACCTTGGGGGACCCCAACAGAAAAAGGAAGAGGAGAGGAGGAAGTAGAGTGGTAAGTGACACTGAAGGAGCGGTGGGATAGGTAGGATGAGGACCAGCGAAGAGCGCAGTCACGGAGACCAAAGGAGTGGAGTTTTTTGAGGAGGAGGGGGTGGTCCACTGTGTCAAAGGCAGCAGAGAGATCCAGGAGAAGTAGTACAGAATAGTGTCCATTGGCTTTAGCCATTAGTAGGTCATTTGAGAGTTTAAGGAGAGCAGTTTCCGTGGAGTGTTGAGGGCGAAAACCGGACTGAAGGGGATCAAGAAGTTTATTCATGGTCAGATGGTCGCTTAGTCGGTTGTAGACCAGTCTTTCAAGAAGTTTGGAGGAGAAGGAGAGTAAGGAGATGGGACGTAAGTTGTTGAGATTGGTGGGATCCAGTGAGGGCTTTTTTAGAATGGGGGTGACTAGCGCATGTTTTAGAGAGTTTGGGAAGATGCCACAAGAGAGGGAGAGGTTGAAAATGTGAGTTAGAGAGCGTAGAATCGAGTCAGAGGGTGAGCGTAGCATTTGCAAGGGAACAGGATCCAGGGGGCAAGTGGTTAGATGAGTGCTAGATAAAAGTTTAGCAACCTCAGTAATAGTAGCAGGGTTGAATGAGGGAAGTAATGATTGTGTCTGTGGACATGGGGGAGGTTTTTGCGCATTGGCGATCTCCTCATGAATTGTGTCAATCTTAGTTTTGAAGTGATTGGCAATCTCCTGGGCAGTGAGTGAGTTGGTGGGTGGAGACAGTGGAGGACAGAGTAGAGAGTTGAAGGTAGAGAAGAGTTGACGTGGACTGGATGAGAAGGTGTTGACGAGTGTGATAAAGTAGGTCTGTTTGGCAGTGTGAAGGCAGGAGTAGTATTTTAGGAGGGCAGATTTATATTGTGTGAAGTCTTCCTGAGTCTTAGTCTTTTGCCACAGGCGCTCGAGAGCGCGGCTACGTTTTCTGAGACTTCTGGTGTCATCTGTTTGCCAGGGTTGTAGCAGTTGGGGCCTAATTCTGCGTGTAGTGAGGGGGGCCAGCTTGTCTAGGGAGGAAGACAGTGAGCTGTTGTAGATGAAAGTAGCTAGGTTGGGGCAGGACAGGGGGGAGATTTTGTCATAGAGGTGATCAGTAGCAGACTAGAGAAGAGAAGGGTTGAGGTGGTGAAGGTTTCTACGTGTAACCGTTAGGCGGTTGGAGGGAGGAGAGGTGGAAGACAAGGAGAGAGCAAAACTAATAAGGTGGTGATCAGAGAGTGGGAGAGGATTGTTGGAAAGGTTGCACGGAGTGCACAGATAGGAGAAGGCAAGGTCAAGGGTGTTGCCATTGGAGTGGGTAGGAGCCTGTATCCATTGCTTCAGGTCAAGCGATGAGGTTAGACTGAGAAGTTTAGAAGTAATAGTAGTGTTAGTGTTGACAGGGATGTTGAAGTCCCCAATAATAATTGTGGGGATTTCAGAAGAGAGAAAGTAGGGTAGCCAGGCAGAGAAGTCATCAAGAAAGGCTGATACTGGTCCAGGGGGCCGGTAGATGACAGCAAGTCTTAGAGAAATGGGAGAGAAAAGACGAATGCAGTGTGCCTCAAAAGTGGAGAGTGTCAGAGAGGGAGGTGGGTGAAGTACCTGATAGGTGCTGCATGGGGCTAGAAGGATTCCCACTCCACCTCCCTTCCGTCCACTTGGTCTGGGGGAGTGAGTCCAGAGAAGGCCCCCATGAGAGAGGGAAGCAGGGGAAATAGTATCCGATTCATGAAGCCAGGTTTCAGTAATGGCAAGTAGGTTAAAGGAATTTGTGATGAAGAGGTCGTGGAGGGCGGTGAGTTTGTTGCAGACAGAACGTGCATTCCACAGGGCACAGGAAAAGGGGGGGCTGGTTATGGAAAGAGGAATAGAGACCAAGTTCTGTGGGTTGCGGCTCCTGCCAGAGGGTGTAGGGGGATGGGAGCGATGGGCAAAGACAGATGATGGTGGCCCAGGGTTTGGGGATATGTCACCAGAGATTAGGAGAAGCAGGAGGGTGAGGGAGGTAATGTGGGACTGTGATTTATGTGAAGGGGCATGTCTCAAAGTACTGGAGGTTTTATCAGTGTATGGATGTAGAATGAGCGAGAGTTGGTAAGAGCAGTAGTAGGGAGAAGACAGAAGGCAGGGTGATATGTATAAGCAGGTGGGTGGAGAGGGGGGGTGAAGGTAAGAGAGTTTGAGGAGAGAGGAGAGGAGTGTCAGAAGCAGTGGTAGAGAGTGCATGTTACAGAGTGGAAGGAGAGCTTAATAGAGAGACAGGGTCACCTGCAGTCTGTTAGCTGATTTCCAGTGCAGATTGCTGTATTAGTTTGCTTCGTGCAATCGCTGAAGTGCAGAGAATGAAGTGCATATCACTTGTAGAAAGAATCACTTAGAGAAAGAAGCCTTAAGGATAGAAGCCCCATGCAATGTGCTCACCCCTTAAGGATGCTCAAATATATACTGTTATAAGGGTGGGGTTGAAGTTCGTTAATTAATCATGAGTGACTATAAGAGTGCCTAGCAATCAAAGTGGACTTTTTGCTTCAAAAGTCAGAATAGCAAGAGGCCAAGATAAGATCAACACATAAAACTTAGGTAAGACAGTCCAGATCAACAAATAATGTCATGGTTGTTCGCACAGGGAAACAGATAGAGAAGGCCACATACCAGAGACACACAGAGACAGCAGGCAGATCCCAATTTCAGTTAACGGGGTACCCATGCCGTTTGTCTCACTGATTTTCATCCATATTGCCAGGACCCGACATTACATTAAACCCGCAAGCAGTTTTAAATGAGATTTTTTCCTTTAAAAATGACATTTGGTGCAGGGACTGTTCTAAACACGGGAAACACGCGTCACTTTACAGGCATACTATAGACACCCCCCAGGTACGATATTTAAAGGAATATTTCACTTTTTTTTTTTTTTACTTTAAGCATCAATAAAATCACTGCTCCCGAAAAAACGGCCGTTTTTAAAAGTTTTATTTGCATTGATACATGTCCCCTGGGGTAGGACCCTGGTCCCCAAACCCCTTTTAGGACAATACCATGCAAATTAGCCTTTAAAATGAGCACTTTTGATTTCGAACGTTCGAGTCCCATAGACGTCAATGGGGTTCTAACGTTCGTGCGAACTTTCGGTCCGTTCGCAGGTTCTGGTGCGAACCAAACCGGGGAGTGTTCGGCTCATCCCTACTCAGCAGTGAGCAGTGAGGCAGCCCCATATAAGGGATATCCAGGATGGAAGCAGCCGTTCTAATCAACACGGCGTCTTCCAGCCCCATAGCAGGCAGCCGCGCATGCGCCGTCACAGACCGGACCAACGGCGCATGCGCGAAAGAAATCATTATGCGCATGCGCCGGGTCAGGGCCCGGAGAGACGGGGCCCGGGCGACACGCCGACTGCAGAGGCGGGGAAGAAGGGAACCACAGCGGGGCCCCAAACCCCCGTCTATCGCCGCACATCCGGCCAGAGGATCGGACCGGATGTGCGGCGCTGTGCGATGGATACCACTGACAGTGATGGCCAACCTAAAACCAAATGAGACCAAGAAAAACTAAGGGCGCTAAGCCATGCGTCACCACAAGGGGGAGATATAATCAAAAGATAACCAAACATTTCAAGGTTATACATACAATGATCTAAACCTAATTGTAAATAAGAGAGTCAAATAATATGTGGCAGACAGACATGCTGCCAGGGTAATATCAATACAAAAGAAGGAGGGAGGGGAGGAAAGGGGGCACTTTAAAATATAAACACATTGATCTGGAATACAAAGCAGTGAGTAAAGTATTTCATTTATATGCATATTGGCAAACACATTCTTTAATGTCTGGGTGTTTTTTGCCTGCAAACGGCGAAACCAGACTATGATCAAATAAGGGGGGGGGGAGAGGGGGATTTTTTGAAACGGGGTTTATTGAGGGGGCTTTACTGGATTCAAAGAAACGGTTTATATGAGAGAGACTCATTCAAGCCAGGTGCTTTGATGGCATTTAAACGTTCTATCCAAAGCGATTCTTTTTGTAAAATAAGCTTATCCCATTCGCCCACCTCTGGGATTTCTGGGGATGACGGCCAAGACAGTAAACGAAATACTAGATGTATCAAACCGGTGGTAAAGATCAAGGTGTCTGCTCACAGTTGTGAGCACCTTTCCATTTCCGTAATAATAGACATGATCGTTAATTCTTTGTCTAAGTTGTCTGGCCGTCTTCCCCACATAAAAAACCCCGCAGGTACAGGTCATCAGGTAGACCACCACTTGTGTCTGGCATGTTGCTGAAAATTTTGGATAGAAGGTTACGCCGTTTGGAAGCAAAATTGGAAATTCGGGGGATATCCAAGGGCAAAAGGAGCAATTGCCACAGGGTAAGGTACCCCTGGGTTCTAAAGAAGAGACTGGGTTGGAAGTCTTGTATTGGCTAGATACAAGGCGATCCTTGAGAGCCGCCGTACGTCTGTAAACTATTCCTGGATGTGGGTTAACATATTTTTTCAGGATAGGATCTTCTATTAGAAAATGCCAATGCCTTTTAAGAATATTATGAATGTCTTGGTAATGGGCGGAAAAGCGAGTAATTAATTTGACAGTGGAATTTTGTGGTCGGACTTTTTTGGTATAGAGTAACTCATTGCGTTGTCTATTTTTGGCTTTATTAAAGGCCTTTCGTAAGAGTGATTGGCTGTAACCTCTGGCTAACAGGCGAGATCTAAGCAGATTCGCCTGGTGTTGGAAATCTGTCATATGAGTACAGTTACGCCGGAGGCGAATGTATTGCGCATACGGTATGCTTTTTTTGTTCGTATACTTTGTTAACCCAGTCCACTTTCTGCCTTGCCCCCTCTTTCCCCGCTCCCCCCCTTTCCCCCCCCCCCTTTTTTTCCTTCCTCTTCCCCTCCCGGGCCCCCCCGTTCCTCCTCCCCCCTCCCTCTTTTCCCTCCCCCCCTTTCCTTCTCTTTCTCCCTTCCCCCTTCTTTTCCCCCTTCCCCTCCCTTTCTTTCCCCCTTCCCCTCACCCCTTTCTTTCCCCTTTTCCTTCCCTTTTCTCTATCCCAGCCGTGCGTTTGAGTGATATAACTCTTACATTATGTATTATTATTACCCTTCACCTCTATTTCACATCCTACCATTTTCTATGTCTCTCAGTGGTTTGCGGGCTTCCCTCTGTACGGGCTGTCCTAGACCATTGCCTTGCGCTGTCCTTCCATTTGAGACCTTTAACTTTTATAGGACCTCTGCCATGCCTCGCCATTTGGGGGCGCTCTCCCCTATTTTCTACCAAGCTACTACTCATATATATTTTTTCTCATAATATACTCACTGAGAATAGCTTTTAAGTATTGTAATTTTTGACATATGTTCTTTTTCTTTATTTGTATGTAATTTTAATAGAACCTCTAGCTCCTGAAGAAGCGTTCCTTGTCAACGTGAAACATGTAGAGCAATTGGAGAATACACCATTCTGGGAATACCAGACCTGCAGTGCTCCCCCAATTTCAACTCTTTAGGGGAAGTTTACCTTTTTCCTTTATTTGGATTATGACCTAATTGTATATGAATATATAGGAATACACACAAAACTGCAGGATAGGATCCTCAATGGTGTCATGATATGCGTTGTATGTCTAGACTTGATGTGTTTTTAATTATGTTCTGTCTATTCTCTTTGTTTTTTGTATGTTATCAATAAAATTCAACTCTTTTTTATATACTTTGTGTAGTCTACTACAGTTGTGCCTTTAAAGTCCCAAAAGTTTTTTAGTCTTTTGATATCCCTAAGAGCAGAGAAGGGTAATCTGTGCTCTTCAGATGTTCTTCTAAGAGCAGAGAAGGGTGATCTGTACTCTTCAGATGTTCTTCTATAAGAGCAGAGAAGGGTAATCTGTGCTCTTCAGATGTTCTTCTATAAGAGCAGAGAAGGGCAATCTGTGCTCTTCAGATGTTCTTCTATAAGAGCAGAGAAGGGTAATCTGTGCTCTTCAGATGTTCTTCTATAAGAGCAGAGAAGGGTAATCTGTGCTCTTCAGATGTTCTTCTATAAGAGCAGAGAAGGGTAATCTGTACTCTTCAGATGTTCTTCTAAGAGCGGAGAAGGGTGATCTGTACTCTTCAGATGTTCCTCTAAGAGCAGAGAAGGGTAATCTGTGCTCTTCAGATGTTCTTCTATAAGAGCAGAGAAGGGTAATCTGTACTCTTCAGATGTTCTTCTAGGAGCAGAGAAGGGTAATCTGTGCTCTTCAGATGTTCTTCTAAGAGCAGAGAAGGGTGATCTGTACTCTTCAGATGTTCTTCTATAAGAGCAGAGAAGGGTAATCTGTGCTCTTCAGATGTTCTTCTATAAGAGCAGAGAATGGTAATCTGTGCTCTTCAGATGTTCTTCTATAAGAGCAGAGAATGGTAATCTGTGCTCTTCAGATGTTCTTCTATAAGAGTAAAGAAGGGTAATCTGTGCTCTTCAGATGTTCTTCTATAAGAGCAGAGAAGGGTAATCTGTGCTCTTCAGATGTTCTTCTATAAGAGCAGAGAATGGTAATCTGTGCTCTTCAGATGTTCTTCTATAAGAGCAGAGAAGGGTAATCTGTGCTCTTCAGATGTTCTTCTATAAGAGTAGAGAAGGGTAATCTGTGCTCTTCAGATGTTCTTCTATAAGAGTAGAGAAGGGTAATCTGTGCTCTTCAGATGTTCTTCTATAAGAGCAGAGAAGGGTAATCTGTGCTCTTCAGATGTTCTTCTATAAGAGCAGAGAATGGTAATCTGTGCTCTTCAGATGTTCTTCTATAAGAGCAGAGAAGGGTAATCTGTGCTCTTCAGATGTTCTTCTAAGAAAAGAGAAGGGTAATCTGTGCTCTTCAGATGTTTTTGTACCTCTTCATAATCTTCTTCAGAAAAACGTCTTTTGAACAAATCTGGAATTGGGAAAGTTTTGTTTTATAAACAGTTTCAATCAACGTTTGTAATTCTCCGCTTGGAATGTGGATTTTTTCCATGTTTTGATTCGCTCTCTCCATTGTGGGGAAATGAATGAATATTCTCATTTCTCTGGTTCAGAGAAGATTTCACAAAACAACTGAAATCTATTACATCATAAATTGGATAGTTTGTGATATTAAAAAAATATAATAAAGTGATTAAGATTGAAGAAAATAACGAGAATTGAGCATGAGCAAGGAATTTGATGAATGGATGGAGATGGGAGAAATAAGACATAGTGATGGATGAGCGAGGGATTGGATGAATGGATGGATGGAGATGATTAAAATAAGACATAGTGATGCGTGAGCGAGGGATGGGATGAATGGATGTAGATGTGAGAAAAAAGAAAAATGATGTGTGAGCGAGGGATGGGATGGATGAATGGATGGATGGAGATGGGAGAAATAAGACATAGTGATGCATGAGTGAGGGATGGGATGAATGGATGCATGGAGATGGGAGAAATAAGACATAGTGATGGATGAGCGAGGGATGGGATGATTGGATGGATGGAGATGGGAGAAATAAGACATAGTAATGGATGAGCGAAGGATGGGATGAGTGGATGCATGGAGATGGGAGAAATAAGACATAGTAATGCATGAGCGAGGGATGGGATGGATGGATGCTCCCCACAGGAGCCGCTGTTGAATAAAGGTATCCTCCACCCTACACGGCCTGACACAGAATCTTCCACACATGCTGGAGACAAGAAATCAGTCCTTGCAGCTTTGGTTTATTTTATTAGGGCTCTTGAACTTGGATAGGATTGAGGGCAGTGGTGGCTGGTGCTCCATTTTTTTTCTGAAGGGGTGGAAAACAAAATGGTCACCATCCCCCCATTCGGTCGGTCAGTCAAACTCCCCCACCCATCGCTTGCTTGTTTGATTGCCCACCAGCCCTGCACTTACCCCATCTAGGCCGCGGGCCGCTTCGGCTCCTTCCTGCCTCTCCTCCTCAGAGGCTTCACCTTGTGTTTCCTCCTCGGTGGCTTCCTCCTAAGCGGCCAATATGGCTGCTTGTCCTGTTGGCCAATAGAGTCTTAAGACCTACTTGCTGATTGTCCGGGAGGAGAAGTTGGATTTTTTTTCTCAGCACCTTCTGTATATATGCTGTCTTCATTTTTCACTTCCTCCTCCCTGGCCACAGCCCCGCGTGTCATTTCCGCTCTGCAATGCCTTCTGGGAGATGTTTGTCATCAATAGGCATCGCTGGCCCATAGCATCGTGTTATTTGCAAACCGGAAATGACGCGATGCAAGGCGGTGGCCAGTGACATTTTTAAAAAGGGTAACCAGGCTTTTGTTGCCATGGTTACCAAAGCTTCTTATACACAGTGATAGGCTGTGGGGGAGGCGGCTGGAACATCTCAGCTCTGATTACATACAGAGCCCGGGGGAGGGGACAGTACATTACTAATCCTTTATAATAGAGTAATATGATGGGGCACTTTTGGGGCAATTTGATGGGGGTAATAGGATGAGGCAATTTTGATGGGGCAGTTTTGATGGGGCAATAGGATGGGGCAGTTTTGATAGGGGCAATTTTGATTGTGGCAGTATAATGGGGCAATTTTGATGGTGCAGTTTTGATGAGGCAATAGGATGTGGCAGTTTTGATGGGGGCAGTTTTGATGGGGCCATTTCCACTTACCCTGTGAAGGGGTTAAATTCTCTGGCAATAAGCAGTCTCAAAGCTTTCCCAAGCAAAACATCCCTCTTCAGACTCTATAAGAGGAATACACAGATGGGCATGACAGTATGTATCCTCTGATTTTCAGCTTCCAGCTGTGGTGGGGGAAGGAAACAGTTCTGGTGATGACCAAAAATTGGCCAAAGGGGCCTTGGTACCCTCTGCTTATCCTTATGAGTGTCAAGGATTGACTCCCTCTGCCAGTAAGATCAAATCTTCTCCAAAGTCCCATTCATCCAGCATCCGACAGGCTCAGGCTGATGGCCTGGGTCTGGAGAGGCAGATGTTAATGGATTTGGAATGCTCTGTGTAGATTGTGAATACTCTTATGAAGACAAGAAAGGACAGCGCTAACTGTGCCTATAGTAGAATATGGCATAAATTCCAAGTATTATTGCTGATCAAGATTTTACACTGGACTCTTCAGAAGTCTATTCTGAAATGTCTGCAGGCATGGCTTGATTTAGGTCTATGAGTAAGTATGCTATAGGCACACATTTCAGCTATCTCTGGCTTCACCAGCATACAGTGGGCATCCAACACTTACTTAAATTTTTTTTCAAGATGCAATTTGGTTGAAACCTTGAATTGTTTCCAAAATGAGATCTCCCATTGCTGTTGAACGTTATTGCATCAGATGCCTTTATTCACTCTGTGGTACCTCTCACTGAAAACTGCTTTACTGGGGGCAATTACATCAGCCAGAAGAGAGTCAGCATTGGTGGCCTTGGAGTTTAAAGAACCCATACTCGCGTACTTCCCAGACAGGGTGGTACTCATGCCAATACTCAAATTTGTGCTTGAACTGACCTTCAGAGTCCATATCACACAAGAGGTTGTCCTCCTATGTTCCTTTTGGGGAGTACTCAAGAAATTAGCCCATCGGATGTGGGCCAAGCTTTAAAATGTTTAATCAAGGTGATTTCTGCCATAAGGAAGTCAGAGCATCTGTTTGTCATTCCAGGTGGAACACATAATGATTTTCCGTCTTTCAGCAAGATTATTGCCTCTTGGTTGGTAAAGCTCATCTCCTTGGCCTACAAGTTGAAAGGGTTGGCTGTACCAGGAGAATCACGGCACTCTTCACTAGAAGGGTCTCGACCTTGAGAGTGGCAGCAGGATGAGTGTCTGAAACTATCTGCAAGGCAGCTACGTGGGCACCAAAATATTCATATTCATGGCTTAATGACAGTTGAGTTTGGCAGAGGCGTCCTGGCTTCTGTTTTTTAGTGAGAATTGAGGAGTGTGTAGTATTATCCCTCCTCTGTTTTGTCTAGTTAGTTCCCAGCTGTGCTGACATGGAGCCGTCAGGAATACGGAGTATTGAATTCAAATACTTACTGTAATTTTCCTTTCCTGACGAGCTCCATGGCAGCACAAATCCCACTCAGCTTGGTAGGACTAGTTACAGAACGCCTAGGCTGTAGGTGGGCTCATATGTATATGAGTTATGTCCTGGAGACATGGGGGGGCGGAGCCTATACCCAGCTGTACTGCCATGGAGCTCGTCAGGAAAAGAAAAATTACAGTAAGAATTTGAATTCAATTTTCCATTTTTTATTGCTGTGCTGCAAGTAAGTGTCACTGCATTTGGTTACTACCATTACCACTTTTTAACTTCTTTGGCTAGCTGATCTTTTTCCGCCTTCTTTGTTATACTTAGCCATACTCAATGTAACGGTTCAGTGATTCTTAGAACTTCAGAATCATGGCAGCTTTACTTTATTCATGTATTTATTGCATGCATATAATCCATGTTACCACTATGTTTTGCTGCTGCTTGCTTGTCAGGAAATTATCCAAAAAGTTGTTTTAAGCCTCTGTTTGTCTTTTTGACAAACAACACACCTCTTGAAGTGGTTACAAACCCACAAAAAAATAATAAAAAAAAACAAACCTGCAAGACAAAGGCATAATGAGCTAGTATACATAGCATACTAGCTCATTATAAAATACTCACCTTAGATCAAAGCCCCCGCAGCTGTCTCGACACACTGCTCTGCCCGGCGACATGTCTCCCGGAGTTATTTCTGAGTATCGCGGGCTCTGGTGCTGTGATTGGCCAGAGCCGCAATGACGTCACTCCCGTGCATGTACGTGGGAGCTGCCGGTAACGGCACGTTAGCTGAAGCAATGGCACGAATGAGCCGTTGCTTCAATGCGCATGTGCCGATGACATTGGCACATGCTAATACAAGGGATATCTCCTAAACCGTGAAGGTTTAGGAGATATCCACGGTAGCCACAGGCAGACGCGGCTCTCCAATTAGGCAAATTAGGCGATCGCCTCAGGCCTCGCCATTATAGGGGCCTCGCCATCGCCAAATTTGCCTGATATGTGCCGCCGGCTAATGACAGGAGCGGGTCCGAGGAGACCTCCTTCACCCCCCTGCTCGAGCCGCCGCTAAAAGACTGGAGGGCATTCTCTCTCTCTCTCTGCTTCCTACCCATTCCCCCTCCTTCTTCCTGTCAGAGTTGAGCAGAGCAGCAGAAAAACGGAGCAGCTGTCTGTGTGGAGAGAGAGAAGCTGCTGCGGGCTCTTCTCTCCCCCCCCTCTCCTTCTTTCAGCACTGTACTCATGTTTCTTCCCCCTCCTTCTTATTGGACAAGGGAAAAAAAACAATAGAATGAAACAGAGGAGGATTGTGGGAAATGTAGTCTTGAGTGGTGGACATTGCAAAACTAAGGGAAGAAACTGCAGCCCCCAGCATGCCCAGCTGAAGAGGAGGGAGAGAGATCCAGAATCCCGGGGGAATTTTGGGGAAGTGCATCCAGAACTCCATCAGAGAGAGAGAGAATCCCACTGCACTGCACCACCACAGAGAAATCCACACTGCCTATCACCATCACTTCTGAAGAAAGGCATGAAGTTATTTCCAGAATACAGATCTGGGCACTACCCAGCGGAGTCGCCACAGGCAACCCAGAATGAGCTAACTCCTGATCAGAGGAACCATTGTTGCTGTATCCCCAGGTCAGGTAAGAGGGCCAGTTGGCCATTATCTACTGCCATCTATAGGAACTTCCCACCCTGGTATTCTTTGGCCCTAATACTGCCTGCAGGCCCTATTCACAGCTACAAGAGATGAAGATTTAGGACTTAGTGCTAGTTCACACTGCAGCGATGTTCAACATCGGATGTGATTTGTACCACACTGCAGTGCAAATCACATGTGACTTCTTTGCGATTTCAGCCATACAGATTGTATGGCTGAATTCGTATTGCATTCGGACCAAACTCGCACAGGACCTCTTTTCTGATCTGCAGCAGAATCGGAACGCATGGGTGTTCACATCCATGTGATCTGATTCCTGTCCAAATTTGCAGTTCACACTGCGATATGCAAACTGATTTGGGGGTGTCATAAACTTTGTATTGACACTCCAAGCAGTTCGCATAGGGCTGTGTGAACTGCCACCGGGAGACATACGATGCGGGAACCCGCAGCGGATTCGCAGGGTTCCCACATCGCTGCAATGTGAACCAACACTTAGGCTTGGTTCACACTGGTGCGATGCGAGAACCCTGTGAATCCACTGCCGGTTCCTGCATTGCACCTGACTCGGTTCACACTGCCTTATGCGAACCGCTGAAAGTGTCAATACAAAGTTAATGACACCCCCAGATCGGTTCACATATTGCTGTGTAAACTGTCAATTTAGACATGAATCCGGTCACATGGGTGTGACCACCCATGCGATACGATTCTGGTGTGGACCAAAAAAGGGTCCTGCATGACCTTGGTCCAAATGCGATGCAAATTCAGCAAAACTATCTGTATGGCAGAAATCGCATAGCACAGACTTCACATGTGATTTGCACTGCAGTGTGGTGCGAATCACATTTGAGGTTGCACAGCACACTGGTGTGAACCGAGCCTAAAGACTGCCCTATAACTGTAGTGGCCCTAGGGCTATGGCCAGCACTACCATATGGTGGCTTAAGCAGCCACCTCAGGGCACCAGGATATGTGGGCAGTAAAATCCTAATCACCAGCCCCTATAGCAGCTCGAAGTGTGTGTACTATAGTAAAGCTAACTGTTGCCTTTCATCTGGAAGTGTTACAAGTGGCTGTGAAGCCGCCTATCACTTCCACCACTGACACAATGTGCAACCCCCTTCACCATGTTTACCGGGCACCACTGTCCCACCTGCGGGCCCGGTGCTGTCATGATTGGTGGCACTGGGAAGGGCGGCCGTAGTTCAGCAGACCTTCATCCACTCAGCCACCCTCCTGTACACAGACTGGGAAGTGTCATGTATTACGTCAGGGACAGGCTGGGCCGGGGGGGCAGAGTGCCCCCTAGGCCACTCTATTCTATGTTGAAAACAGCTGGCAGCTGCTGCCCGCTGCCTTTTTTTTTCTTCTGTAGTAAATTGGGCCGGCGGCCCAGCCAGCGGCCCAGCCGGCTGCTGTTGCATTCCGGGAGTTGTAGTCCACGCTCAAGCTCCTGTGCAGGGCAGAGGAAACTACAACTCTGGTGAGGCTGCATTGAAAAACCAGGTGGGCATGGATGAGCTGATTTGGTGGTTCAATGGGCCACTTGACTGGACAGGCTGCCAGCCCTCCCCTGTATGACGTCACTTCTTGGACCAGGGATAAGTAAACAAAAATCCTTGCACTGGCCCTGCACAGTTTGTTGTTGCCATTTAAAGGGGGACCCCACCTTCTCTCATTTTTTCGAGTGCACTCGAAAACAATTAGGAAACTGCTATTCCTTTAAACACATTTAGATTACAGTTGTGTTGCTAAATATTGATTTACCTTTTCTCGTATTGATTTTTTTGCTATTGATATAGAGCTGCTTTTATAGATATATTTGTTTACCTTTATTACCTGAGGGTAGTTCTACTCTGCTTTGTGAACTGCAATTTTTATCATTTATGCAAGTTCCTAATTCTAGACAAATAGTGTCACGTGTGTATTTGTTTATTGCCTATATCCTACAGTAAGGTGAAAGGTACTATACGCTATGTGTGTCTGTAGTGATTCAATCAACAAAGTGTGTCAGAGGGGCTGAAGGTGTTCTTGGAGTTGAGGCGCAGAACAGGGAACCCAAAATTACCAAGCGGCTCCTTCAGGGGTAGTGCAACACACATTACCCCAGTTTTGATTGACAGGGGACCTTAACACTGCTGTGCTCAGGCAGCATTAAGAGCCCCGTCTCACTTAAGTGTGCCGAACATCTGATCTGCAGCCCTTTATTTTAGAGATCACAGGACATCGTAATGCTGCTGTATGCAGGCAACGTTAAAAGCCCTGTTACACTCACTCCTCGCGTAACCTAAGACTCCTGATGTTCTGCCTACCAGCCAATGAGGAGTGATGTTGCGTCTGCGCACGTCACTTTTCCCATCCACCGCACGAGCATCTCAATCTGGGATGGCCTGCTGCATAGTTCAAGGGCATCAGTGGGGCCTCATGTCGACGTTTTGCCTAAGGCCTCACAAAGCCTAGAGCCGCCTCTGGCCACAGGTAAGCCTTATTATAGGCTTACCTGTAGTGAAAAGTGGTTTGTAAGGGTTTACAAGCAATTTAAAATCATGTACAGTCATTTCTGTGCCAGGGACGTCCTCAGACAAATGATCCTTGTGATCGCCTGTCTGATTGACCGTGATGACATCACTGAATGGGCTCCCGATCACCTGACACCCTCACGCTCCTTGGATTGGTTATACCAATCACATGGATGTATCTCATACACCTTGCTACACACATATAAAGCCGTCTGTTTCAGACTGCTGACAGACTACCTGGAACTTGTGAGTGTTTCCCTTGATGACAGGACATACATTTCAATGCTGTCATTGCATTTGGTTACTATGATTACCATTTTTTAAAATCTTTGGCTAGCCGCTCTTTCATTCTTGTATTTATTGCACACATATAATCCATGTTACCATCATGTTTTGCTGCTACTTGCTTGTCAGTAAATTATCCAGGGAGTTATTTCAAGCTTCTGTTTGTCTTTCTGCCAAACAATACACTTTCTATAATCATGTCTATTTTTTATACCAGGGCCGTCCTCAGACAAATGATCCTTGTGAGCGCCTGCACAGCTACAGCAATGTTATTCATACTTTCTATATATTTTTTCATCTCGCCTGTCTTCACTTTTTGTAGAGTCTGTTTTTTGGACTTAAACTCTGCCACTCTACCTCTAGGGGCATTTTCCCCTCCTGCTGGCAGAGCTCAGATACAACGGGACAATTTGGAGAGCTTTAATCTCATGATCCACGTTGTGTTTTTATATCTGTCAATGGTAGCCACCATGTGAGTATTTTTCAGATAAAAATGCCATTTTGATGTTATGTTTGCTATTTGTCATGCCTGTTTTTACTTTCTATATACCACATTTTTTCTGATACTCTGTTATTATATTACCAGATGTCACAGCTTTCTCTGGCCATCCCCCGAAGATGGAATTTAAATGTATATTCCGAAACTTGTTAGGATTTCTTTTGCAGTTACGGCCTCTTACTGTGAGATTAACCGTGTGTCATAGAATTAAGCTGTATATTATCCATATATGATTACCATTCATGTATAGTAAATGTGACATTCTCGTCTATTGTTAGACGGTTTTTATCAATAAAATTTGTACTTTTTATTATACTTCTTTACGCTTCTTTCTGGTTTCCAACCTATGCCTATAAAGTCCCAGGGGGCATCTCCTTTGTTTTTTTTGTTAGTCCTTCCCTGGTCCAACCCCTCTGGTGGTTTTGGAACAAGGCACAGTTCTCTGGCTCGATGAGAAGCTCTGGTTGCCAGGCACAACGGCCGGCAGTTTAACCATGGGCAGATATCCCGGACGACACCCACATATGTAGCGCTACCCCTGCAGGAGCCGCTAGTGAGTAAAGGAATCTCCCACCCTGCACGGCCTGACACACAGAATCTTCCACACACACTGGAGACAAGAATCAGTCCTTGCAGCTTGGTTTTTGTACTTTATTAGAGGTATTGAACTTGGATAGGGTTGAGGGTATTTATGGGATGCCCACTTGATCAAGGTAGTAGCAAAACTCTTCAGGGACACAATTATATACAGCCTGTATACACTCTTCTTCTTCTACCTCCAGCACATGCTTGTAGAACTACAACTCCCAGGACCAGCTGGCACTGTTTGGATGATCTAAAAAAGGCTCAGTTAGATCTGTAGCAACCACCCTTTATGGGCAGGGACCAAGGGCCTCTCTAGTAGTGTAGCAAAATGTCCTAGTGCCCTGCTGTCCTCCTCCTCCTGTGGCTACTGATCCCAGTATTACCTCTTCAGGCACTGCCAGCCCACCTGGCTGCAGCTACCCCTTCCACTTGCCCCCCTGACTAAGACTTTACAGTCTTCCCAGACTGACTCTGCATCTATCCCAGACTTCTCTCACTCAGTCCTCTCATGGAATGCTTCTCAGTCCTCTTGGCTGCAACACCCACCAGCCCATTTGGCTGTCTTCTTTCCTGGAGATTTGCCTGGCAGTGTTCTCCTGCTGTCTTCCACTTGCTCCTGTGCCTCTGGACAGGACAACCTAATTCACCGTAAAGAAGGTTCCTTCTGCGCCCAGGCCCAAGGTCACCCCCCAGACTGGGGGGCACCCCTCCTGGGCCACCGACAGCCTAACATTCCCTCTCCATCTTCCACCCAAACTCCACACTGCCCCAGCTGATCTGACCCAGAATATTTGAGGGGGCCTGCCCCCTGCCAACCCATCTGTTGGGGATTGGTCAGGGCCCTCATGAATACTCCAAACAGCTCCTCCCCTCCCATTCTTCTAGAATCTTCCACTAGTTTCTAGAAATAGGGCAAGGTCTTGAAGATGTTGCCTGCGAGTCATACCAGCCTCCCTGAGTCACTCCCCTGACCCAGATTAACCAAAACAGAGGCTTGGCTGTCAGTCAAACCTGCCAATTTAACTACACTTAAAGTGTTACTAAACCCAGCAATATAAAAACAAATCATCCACCCCCCCCCCCCCCACAATGCACACAGCTTCTAAATCTTCTTTTTATATCCAAATACTGCCGCTATATATATATACCTTTTTTTTCCTTTTTCTTCTGTATATCGTGGTAAACTGCAGGGTCCCAGCGATTCCAGAGTGTTCATGTAGGAGAAGATTCCACTCGCCTCTGATGAAACTTCCTCTGTATCAGTATACCCTCACCTGCGATCTAGCCAGCGCTGATTGGCACTGTGCCAATGACATGCTCAGTGCGAGAAAAAAAATATTTTCAGCATAAAAGACACAACTGAGCATGTGCAGGTTGGCCACTGCCTATGTGTTAGCTGGCCTTCCCAAGATAGACAATGAAAGAAATGGAGGATATTTGAACACAGGATAAAACAGACTTTTAACAGTGCAGAGGATTAACCCCTAAAGTTCCACAGTGAGTATAACAATCATGCTATTCTGCATATACAGACAGGTTTTACTGTTGTGGGTTTAGTAAAAAACCTATTCTACTTCTAGCCCACTAGAGGGTGCTACACTAGCATTGCCTCTCAGGTATATACTGTATATATCTGACAGGATATCATCTACGACAACTCTACAAGACCCATGGACCTACCTAAGGGTGGTGATCATCTCCCCTTTTCTCTGGTTTTATTCACTGGAGATCCGAGTATCCTCATTTTTGCTTCACACTTGGCTTGCTCTCTCTTGAGCTTTAATTTGTGAGAGGTTACGCAGTGATCCTTCTACCATACCTATCTAATTATTCTACTCTGCTACCTATAGCTTTTTACATCTGTAAGAATTGAGATGTTGTATGATCCTCCTGAATGTACCCCCCACGCCAACCTTATTTCTTTAACCACCTCAATACAGGGCACACCCCCTTCCTGCCCAGGCCATTTTTCAGCTTTCAGCACTGCCACTTTGAATGACAATTGCGCTGCCATGCCACACTGTATCCATGTGAAATTGTTATCATTTTCTTCACACAAATAGAGCTTTCTTTTGGTGGTATTTAATCAATCCTGGGTTTTTTATTTTTTTCTAAAAAAAAATACCAAAAATGAAAAAAAAAAGTTTTTCTTAATTTCTGTTACTAAATTTTGTAAATAAGTCATTTTTCTCCTTCACTGGTGGGCGCTGATGAGGCGGCACTGATAGGCTGCACTGATGGGCACTGATGAGGTGGCACTTATGGACACCGATGAGGTGGCACTTATGGGCACTGATATGTGGCACTGATGGGTGGCATGGGTGGGCACAGATAGGCGGCACTGGTGGGCACAGATAGGCAGCACTGGTAGCCACGGATAGGCGGCACTGATGGGCAGCAGTGATGGGCATTGATGAGCAGCACTGATAGCCAGCACTGACTGGCATCACTAATGGCCACTGATTGCTGGCACTTGTGGGCACTGATTGCTGGCACTTGTGGGCACTGATTGCTGGCACTTGTGGGCACAGATTGGTGGCAATTGTGGGCACTGGTTGGCACTGATTGCTGGCAGTGGTGGGTAATAATTGCTGGCACTGGTGGGCACTAATTGTAAGCAGGGCACTGATGATCAGTGCCCTGATTACTTACCTAGCTGTCCCCTGTGAGGAGATGCCACTGATCGGCTCTCCTCTCCTCACACTCTGGCAATGTGAGGCGAGGAGCGCCGATTACCAGCATCTCCGTGTTTGCATGTGACCAGCTGTGATTGGACACAGCTGATCACATGGTTAAAGAGCCGCGGCTCTTTACACAGTTTGGGGTCGCGCCGTGTCCTATCAACATGGCGCAGCCACGATCGCCCCACTGCATGCCCCCTGGGGCACGTGAGAGCGGTCGTTTTGGGAGGACATCATATGATGCCCACCCAGAATGAGAGCCGCACCACCCAGCCATCATTTGACGGTGGGTGGGCAGGTGGCAAGTGGTTAAGGGGTGCGTCCCTTCCATTGCATTATGGTAGATCCTGTCTTATCCTCTCTATCGATGGCAATTTTCTCTTTTGCTCCTTATCTATGTATACTTATTCTATTCTTCAATAAAATGTTTGAAGAAGAGAAAATATATGAAAGATTCTCCAAAATTCTAATCAGCCACTCAACTGGTAAGAATTATTACACCCCAGTACACCATGATAATTGTATTACATGTATGACTAGGACCTTCAGGACTTCTCCAGAGCCTCTCCCATCCTCTGGAATTCCTTGCCCCAGTATGTCCGATCAGCCCCTACCCTGTCCACCTTTAGGAGATCCTTGAAAACTCATTTATTCAGGGAAGCCTATCCCACACCCACATAACTGTCCCTGAGCCACCCCCATCAAATCATTCTTTGCAGCTATTACCTTTTGTACCACCACCCCCTCCCTTTAGAATGTAAGCTCTACGAGCAGGGCCCTCCTGTACCTTTTGTATTGAACTGTACTGTAATTGTGTTGTCCCCCTTATACATTGTAAAGCGCTGAGTAAACTGTTGGCGCTATATAAATCTCGTATAATAATAATAATAATAATAATAATGACCATCTCAGCCCGCTTTATCTACTCCATAGGAATCCTCACATTACAGGGAGATGAGAAATGTCTTTATTTTACAATGTATCACCAGCCAGGTTCTTAGGAGTAAGGCCCCTTTCACACCATCAGAACCATCGGATCCACCTTTCCATTTTTCGGGCCACTCATTGACTTCTATGGTGAGACGGATGTCAGTGGATCTGTGTCCTTTGACACCCACCTGGCATCCGATCCGACAAGATCTGCTGGAAACAGAGGTATAGAGATACGTTCGCCATCCGTCCAGTGGGTTGGATGGGATTGGATGGAAATGGACAGGCGGTCGGTTTTCATTGGATCTCCCCATAGAGGAGAGCGGGACTCTTACAGGTCAGTCTCTGCACAGTGATTGGATCCCCCCGTGTGAAAGGGGCCTAAAAGTTCAAATGACATTTTATTTATTACAACTTTATTCCACATTAAACTTCTTTAAAACCCCTGAATGTCCCTCTGATCTGATCTGCAGTATATGGTCTGCGCTCCATTAAACGTTCCTCAATAATATCACTGCACTAATAGCTGCTTCTCTATTTTATATTCCATTAATATATAGAATGTCACTCAGTATTATAGAAAATGAAATCACAATTCCTGCTGTATATGTAATGATGAATGCATAGACTGATGATATACAGCAATGCCCCATACACACGATCGGAAATTCTGACCGTGTGTGCGCTACATTGGACTTTCGCTGGCGGAATTCCCGCCAGCAAAAGATGGAGAGCAGGTTCTCTATTTTTCCGCCGAAAAAAGTTCCTATCGGAAATGCCGTTCGTCTGTAGCAATTCCGACGTGCATAATTCCTACGCATGCTCGGAAACAATTTGGCGCAAGCTCGGAAGCATTGAACTTCATTTTCTTGGCTCGTCATAGTGTTGTACATCACCACGTTCTTGATGGTCGAAAGTTCAGAGAACTTTTGTGTGACTGTGTGTATGCAAGACAAGCTTGAGCGGAATTCCGTTGGAAAAACACATCCAAGGTTTTTCCGTCGAAAATTCAGATGGTGTGTATGGGGCATTAGATTTTCATATACTTCCATCCCATCCCCCATTAGGATCCCACCAGCACTCTTCAAGGGCTCCTCCCCCCTGATTTGGCCGCTCCCATGTGGGTGACACGGAGTCTGTGTGGAAAGACCGGCAGTGACACATCGGGGGGGAGATAATAAAAGACCATAGACCTTAATGGGACTTTAAAGGCACAACTGTAGTAAACTACACAGCATATATAAAAAATTGAATTTTATTAGTAGTATACAAAAAACAAAAAGAAAAAACGAGACATTGTTAAAACCACATTGATTCTAGACATACAACGCATGATGTAACACCATATTGAGGATCCTATCCTGCAGTTCTATGTGTATCCCTAAATAGTGTATAATCCAAACACAATTCAAATAAAGGGAGGGAAGAAAAATTATATATATAAACTTCCCCTAAAAGAGTTGGAATTGGGGGAGCAATGCAGGTCTGGTATTCCCAGGATGGTGTATTCTCCAGTTGCTCTACATGTTTCACGTTGACAAAGAACGCTTCTTCAGGAGCTAGAGATTCAAGTAAGTGTATAAAAGGCAGGATTAGTCGTATAGAAGGATTTGGTCAATAAGTCGCAAAAAGCGAACGAGGTAGAAATATTGGTAAGAGTCAAACGAGCAGCAAACGGACACCAGGGTCTCCCAGGTGTATCACATCAGGTAATTGTAGGTAGGGAGAGCTTGTATATACTCTAATACCCACCATGAAAATAGAGGAAGGTCTGGGAGTACTCCGTCCTGCTGGATTGCTACCTGTTGTATGTCTAACATACAACAGGCAGCAATCCAGCAGGACGGAGTACTCCCAGACCTTCCTCTATTTTCATGGTGGGTATTAGAGTATATACAAGCTCTCCCTACCTACAATTACCTGATGTGATACACCTGGGAGACCCTGGTGTCCGTTTGCTGCTCGTTTGACTCTTACCAATATTTCTACCTCGTTCGCTTTTTGCGACTTATTGACCAAATCCTTCTATACGACTAATCCTGCCTTTTATACACTTACTTGAATCTCTAGCTCCTGAAGAAGCGTTCTTTGTCAACGTGAAACATGTAGAGCAACTGGAGAATACACCATCCTGGGAATACCAGACCTGCATTGCTCCCCCAATTCCAACTCTTTTAGGGGAAGTTTATATATATAATTTTTCTTCCCTCCCTTTATTTGAATTGTGTTTGGATTATACACTATTTAGGGATACACATAGAACTGCAGGATAGGATCCTCAATATGGTGTTACATCATGCGTTGTATGTCTAGAATCAATGTGGTTTTAACAATGTCTCGTTTTTTCTTTTTGTTTTTTGTATACTACTAATAAAATTCAATTTTTTATATATGCTGTGTAGTTTACTACAGTTGTGCCTTTAAAGTCCCATTAAGGTCTATGGTCTTTTATTATCTCTAATTCAGTATTCGGGACGTTGGCACAAGCAAATTTTAAGTACCTACAGAGTCACCCTGTATATCAGGTACTTAAACACTAGGACTCTCTCTTTTGTTCACATCGGGGGGGAGACTCCATTCAGAAAATAAGGATCCCCCACCATGGGGGAGGGGGAGCCGGCTGTGTAAGATAATACCGGGTTGACAGATAAATGCCGGCTGTGTTCCCTGAGTCAGGTTATATATGAAATGTTCAGTTTTTATCTTCTTCATTACAAAACAGAATCCCCCATCCTGTCCTGGTGTATTACTTTATCTGTGATGATCCATTCTCCTCTTGGGTCCGGTTTGCTCAGATTTTTATCTCATCCTCATCCTCCATTCAGAGCAATGTCCCCTCCCCCTCCTCCATTCAGAGCAATGTCCCCTCCCCCTCCTCCATTCACAGCAATGTCCCCTCCCCCCTCCTCCATTCACAGCAATGTCCCCTCCCCCTCCTCCATTCACAGCTGTAGCCGAGTCTCCTCCTCTGGGGTCACCGCCTAGAAATCTTCAGTCCTGGTCGGAGCTTTTCCAGACTTTTTAGTTCTCTTCTTGATTCCTCTGAAAATAAGTATTCATTTATCCTAGAAGAGAGGATATAAAGAGTCATCAGATCTCAGCAGAATTCTCTCCACTATTTCCCAGCATCCTCCAGGATATCTAATACTCACCACACACATTACAATCTGATTGTACAATCTCTGTTTGATCTTCCAACAAGTATGTAGAGTAAGGATCTGTCTGATTGTATAGAGACTGATATGATAGTTTAGGTAGGTCCTCATATTACATCGTTCTGGAAGATATAAAGCTGATTGTATAAAGATTGTATGGTCAGATTGTACTGTGTGTGATGATCTTACATCATCCTGTCACCTTCTTGTAGGACTTTACCAACTAAGAAGTGACACTGCACAATGGAGGATGATGGGAGATATCAGATTATAGAACAGGAAATATTCCTCCTCATTGGTCATTTGTTCTGTGATGTCCCAAACCCACCAATCACAGTCACACTTCTCTTTCTTTCTCATCCAATGAGGGACATAGCAGTTCAGATAAGTTTGGGTTATACTGCCACCTACAGGAGAATCTGACACTGGCAAACGAAAAGATTGTGGGCAGGGCCAGGATAATCCCTCCTACTCCCAGCATGCCTCAGTTTTTTGCTGGTGTCCTAGGAGGACGGATATCTTTTCTCTACTCTGATGAGAAAAGTTTAAAGAATTATTAAACCCAAAAGCCAACATTTCTTATATTGCAGCTCACCAATTCTTAGATGTGATGGCTGTAAAAGATTTCCTTTTTTTGGCTTTCTTCTATTTTCATTTGGTGAACCAGGCAGCAGGTCTTTTCAAAAGCACAACATCTCCAGCAGAATGTATCAGTTTACATGGAGGAGACAAACCATTTAACACTGGCAGTGGTGATTAATATGATATGATTTATTCATGCAAAACTTTTATCCTCCAAAAACTGTTTGTTGTAACTGTCTATAAAGTGTGAGCTGGAGTTTGGCTTCAATTTGCTAGTGTATCTAAATCTGCTAATACATTTATCACAACCATTCAGCTGACTAAAAATGCTACTGTGCCTCCTTTTCTCATTCCTCCAGAGTTGTGTCTCACTAATACAGGAGATGTCTTACTGTCCAGACCACCAGGAGACAATAGAGGAAAAAAACGAATGCAGCCCCCACATCTAATGATTGGTCAGCTGTGATATGACATTCTTGGCTTTAACTTGTTTGCATCTTTTTTCTTCCATTCTATAAAGATTGTTGTAGATTATTGGTGATCTGATGTATAAATACAGATAAGTGGATCCTCCCCATGTGACTGGAGATGTGTGAAGGATGTGTGATCCCCGGTGTCTGGTCTCTCTCACCTTCTGTCTGCAGGAATTCTATTACTTTGCTGATCTGAACTCTCTCTACAAGCTTGAGCTGTTTCCTGTCCTCTGCTCTGTACATTCCAGCTTTGGAGATCTCAGAGTCCATCCACTGTCCATGTCGTAGTTCCTATTATCTAATCATCAGTCAGATTTACATGTCATAACCATCAACAACAATTCCATCTTCTGTGGCGGATTATCAGCAATCAATGCTGGAGACTAGAGGGGACTTCCTCAGACTGCACTTGTACTTTACCATAGTACCAGTACTGGTATGGGGGATGGGTGTTGTATGGAAGGCTGGGGGGTGACAATGCTGTCACCTTTTATACTCATAGGCAGTTATTTTTGATAGGGGGCTTCAGTCCATTATCCACAATTAATACAATTATTTAGTACATGAGCTTCCCATTGTACCATTTTATATTCCTCTTTTTGTCATGTAAAGTATATCTAATCCCAAAAAGAATACTTGGATGTCTTGTATCTCCATTGTGTGTCCTCCTCCTCGGATGTATCTAGGAAGGATTTCAATGCAGTCATGCAGCACTGAGGATTTCTGACAGCAAAGGCCATAAGCTCCTCCCCCACCTTCCCCTGCAGAATCTCTATCTGATCTGCACACAGCATTAGCAGCCTTTCATCTTTCATCTATCTAGACTCTATTGGATGCCGAGTCTCTAAAGCCCATGAGAGATGAACCTGTACCCGAGGAATCAGTCTTCTGCCATTACTCCCAACATAAACACTCTGAGGGCACTTTCACACTGGGGCGTGCGTCGGCGGTATTTTTAGCGGCACTTTTCCCTAGTTTTTGTGGCACTTTTCGGGCACTAGCGGGGTGCTTTTAACCCCCACTAACGGCCGAAAAAAGGGTAAAAGTGGGCAGGGGCGCTTAAAAGCGGGCAGGGGCACTTTAGGAGCAATGTATAAACCGCTCCTACAGCACCTCAAAGATGCTGCTTGCAGGACTTTTTGGAGCATCCTGCCAGCGCACCGCTCCAGTGTGAGAGCCCTCGGGCTTTCTCACTGCAGTGAGAGGAGAAGCGCTTTACAGGCGCTATAGCACCTGTAAAGCGCCTCAGTGTGAAAGTAGCCATATTGATGTGGTGAGCACCACTTTAAACCTTGGAGAACAGCCAGTCCCCTCCATCAGTGCTCTCCCCAGTCTAGGCTCCTTAGGGGCTCCTAAGACCACCAAGGCCTTTCCAGTGCATCTTCTGGTTGCAGTCTTCCTTTATGGAAAATTCTGACAAGCTCATTGTGCCTCCCAAGCAATCCGCTATCCTTGTAATCATTTGAGAAAGAGTTTGTTAAAAAGTGGTGTGCCCCCTCCATGGAGTCAGCAGTATGATCCATCACTTGAAGTATCTGGATCTAATCCTAGAGTATTTCATAGAGTATTTCTTCCTCGAGTGAAACTTCAATCTCTCTGCTCCCAGACCGGGACTCTTCAGTCCAGGAGTCTTTTATGAGGGGCTCACCCATAAGTGCAGCTAGATCTCTTATAACTATGAGGTGTAAATGTTTTATAAGAGTTCACAATGTCCTTAGTGGTGGTTGTTGATTTTTGAAGAATTTTGGATTGCACATGGTGTTTCACTTTTGCACTATAACTATACAAATCGCTAATTGTGGTATGTGTTTATATTCATTAACTGTAGTTTTACAGAAGGTTCCTAAAGTGTTATAATAGATATACATCTTATATCTTATACCAGGTTATTTTGTGGAGTGCGAACTGGTGGACATTAAGGCTCCACACTTGAGTGATCCAAATCTGGGGCGGAATCACCGCAATTCTGCCCCCAATTAGAAATTGTGGCAAATCACGGGACACTCCAATCATGGTGCAATTTTGCCACGAGATAAATCGTGCTGCAATTGTGGAAAGTTGCAACACGTGAAGCAGGCGCTTCCTTTGAGCAACAGCATCGCGTGTTCCAATTTGTTGTGATTGCAGCAAGATTTATCATGTGACCATCACGGTAAAATTGTGCCGTGATTGGGGTGCCATTAAGAGGTATTGGCATTGCACAAGCATCCTGTGATTTGCCGCAATTTTGATTCGCGGGCAGTATTCTGCTCCAGATTTGGATCGCTGAGATGTGAATGGAGCCGCATGTAAAAATGTGGGTGTGTTTTCTTTTAAGGGAATAATACTTCCCTCATGTCTCACTTTGGCCAGCTCCCTTCATCTGTGTGACTGATCCCCAAAGCCTCTTGGCCTTCAGGTCTGGTATGGATTTTAAGGGGAACCCCACGTCAAAAAAAAATATGGCGTGGGGTCCCCCCAAAAATCCATACCAGACCCTTATCCGAGCACGCAACCTGGCCGCAGGAAAAGAGGGGGGAAGAGAGTGCGCCCCCCTTCCTGAACCATACCAGGCCACATGCCCTCAACATTGGGAGGGTGCTTTGGGGTAGCCCCCCAAAACACCTTGTCCCCATGTTGATGAGGACAAGGGCCTCATCCCCACAACCCTGGCCGGTGGTTGTGGGGGTCTGCGGGCGGGGGGCTTATCGGAATCTGGAAGCCCCCTTTAACAAGGGGACCCCCAGATCCCGGCCCTCCCCCCTGTGTGAAATGGTAAGGGGGTACTTACACCTACCATTTCACTAAAAACTGTCAAAAATGTTAAAAATGACAAGAGACAGTTTTTGACAATTCCTTTATTTAAATGCTTCTTTTTTCTTCTATCTTCCTTCATCTTCTTCTTCTGGTTCTTCTGGTTCTTCCTCCGGCGTTCTCGTCCAGCATCTCCTCCGCGGCGTCTTCTATCTTATTCTCCTCAGGCCGCTCCGCACCCATGGCATGGGGGGAGGCTCCCACTCTTCTCTTCATCTTCTTCATCTTCTTCTCTTCTTCTTTTCTTCTCTTCTTCTCTTCTTCATTTTCTTCTCCGGGCCACTCCGCATCCATGCTGGCATGGAGGGAGGCTCCCGCTGTGTGATGGCGTTTCCTCGTCTGACGGTTCTTAAATAACGGGGGGCAGGGCCACCCGGTGACCCCGCCCCCCTCTGACGCACGGTGACTTGACGGGACTTCCCTGTGACGTCACGGGGAATGCCACAGGGAAGTCCCGTCATGTCCCGTGCGTCAGAGGGGGGCGGGGTCACCGGGTGGCCCCACCCCCGTTATTTAAGAACCGTCAGATGAGGAGACGCCGTCACACAGCGGGAGCCTCCCTCCATGCCAGCATGGGTGCGGAGCAGCCCGGAGAAGAAAATGAAGAAGAGAAGAAGAGAAGAGAAGAAAAGAAGAAGAGAAGAAGATGAAGAAGATGAAGAGAAGAGCGGGAGCCTCCCCCATGCCATGGGTGCGGAGCGGCCCGAGGAGAAGAAGATAGAAGACGCCGCGGAGGAGATGCTGGACGAGAACGCCAGAGGAAGAACCAGAAGAGCCAGAAGAACCAGATGAAGGAAGATAGAAGAAAGAAGAAGCATTTAAATAAAGGAATTGTCAAAAACTGTCTTTTGTCATTTTTAACATTTTTGACAGTTTTTTAGTGAAATGGTAGGGGTAAGTACCCCCTTACCATTTCACACAGGGGGGGCGGGATCTGGGGGTCCCCTTGTTAAAGGGGGCTTCCAGATTCCGATAAGCCCCCCGCCCACAAACCCCCACAACCACCGGCAAGGGTTGTGGGGATGAGGCCCTTGTCCTCATCAACATGGGGACAAGGTGTTTTGGGAGGCTACCCCAAAGCACCCTCCCAATGTTGAGGGCATGTGGCCTGGTACGGTTCAGGAGGGGGGGCGCACTCTCGTCCCCCCCCCCTCTTTTCCTGCGGCCTGCCAGGTTGCGTGCTCGGATAAGGGTCTGGTATGGATTTTTGGGGGGACCCCACGCCGTTTTTTTTTTTTTTTTTTGGCGCGGGGTTCTCCTTAAAATCCGTACCAGACCTGAAGGGTCTGGTATGGAATTTAGGGGGGCCCCCACATGATTTTTTTTAAAATTTTGGCTGGGGTTCTCCTTAATATCCATACCAGACCTGAAGGGCCTGGTATGGAATTTAGGGGGACCCCCACGTCATTTTTTTTTTAAATTTTGGTTCGGGGTTCCCCTGTGGGGAATTCCCATGCCGTTTTTATCAATGAACTTCTATGTGTATTGTCGGACCGGCAATGCATTAATAGCCGCGAGTAGTTTTAAATGGGTTTTTTCCTTCGAAATGTCATTTTGCTGTCAGACTGTTCTAAACACGGGAAACATGCGCCCCTTTACAGGCATACTATAGACACGCCCCAGGTACAAAATTTCCTTGTCAAAAGAAGTTTATTGAGTATACAATGTTATAAAGATACATAAAGTAAGTTTACAAGGATCTATAAAGTAAGCTCATTGTTTTACAGTAGGGTTTATATAGGTAAATATCATGAAATTTCAAATATTAAACATTGGGTTCACGTAAACCTAAATTAAAGATATATATCATTTCCTTAGTTACTTTTGTAGGTATTTAAATGATTTATACCTACTATACATATTGTTTACAAGTAGAGTGTATATAGGTCAAATAAATTCTGATAATGAGCTTTAATCGTAAGGTGGAGAAAAGGAAAGAGAAAGAAGAAAAAGGGTTGAAAGGTAGAGGTATGGTCCACAAGGTTGTCCTGCTCGTCAGTTTATTATTCTTTTTAGTTCTCTTTGAAGCCTTAGAATGGGTGTCTCTGTAAGTCATTTAATCTGTTACCATGGCAACAGGACAGAGTCATTGAAGTTTGACAGGAACTGTTGTTTTATCCAAGGATGCCAAAGTTTTTCAAATTTTGGAATTTGATTTTGATCGATGGCTACCATCTTAGCATGGGACATTGTATTATTCATTCTGTGAATTGTTTCTGCTAGTACCAACGTAGGAGATTTCCATGCCTTGGCCACTGTTTTTTTTGCAGCCGTTATTAGTTGGATCATAAGTTTGAATTGAGAGAGTGTTAACCATTCCGGTTTTAGATTAAGTAAAGTTAAATATGGATCTGGTTGTATTATTTTTTTAAATATTTTAGATGCAATCACGAAGACTTCCTTCCAGAAGGTTTGGATTACTGGGCACGTCCACCATATGTGTAAATATGTGCCTATTTCTGGGCATCCTCGAAAACAAAGAGCTGAGGTATTAGGTGAATATTTTGCCACTCTAGCGGGTACAAGGTACCAGCGAGTTAGGACTTTATAATTTGTCTCCAGTGCTAAGATGTTGGGTGAAGATGTCTTAGATGTGAGCCATATGTTAGACCAGTCCGTGTCTTCTAAAGTTCGTCCCAGGTCCTCCTCCCACCTCTGAACGTAAGAGGGTCTATTAAGATTTGCAACTCCATATAATTGATTATAAAGTGATGAAATTGTACCTTTAGCAAATGGATCTTTTGTACAGATTGATTCAAAAATGGATAATTGGGATAATGGTGTATCCCCCTTTAGGAATGGTGTATAGAAATTTTTGATTTGGAGATATCTAAATATCTCAGAGTTTGGTAGATCATATTTTTCTCTAAGCGATGGGAATGAAAGGAATGATTTAGATGCTATGAAGTCATTTAGTGTCTGAATGCCTGATGTTGTCCAAGCTTTAAAAGAATTTGGGTAGATCCATGCCGGATAAAAGGCCGGATTTCTGATAAAAGAAAGGAGAGGATTGTGTGGAGATTGTAACTGATATTTAGTTTTTAGTTTATCCCAGAGAGATAAGAAGTGTTTAGTTATGGGATTATGAATTTTAAAGCGATCTTTAGGATCAAGCCATAATAAATTTGATATTAATAGAGGGTCATTTTCTGAAGCCTTTATAAATACCCATAATGGGATTTCCTGTTTTGCATGGTATTTGGACAGACTGGCCAAATGTGCTGCTCTGTAGTAGTTAGTAAAATTAGGGTATCCCAGGCCTCCTTTATTTTTGGGAAGATGTAGTGTATGTATAGGTATACGTGGTTTAGAAGAGCCCCATATAAACGAAGTTGCTCTTTTTTGTACTATTCTCAAAAAATAGGAAGGAATTGGAATAGGGAGGACTCTGAATAGATAAAGCAATTTGGGTAGAATAGTCATTTTGATTGCATTAATCTTCCCTATCCAGGATAAAGGAAGTTGCGACCATTGTTTTATTAGATTTGTGATCTGTCTTAATACAGGAGGATAATTGGTTGAGAATAAGTCAGAATGAGATGCTGTTAAATGAATTCAAAGATATGGGATTGATTTTTCTGCCCATGTGAATGGGAGTGCAGCCCTAGCCGGGATCAATTCCATGTTTGTGAGTGAAATATTAAGCACTAGGCATTTCTTAGGATTAATCATAAGGCCGGATAGGGCTGCAAATCCATCAAGAGCTGGTATTAAGTTAGGACCAGAGACCTGTGGTGATGATAGAAAAAGTAATATATCGTCTGCAAATATACATAATTTGTGTGTAATACCTCCTACTTCAATGCCAGTTATAGTTTGGTTTGTTCTGATGTATTGGGCCATGGGTTCGAGTATAAGGGCAAATAATAAGGGAGATAATGGGCAACCCTGTCGGGTACCTCTTTCGATATTAAAGGCTTCAGATTTGTATCCAGCATATTTTATATAGGCTTTGGGTTTATTATATAATGCTTTGATCCATGTTAAAAAGTGGGGTCCAAAACCCCATTTTTGTAATGCATATATTGCCAGGATACTGTGTCAAATGCCCTCTTAATATCGAGAGATAGAAAACATAAAGGGATTTTCCGTTTTTTAGCAATATGTGCCAATAACACTGCCCTGCGTATATTATCGCCTGCCTGTCTATTTGGCATGAAGCCTACTTGATCTCTATGTATTAATTTTCCTATAATGCTATTGAGGCGTTTTGCTATTATTTTTGCTAATAATTTAATATCGAGGTTTAACAGAGAGATAGGCCGATAATTCACACAGGAAGTATCATCAGAAAGGGGTTTTGGGATCATACAAACAATTGCCATTAGTGTTTCTTGCCGAAAAGAATGTCCATCTAGAAGTTTGTTTCAGTGAGAATGGGAGAGAGTATTTCTGAGAATGTTTTATAGTATAAAGCCGAGTAGCCGTCTGGGCCTGGTCTTTTGTTAAGTTTTAGGTCTTTTATGGCGTTAGCAACTTCATCTATAGTTATAGGCTCATCCAAACTGCTTTTTTGATTCTGAGATAACTCAAGTAAGGTTATTTTTGAGAAGAAGGATTCAGCCTCTGTAGGATTAAATTCATTGTTTGTCTTGTATAAAGTTGCGAGATGTGAGTGAAATTTATGGACTATTTTAACTGGATTACAAGTGTAAACATTTTTTGATAATTTCAAACGTATTGGTTTGAAAGATTTGTTAGTTGAATTTAATGCCCGAGCCAAATATGTACCTGGTTTGTTTGTATTCATGTAGAAATTGTGTTTGGAGCGTTTGAGAGATTTATCAACTGACTCAGTGAGAAATAGATCGTATTCCAATCTAGATTTTTCCAGATGAGATTTTGTACTCTGAGATGGATTATCTTGAAATGATATGTAGGCTGCATTAAAATTGAGTTCTAGTTTTTTTGCTAGATTTTTGCGTTCCTGTTTAAATAATGCCATTTGTCTTTGTATTGTACCACGCAAGACAGGCTTATGAGCTTCCCACAGTGTTATTGGGGAGATGTCTGTTGTATTATTAATTGATATGTATTCCTTTAAAGCTTGTTCAATGGCCATCTCATGTAGTGGGTGTTTGAGCATTATGTCCGGTAAGTACCACGTTGGGTCATGCGCTTTTGGTATGGCTGAGGCTATAGTAGTGTATACTGCATTATGGTCAGACCACGGAATCGGAATTATATCTGATGCAATAATTTCTGGTATCATTCCGATTGTTAGAAAAATATGATCTATTCTGGTGAAGGTTTGATGAGGGTGCGAGAAATAAGTGAATTTCTTTTTCATTGGGTTACTTTCTCTCCATGAATCTACCAGATTGTATTTGGAAAGAAGTTGAGAAAAAGGTAATCTAGAGGTTATTTTGGATGGTGTAAAAGGTGATTTATCTAGAAATGGGAGGAGGACCTGGTTCGAATCGCCACACATTATCACTGTTCCTATTTTGTGTGTATTAATCACTTGTAATATATGTGAGAGGAATGGTGTAGGTTGTTTGTTAGGAGCATAGTAGGAAATCACCGTGATTGCTGTATCCATTATATAACCCATGAGTATCAGGTATCTACCTTCTGGGTCTTTAATTTCTGATGATAAGGTGAATGGTGTGGATCGGTGAAATGCAATTAGAGTTCCCCTTTGCTTGGTACAGGCAGAAGCCGTGTAAATTTGTTGATAAAAAGGAGAAATATATTTTGGAGTAGAATCTTTGGTGAAGTGTGTTTCTTGGAGGCATACTATGTGAGCCTTCTTGTTATGGAAAGTACGGAAGGCTTTGGTCCTTTTTTGAGGGACATTTATTCCCTGAACATTCAGGGAAAGTATATTCAGTGGTGCCATGGTAACAGATCAAATAGTTTTGACTTACTTTTTGTTATGCAGAGCTGACTGCGCAGATCAACCTGTGTGGATTGAAGAGATGAATAGATAGAAAAGAAACCAGTGAATTCTGGAGTAAAGAGTAAACAAAAAACATATGAGATTAGATGATACGTTGTATAAATTATTTTTTTCAAGTAATCACAATTTACCCGTGAAAGAGAATAAATATCTCTCTCAGGGGAATAAGTGCCTTCGTCACACTCCCACATAATATGGTTGGGAGAATGAGGAGGGCTAATGGGGGTACACGGATCTTCCGCTTACAGGAGAGAAGTGCTATGTCAAAAGACATCAAAATGATGATTCATTAATTGGAGTGCAGAATATAGTTTTTGTTGAAATTATTTATTCCAGGGTGGTTGTATATGGTTAGTCTTGCCCTAGGCTAAATAATTCAGTTAGAAAGGTAGTGTTAATAACTTTGGTATTGATGAAGATAGTTTGAATTATTTTGGGATTTTAACCCTTTTAGAGTAAACAATTACATATTTTATTCATATGTAACTGTTTAGATATGTTAACTCATAAAATTGAGGTTGTATTGCTTCAGATTAGAATAAACAAAAACATAATTCTAGGAACTAGTTAGGTAATAATATATTTGTTTTAAGAAAAGAAAGAAAAAGCTTCCATTACTTCTTGATTATTGAACATATTTGTCCTAAAAAGTAATAAATCTATTGTTATTACCTGATAATATATAACTGAACAAGAATTTCCTTATTTCACTTATATATTCTAAGGCTATATGAATCAGAAGTAATAAGAAATATAACTGGAATGTAACATGATCCCACACAGTGTGTAACTATCAGAATGCAGTTACATTCAGTTATAAATATAGTTTTTTTATAGAGAACCATCTCTTAGTATAATAAATGAAGAGATATCAGGAATTAGGATGTCAGTCCATTGAATCTTCTTGGTCCATGGATGATGTGGCATAACGGCCTCTTTTGTGAGAATGATGATTCCCATTTTGTTCTGAAATTTTCTGGGTGCTGCCTGAAGGTGAAGATGATGCCATTCTTCTGCGTGTGGGAGTGTTGCTGCTTGTGGGTTCTGTCAGATTTAATTTTAAAAGGGTTTGTTGTAGTTCATCTGCTGATCTGCTTCTGTAAATTGTACCTTGGTAGTTAAATCTGACTGAAAAGGGGAAGCCCCATTGATACATAATGTTGTGGCGTTGCAGTTCCATTAGTTGGGGTTTCATGGATCGTCTTTTAGCAATAGTAAGTTGGGATAGGTCAGCAAAAATGTGATAATTGTGTCCTTGAAAATTAAGTTCCTTTTTTTCTCTTGCAGCAATTAGTATTTGTTCTTTCGTTCTGTAATAATGAAATTTTGTGATTATATCACGTGGGGGTCCATCTTTCTTTTTGGCTGTGAGGGCTCTGTGTACTCTGTCCAGTTCTAAACGTTCAATAGGGATATCTGGCTTTAGTTCTTGTAATAGAGCAGTAATAGTAGATTGCAGGTCTGTCACAGTTTCAGGTATTCCCCTTATGCGCAAGTTTGAACGTCTGGCTCTATTTTCGTAATCTTCGAGCTTAGTTTGAAGTATTAAATTCTCTTTTTTTAATTGTTCCAATTCTGTTATATTTTCTTGGGTTGTAATTCCAATTTCATCCATTTTTATTTCTAAGGCTGCGGTGCGGTTTCCCAACTCTCTTATTTCTTTGGTTAGGCTTTTTGTTATTTGGTCTGAGGTTTGTTTTAAAGCCTTATGAAGCATCTTTTCAAATTGTAATAATATTTCTGGGGATACTGAGGAGGCTTGTGGAGAAGTTTGTGAGAGGATTTGTTCTGTATCTGACTCAAATGGAGAGTCTTGCTGTGACATTTTCTGTCTGTGAGTGCGCCCTGATGCTGTATCTTGTGAGGTGACTGGAGCTGCTTCAGCTGCAGTGAGTGCCTGTGAGCTCTTTGTGAGGTGATTTTTATTTCTGCCACGGTTTCCTCCCAGTACCATATTTCCTGCCCAAACTTTCACAGTTTGTTCCCTGGGGCAAAAAGGTTCAAATGGATACCTTTTGAGCCTGCAGGCTCCGCTTTGTCCTTCTCTTCTCTCCTCAGCGGTGTGGAGCTCTAACAATGCATGTCTGCTCCGCTAGGCTCCGCCTCCTGCCCCCCCCGGTACAAAATTTAAAGGGATATTACACTTTTATTGTTTGACTTTAAGCATTATTAAAATCACTGCTCCTGAAAAAATGGCCGTTTTTAAAACTTTATTTTGCATTGATCCATGTCCCCTTGGGCAAGACCCAGGTCCCCAAACACTTTTTATGACAATAACTTGCATATAAGCCTTTAAAATTAGCACTTTTGATTTCTCCCATAGACTTTTAAAGGGTGTTCCGCGGCATTCGAATTTTGCCGCGAACACCCCAAATAGTTCGCTGTTCGGCGAACTTGCGAACAGTCAATCTTCGAGTCGAACGTGAGTTCGACTCAAACTCGAAGCTCATCCCTAACGACTGCATAGAACAATGTCTCCACCTGAGAACCACCCTTCCTTGACACATTTCCCCACTCCTGGCTTGCTGACAATGAAAGGATCCACAGAGAGTGAAGACAGACTATGGGGGCCAGAACCGCATTATCATTGTATAAGAGGGATGAGTCTTGAGCAGAGCTATGGATTTGGCTCTGGCAGACAGTCACACAATGATGTAATAAAGTACAATGCAGAGCTAATGGTCCTACATTGTAGGTGAGGATGGTGAGGAACTACTCTAAGCTGGAGCATCAAATAGAAAAGGAAAGCTCTGAATCCTGTCAGAGTGTAGAATAGGGAAATATCATTCCATATTCCTCTACCACTCTGCTTTTTGAACCGAGGGGCCTAACTGCAAGGGTGGATTTTTTTACTGCATGGAGTTGGGTCTTATGGGGATTTAACACATTATGACGTTTGGGAAAATGGGCTACACATTCAAAGTTTTATAGTAGACAAGGTTGAAAAGAGACACAGATCCATGAAGTTCAAACTTTGTGTGTGAGTTATATGTGTTTGATCCATAAGAAGGCAAAAAGCCCAACATGAATAGTCTAATTTTCTGAGGTGGAGAAAAAATGTCCTTACTTATTGGTGATCAGAAAAATTCCTCCAACAACCTCCTATCAAATGTACCAATTTCCATTAGACTGTATTGTGCCGACTGAGGAAAATATCTCCTTTTTTTTAATTAATTCACCTCTCAGATAATACCACAACCTGGGGGAGGGAGTTTCTCATTTGCACTGCTCTAACAGTAAAGAATCCTTTTCATGGTTTAAAAATTCAATCTTGTTCCATCTAGTTTTAAATCATGGCCATGGAGGTCAGAGAGCTTATAGTAAACAGGTTGTTACAGTTTATATAATCACCTTTTATATACAGTATTTATATATTGTGTCATATTCTTCTTTACTTAAATTATAATTGTTAATATTGCCTGATAAGATCTCATACATGGGAAGGCCCCAGGACCGGACGATCTAACAGGGGAATATTATAAACAGTACTCTACACATCTAATCCCACATATTACGGACCTCTTCAATAACGCTGCCTCCTCTTCCACATTCCCCAATGAATACCTAAATGCAATGATAATCACGATACCGAAACCAGGGAAGGAGCCGAACATCCCCCAAAATTTCCGCCCTATATCCCTCCTTAACCTTGATCTAAAAGTTTATGCTAAAACGATTGCAGCACGATTAATTGCCATCATTCCCATTCTCATACATAGAGACCAGACGGGGTTCACTAAGGGCAGACAGGCACCAGATGCCACTAGAAGAATGATCAACCTGATCCAGCACGCTGAATCCAACGGAACGCCTTCTCTGCTCCTGTCTCTAGATGCAGAGAAGGCGTTCGATAGGGTATACTGGACATATCTTAACATGGTGCTCCAGAAATTTGGCTTTCGGGACCACATCCTTAGAGCCATTATGGCAATGTACACTACCCCCTCAGCACAAGTGTTCATGGAAGGCATGATATCAAAACCATTCCCCATTACAAATGGCACACGCCAAGGCTGCCTGCTCTCCCCGCTCATTTTCAATTTGCTCATGGAACCTTTGGCACAACACATCCGTTCCAATACTGCTATATCTGGATTACAGATTGGTAACGTCTCCCACAAAATAAGCCTCTTCGCGGATGATGTCATATTGATCCTCACTAACCCATCTTCCTCCATGGCTGAGGTACTAAATACATTAAACTGGTTTAGTAAAGTTTCGTACTATAAAGTAAACATGACCAAATCATTTATTCTTGACATAAAACTAGACGCTACAACAAAAAATCTACTCCAGATGCAACACTTCTTCGCATGGGCAGATAAAGACATTTCTTACCTGGGAATTCAACTCCCGAGATCAGTTAAAAACCTTTACTCATCTAACTTTTTGCCACTCCTCTACAAAATCCAAATGGACACACAACAAATAACGAAACATGAACTCTCCTGGTCAGGAAGGCTGGCAGCCTTCAAAATGACATGCCTCCTCCAAATTTTGTACTTTTTTTGAACCCTTCCCATACCAATACCCTACTCTTTTTTCAGGTCCCTTCAAACAATCTTTAACAAGTTTCTTTGGAAAGGTAAAAAACCCAGATGTGCCCATATAAAACTGATCAAACACAAACTGGTGGGAGGTACGGGATCCATAGACTTTGAGGACTACTATTTAGCGGCTATACTTGCTCAACTACCTGCATGGTTCCAACCCCTTCCACAATCTCCCTGGGCCCAAATAGAGATGATCTCACTCACACGTCCTAACTTAAAAACCTGGCTACTAAGTACCTCTTTAGGGTCCCCCATTCCACCCTACATCTCCCCGACCATAAAGGCTACAGCTCATGCTTGGAAAAAAATTATCACCCTTTCTACTTATAATCCCTCCATGGAGCTCTACAACATTCCCTTAGAGTCCCTTCACCACATGACACCAGACCTAACCCTTACCCAATGGATCCTCAAAGGCATCCACTCCCTACAACACCTTATACAAGGAAACAAACTAAAATTTTTCTCCCAAATACAAGCAGAATATGAGTTACCCTCCTCAGAATACTTCACATTTTTGCGAATCTAGCACTGCCTAGGGAAAACACCCCTCTCTCTCTACAGCATCCCACCAAAGACCTGGGATTATCTCACAAACACTACCCCAAAAACTAAAGGCATAGCTTACTTCTATAACCTTCTACATAAAAAAGCGAACTTCCTTAAGCTGGCTCCACACCAATTATGGGAATCTGATCTTACATGCACCTTCTCTGACACACAATGGCAACAGGCTCGTAAGTCCATTTACAAAGCCACTAATTGCTCATCACTATGGGAACTCACTCAGAAAATATCACTAAGATGGTACCTGACGCCAGCTAAGTTGGTATCCTTCAGCCCCAAAAATCCCAATACATGCTGGCGATGTAAAACCGCCAAGGGAGACATGTTCCACATTTTCTGGACTTGTCCCCTCATTCAGAAATATTGGTCTGATACATATAAACTTATCTCCCCCATCACCAAATTCTCGACCCCACCCTCACCTGCACTTGCACTACTGAACCTTATCATAGATACCCTACCCTCTGAGACATACAACAACCCATGTTCTCCTAGCCGCTAGGCTTAATATAACAAGACAATGGAAGTCTGACAAAACTCCAACCAAAACACAAGTAATAGACCTAGTCTCACTTTACTTCAGCTATGAGACATTCACTGCCGCCAGCATTGGTCAAACCTCGAAATCCCGTACACAATGGCAACCCTGGGCAAACTGGTCTAATGCTGCAATAGATACTTAAAATGTCGATCTCACCTCTATACCTTTCTTGACCGAGCAATATGTTCAACCCTCCCCAGATATGTTTATTACCAACAGAATATAAACTAATACCTACTGATGGAAGTAATTCACTGTATTTAACATGTATACATCGGGCCCTGTCTCCCCTTGCGGCACAAAGTGATCCCAATAGGGGTGTTGCGATGGGAGAGAGAGCCCTCTCTTTGAATATTTGCCTCCTCTTTTGGTATTTCTTACAAACTGTTGGTCATTAATGAAGAGTTAATAAGTTCCTCATGTTTCACATCTAATCACAAATGTCGTTACACGACGTACAATACCTAAATTGTATCCTGTATTTACATGCTTAAAATCAATAAAATATTTTGAAAAAAAAAAGATCTCATACACTACTCTAATAACATCCTGTACCACTTCAACTTTACATATGATTACATCATACTATTGGTTTCTGAATACTGATACTCTGACTTTCTTTTACCTGTTTTGATACACTTATGGTTGTTTATGATATTGTAAATATTTTACAGACTAAAATCAATAAAAAATATAAAAGATCCTGTTCTATGGAACTTCAAAACTGATCCATCAACTCACCCCGAGACCAGAACAATTAAGGGTCTCTCCACCTCTCTGCTCATTATCTTATCTGGTAATACAGAATTGTATTTATTTTCATGGAGATCAGAATACTTTATAAAACTCCAGTGAATATAATAAAAAAATGGATGGACTACAGACCCAAATATTGTCACCCATGTGAAGAGACGGTGATAATGCCATACACAGGATGAGAACAGAATACCACTATAATCTCCTTGTGTATGGAGCATGAATGGTATCAGCAGACAGTGTGAGGCCGGAATCAGCATTGCTAGTGATTGGACGGGATGATTTTTATTTGATATTCTATTTATCTCTGCTGATAAGAGATCTGTACTCATAGGAAGTAATGGGGAGATCCCCTGACACTGAATAGCAGATGGTCATCTCAGGTGACAGGAAGCTCATATGAGGCTCTGATTGGTCATTGTAGTAAGATCAGATTTCCCCTGTGTATGATCACCTACAATCGCATCTATATTACTACTTATTGGACTTCATAGAATATCAGATTATAACAAGGTTACAGGAAAAGACTATTTCATAGCTGATAACAGAGTGTGATAAGATCCAAGAATTAGGCTGCTCGGTTCCATGTTGCAATGCAGTGCTAACAAGTAAGAACGTACACAGAGCTGCTGAACAACGCAAAGAGTTTACTGTAATATATTATAACAGTGTGAATTCAGTATTTAAACTCAGATATCACAAATGAAAATAGTAACAATACATACACTTCTAAAGTCAAACTCAATGGTTGCTGGGGAAGTATATGCAGACAGGCAGAAAGCAGGACTTATTCTCAGTGTTATAAAGTCTTGACACTGAGCACACTCCCACCTGAACCCCAGAGCATAAACTCATTAAACTGTCAATGCAATTTCAAATACAATGCAGTAATGTAATACAGCACATATATATATATCTACAACTTATAGTCAAGGGCTCCCCCTAGGTTGTAATGCAGTTCTTAGAGTGCATAAAAGAAGTAAGAGCACTTTATAGAGAAAAGTAAAGTATTTGGTCTTCTTTCTTCAGCTAGCTTATTATACTGCAGTATTTGTAATCCAGGAAACAAAAAGGTAGTAAGTTATAGTAAAGATGATGAATAAGTAACTGTGTGCTTGGTTATATAGAGCACTTGTGAAACTTCTTCCCTACTGAAGGATGCAACACCGTGTTCACTTTGCAGTATAATAAAACAAACTCTGAGGCCTCACTGTACACAGTCTAAATAAATGAAACCCTTCTGTGGGACTACAGGTCTCACTAGCCTTCTGGAACTGAGTCTGTACAGCAACAAAGTATTAGATCAGTCTTGGCAAGTGCCCACTCACCACACAGGGCCCAGATGCTTGTACTGCTCCACTCCTGATATTTCAGTCCCACTCCATGCTGGCGCCATCACACCTCACCGTTCCGACTGATCGCTGGTGACTATAATACAGGAAACCTTTGGGTTATCTTGAGCTCTCCACTCTGTTCACATGCTGATCCAGCACACTGTGTCCTGGAACTCCTTGGAAGTCAAACAATTCCGCTCCGCGCCTCACAGGCCGCAGTTTTCTGATCACACACACAAAGCTCCCTGCAGGCAGGTCTTTAATGGCGTCCAGAGAGAGAGCAAATGTGCCACGTCTCTTTCTTTTATACCCCTACCCAGCAAGCAGTTCTGTGGCTTGGCCTTGTGGGTAGGTAAGTAGGCATTGTGGGTAGGTAGTTCTTTGACTGGTAATTTACATATGAGTCACTTTCTCATTCACTACATCCCCCACAATGCATTGAAGCGTGGCTATTGCAAAGGGCAAACAAAAGTCATAACAGCATGAATACAAAGAGAAGGACACTAGAGGGAGCCTTTCCTTTCTGAAGAACTTTACTTATTATAATACAGAAATTACTAAGCATGGCTACACACTCCCCCTGCTCAAACTCTTTGGTCCCCAAAGGTAAGAAACTCAACTTTGTCTTGCTGAAAGGAAAACCAGGTTATAATTCTAATCCCATTCCAATCTTGACAAATATTTACACATCACTGGATTCTTTTGAATCAGCTGATACACATCATCAGTGAGTTCATAATTAATCTTTGAACAGGCCAGGGCAATTGCAGTGTTCCACCCATTGTGCCAGAGGTTAGAGTCATCCCCTACCCAATTAACAGTGTAGGGTGTAGCTTCAGGAGCTGACCTATGAATCGTATGGATCTGCTCTTCAGAACTCTCTCCCAGTGTGTCATACGTAAGTCTCTTGGGAGGATGCATGTCCCTCCTTAACCGCATGGAAGAGTATCTCCCAGCAGGCTGAGCTAAGTCTGTGTCCCTGCCTTTGATTCGATCACTCAAGTCAATAAAAGAATCTTGGGTTGCAGGTACAGGAACAGGAACAGGTATTGACTCCTCAGGGTCAGGCACTGGCAATACCTTACTGGAGAAATCAATTAAATCTCATGTTTTGTCTTCAGGAAAGACCATCACAGCTCCAGTTTCTTCCACATCCTTTCCTAATAAAGTCTTCTGAAATTCTGGCCCAATAGACCTACGAAGTGTCTTCTCCTTCTCCAAGGGCCGTTGAGACTTCACTTTGACCAATTCTTTCGCCTGTGGGGGCAAAGTTCTAATGCCCCGTACACACGGTTGGATTTTCCGACGGAAAATGTGTGATAGGACCTTGTTGTCGGAAATTCCGACCGTGTGTATGCTCCATCACACATTTTCCATCGGATTTTCTGACACACAAAGCTTGAGAGCAGGCTATAACATTTTCCGACAACAAAATCCGTTGTCGGAATTTCCGATCGTGTGTACACAAATCCGACACACAAAGTGCCCCGCATGTTCAGAATAAATAAAGAGATGAAAGCTATTGGCTACTTCCCCGTTTATAGTCCTGACGTACGTGTTTTACGTCACCGTGTTCAGAATGATCAGATTTTCCGACAACTTTGTGTGACCGTGTTTATGCAAGACAAGTTTGAGCCAACATCCGTCGGAAAAAATCCTAGGATTTTGTTGTCGGAATGTCCAATCAATGTCCGACCGTGTGTACGGGGCATTAGAGTTTCCATCTCTTTGTTTCTCTCCCTTATTCTTTTCAGAGGGCTGGCTATTGAACTCTCTTCTGTCCAAAACCAGGTAGGCATTAATACCAGGTCATTTTCCTCATCCCTCCTTCTTGTCTGTGAGGATGACGGCACCGCACTAGGAACCTGGGAGTATGCATACTCTTCCCCAAATTCATCATATTCCTGATCCACCTCCTTCTCCTCTGACAAAGATATTGGACTAAGGATTTGGAAATACCCGTAATCTTCTCCAAATTTATCATCCTCTTCAACTTCAGCTGGTATCTCTTTCTGTGAACCTGTACGAGGTGCAGTTGGCTTTTGAGTAGGTAGCTGGGGAACTGGTGGGACCCTCACTGCATCTGACAATGGTAGCAAGTGATTCCTGCCACATCTTCCTCGGTCCCGTCTCTCCTTCAGGTCTAATTTGATACACCAGTAAACCAGGAACCTGTTTACACATGATATAAGGCTGCGGCCTCCACCAGTCTGCCAGTTTGTGCTTTCCAGGCACCCCCAGATTCTTCAACAACACCCAATCACCTGGTTGCAAATCCTGAATTTTTACCCTTGCATCAAAATTCCTCTTGTTTCGGGACTCTCTGGTAGTAGCATGCTCCACTGCTTTATCAAAGGCCTGTTGCAGATTCTTTTGCAGCCTGTCACGTACCTTACAGTGGAGCCTGAAATGATGAGGGTGACCTCTTGCACGGTTCCGGTCCAAGCACCCCTGGTATTGGGTACAGGGAGTGTGAGGGCAACGAAAGGGTGCAGGTGCCTGCAGGCAGGAGGCTGGAACTTGCAGATACAGGAACCTCTGCTGAGGAGATGTGGAAACTGATCACCAAACTTGTTCAGCGGGAGCCAGATCAGGATCAACTGCAGAATCAGGAACAGGCAGGAGTCGGCAACAGGCTGGCAGCGGGGTACCAAGTCAGAAGGCAAAACCATAGTTCAGAAACAGGCAGAGGTTGGCAACAGATGGGCAGCAGGGTACAGAATCAGGAGGCAGAGCCGTAATCATAAGTTCAAGCCAAGGTCAGTATTGCAGGTAGAGGCAGGTTCAGCAGGCAGGGGAGATCCAAGAGAATGGTCAGACGATAGTCGGGTTTTCCAAGGTCAATCAGGCAGAGTAACAACAGGAACACAGGAACAAGCTGAAGACAATCTAGCACTGATGCTAGTTAAACTCTCTGTTTATATAGGGTGCTGTGTGCCAGGATTCACGCCAGCATACATTCGTGCGCGCATGTAGCACATTGGCACATGCGCGTTAGCACATTAGCAACTTAGCACATTGCCACATGCGCATTAGCATATTAGCACTTTGGCATTCGCGGGCGCTCGTTAGCGCGCGTGCGCGTTCGCATAGAGGTGCCATTGTGCATGCCCACCCTGGATCTCATTTGTCTCTGGCTATGGTTCCGTGCATGCACATTGGCATTAGCAGAACGAGGATTGGCAGCTGCTGCACGGAGACGGGTGCTTGCTGTGTGAGTTCTCTGACATTGCCCCCTCCTTAGGGGCAGCCTCCGGATGCCCATTTGAGTCATCTTCTCTGGGTGGGAATGATGAAAGACCTGCATCAGTCTCTGAGCGTGGAGATTGGTCTCAGGTTCCCAGGAATTTTCCTCCGGGCCAAAACCTTTCCACTTGATCAGGTATTGGTTCTGCCCCTGTCATTTCCTACAATCCAAGATGGCTTCAATCTCAAACTCTTCTTCTCTATCCACCATTATAGCTTCTGTGGGTCCCTCTTAACGATCCGGAAAGGGATTCGCTACGTCAGGCTTCAGTAGCGAAGCATGAAACACAGGGTGGATCCTAAATGAGTCAGGAAGTTTGAGTTCAAATGCTACCGGATTAATCTTCCTCTTAACTGGGAAGGGTCCCAAGTATCTGGGTCCCAGTTTCCTGGAAGGGCATGCCAGTTTCAGGTTTGCTGTTGAAAGCCACATACAGTCATCAGTTTTCAGGTCCAGCTCCCCCTTCTTCTTTTATCAAAGAATCTTTTACTATTTTCCTGTGCCTTGGAGATGGTTTCTCTCAACACCTGATTGTTGGTAAAAAGGAAATTGAGTCTATCCTGGACAGCTGGCAAAGGAGAGTGCGGCATTAGTGTTGGCAAAAAAGAGGGATGGAACCCATAATTGGAGAAGAAGGGTGACTGGTCTGTGGTAGAGTGGGTGGAATTATTGAATGCAAATTCTGCCAGGGGCAGTAGTGGGGCCCAATCTTCCTGGGTGAAGGAGGAAAAACAATGTAGATATTGCTCCAACGTTCGGTTGGTACGTTCAGTCTGCCTATTGCTCTGGGGGTGGTAGGCTGAGGAGAAACTGAGTTCGATACCCAGGGCTTCACACAATGCTTTCCAAAATTTTGATGTGAACTGTACCCCATGATCAGAAACAATGTCACCAGGAATGCCGTGAAGCCTAACAATTTCTTTAATGAACTCCCTGGCCGTCTCTGTTGCTGATGGAGTCGCCTTCATGGGGATAAAATGTGCCATCTTAGAAAGACGATCAAGCACCACAAAGATGGACGAAAATCCTTCAGAAGGAGGAAGCTCAACAATGAAATCCATTGCGATCTTATCCCATGATCTTTCAGGAATGGGCAGCAGTCTTAGTAACCCCCAAGCCTTGTTTTTACTGTTTTTATTCTTGAGGCAGGTTAACCACTTGCTTACTGGGCACTTAAACCCCCCTCCTGCCCAGACCAATTTTGAGCTTCCAGCGCTGTCGCACTTTGAATGACAATTGCGCGGTCATACAACACTGTACCCAAATGAAATTTTTATCATTTTTTTCCCACAAATAGAGCTTTCTTTTGGTGGTATTTAATCACAGCTGGGGTTTTTATTTTTTGCTAAACAAACAAAAAAAGATGGAAAATTTTGAAAAAAAAAAAAATCATGTTTAATAGTTTGTTATAAAATTTTGCAAACAGGTAATTTTTCTCCTTCATTGATATGCGCTGATGAGGCGGCACTGGTGGGCACTGATAGGCTGCACTGATGGGCACAGATAGGCACAGATAAGGCGGCACAGATAGGCACAGATAAGGCGGCACTGATAGGCACAGTTAAGGCGGCACTGATAGGCACAGTTAAGGCGGCACTGATGGGGACAGATAAGGCGGTACTGATGGGCACAGATAAGGCGGCACTGATGGCCACGGATGGGCGGCACGAATGGGCGGCACGGATAGGTGGCACGGATAGGTGGCACAGATAGGTGGCACAGATAGGTGGCACTGATGGGGGGGCACTGATGGGGGGCACTGATGGGGGGCACTGATGGGTGGCACTGATGGGCAGTGATGGGCGGCACTGATGGGCATTTATGGGCACTGGTAAGTGACACTGATGGGCACTGATAGGTTGCACTGATGTGGGTGCTGATGGGTGGCACTGATGTGGGTGCTGATGGGTGGCACTGATGGGTGGCACCGTGGGCACTGATGGATGGCACTGTGGGCACTGATGGGTGGCACTGTGGGCACTGATGGGTGGCGCTGATTGATGGCACTGTGGGCACTGATGGGTTAATCTGGTGGGCACTGGTAGGCAGCACTGCTGCCTATTGCTTTGTGACAGATGATCGCCGTGATCGGGACTGATGTCCCGATCACGGCCGCCGGTGATCGGGTTTTTTTTTCCTCCTCACGCTGTCAGCGCGAGGAGGAAAAATAGCCGATTACCGGCTCTGTTTACATCACATGATCAGCTGTCATTGGCTGACAGCTGATCATGTGGTAAGGGGTTGGGACCAACCCCTTACTCTGATCTGTGATCAGGCGAGTCTCATAGACTCGCTGATCACCGAGCGCGCCGCGCGCGCCCTGCAGGGGGCGCGCAGGCCGCTCGTGCACGGGACGACGTCAATGGACGTAGTCCCGGCAATTTAGATCCGCGCTGTTGCCGTCATTTGGCAATGGCCCGGATCTGAAGCAGTTAAACAAGAACTAACGTAATCCCTGCAATCCTTTGCTAGATTGGGTCACCAGAAATGTCTTTGAACTAAGTCCATAGTCTTGTGTCCCCCCGAAATGACCCGCCAAAGGATAGTCATGGCAGGCCTGTAGGATGGTAGTGCGCAGGTCCTGTGGTACAAATATTTTATTTCCCTGCCAGTAAAGCCCATCACTTTCTTGCAAGTTCCTGCCTGGAGGTAAGGAAAATCTTAGGGATGCCTGACGGATCTGCGATACAAAATCGGATTGGGTTAACAGAAAATTTCTGGCTTGCAGGATAGTATCTGGAGCTGATGAAACTTCAGTCTCTGTGAAGATGCGGGATAACGCATCGGGTTTGACATTTTTGGACCCTGGCCAGTAAGTGATATGGAAGTTAAAGCGTGAAAAAAAAAGAGCCCATCTCGCTTGTCTGGGTCTGAGGCATTTGGCAGTTCTGAGATATTCTAAATTTTTATGATCTGTGAAGATCAATATTGGGTGTGCTGCTCCCTCCAAGAGGTACCGCCACTCCTCCAAGGCTGATTTTATTGCCAACAGTTCTCGGTCCCCCACATCGTAATTCCTCTCTGATAACCCTAGTTTTTTGGAGAAGAAAGCCACGGGATGCATTAAAGACTTAGGTCCTTGACGCTGGGACAGGATGGCCCCTACAGCACTGGAGCGGAGGTAAATAGTCCTTTTAGCTTGTCGAAAGCAGCTTGAGCTGCCTCAGTCCATTGGAAACGGTTTTGTTTCTTTGTGAGTTGTGTAATAGGTGCTAAGATATCAGAAAAAAATTTGATACATTTTCTGTAGAAATTAGAAAACCCGATAAAACGTTGTACCCCTTTCTTGTCAGTTGGAGGTGGCCAAGACATTATAGCCGAGACTTTCTGAGGGTCCATTGCCACACCCCCAGTTGATATTACCAAGCCGAGAAAGTGAATGGTCTGACATTCAAATTCACATTTCTCGGCTTTAGCGTACAATCCGTTCTGTCTCAGTCTGTGGAGAACTTGCTTCACATGGCTATGGTGTATTTCTAGAGAAATTAAAAATATCAGAATGTCATCCAGATAAACAATCATGAATACGTCTAGAAAGTTCCTGAAGATGTTATTAACAAAATGCTGAAAAGTGGCTGGTGCATTACAAAGTCCGAATGGCATAACAAGATATTTGAAGTGACCAAAATGTGTCCGAAAAGCCGTCTTCCATTCATCCCCCTCACGGATTCTGATTAAGTTGTAGTCACCTCATAAGTCTAGTTTTGTAAATATTTTTGAAGAACGGAGTCTCTGAAAAAGCTCTGGGATCAGAGGAAGAGGATAGCGATTTTTGACTGTTATTCTATTCAATTCCCTGTAGTCTACGCATGGGCAAGGGAATAATCTTTTTTTCTCGATGAAAAATATTCCTGCGCCAGCTGGAGAAGAGGAGTGTTGAATGAACCCTTTCCTAAGATTCTCGTTGATGTATTCTTTAAGGATCAGGAGCTCAGGCTCTGAAAGAGGGAAGATCCTTCCAAAAGGGATTTCTGCCCCAGGCAACAGTTCAATTGGGCAATCATAAACCTGGTGAGGGGGAAGGGTATCTGCCTTCTGTTTGTCGAACACGTCCAGGAAGTCATGGTGTATAGATGGGACGAGTTTCCGGGTTTCAGATACGGATGACTGGAACTACATGGTGGAAGGACTTGAGACAGTTCTGGAGGCAGTAGGAGGACTGGAAAATCACCTGGCCGGTAACCCAATTAATTTGGGGGTTATGGGGTTGCAGCCAGGGCATTCCCAGAATGATCGGGAATAATGGGGAGGAGATGACATCAAGGCATAACAGTTCTTGGTGATCTGGCAAAATGTCCGCAGACAAAGGTTGAGTTTCATGGGTAATAGGTCCTGATATGATGCCTGACCCATCAGCTAGCTGTATTGAGAGTCGCTGTTGTTTGGGTTGCAGAGGAATGTTGTGCTGCTGGACGAAGGCATGGTTGATAAAGCAGCTACAGGCGCCTGGGTCAATTATAGCCTGGACCCGGAGTGCCCCTTCTGGAAGCTGTAGTGAGACAGGAACAGCAATGTGAGCAGATTTGGTCAAAGTCAATACACAAGAATCCTAAGGAGGGGAGTCACACTTACGGGTCTTGTTGGGGAACATGCTTGCATAGTGGCCAGCTCCCCCACAATACAGACAGAGGTTATTCTGACGACGACGCTGCTTCTCCTCTGGTGACAGTGGTGAGCGAAGCAGGCCTATCTGCATTGGCTCTGGGGCTTCAGTAGTGGCGGTAGGTAGTGAGGAAGCAGGAACAGATGGACTGCTAGGTACTTTGGGCAGCATCCACATGGGACAAAATTGGCTGGTCCTCTCAGATCTTCGTTTCCTTAAGCGACGATCGATCTGGATGGATAATTGGATCAAATCTTCCAAAAGGACTGGGGACCCCAACTCGAGCCAGCTCATCCTTAAGCACTTCAGAGAGTCCTAGACAGAACTGGTAGCGGAGAGCAGCATCATTCCATTGTGTATAAGAACTCCACCACTTAAAGTCAGTTACATAGTCCTCTACCGGCCTGCGCCCCTGCTGGAGGGTGTGAAGGCTGGCTTCCGCTGTTGTGGTATGCTGGGGGTCATCATACAACTTAGCCATTTCATCCAGGAAAGAGTCCATGGAATTCAAAAGAGGGTTGGCTTGTTCCATCAAGCATTGAGCCCATGTTTGGGGTTCACCCTGGAGTAGTGAGACGATAAACCCCACTTTAGTGCTTTCCAAAGAGAAGGTGCGTGGTTGTAGCAGGAAATATAACTGGCACGCATTCTTGAAGGCACGGAACTTGCTGCGATCTCCCAAGAATCTCTCAGGAGTAGGGACCTGAGGTTCTGGAGGTGGCACCACTACTGTGGGGACCAATGCTGATGTTGCAGGAACAGAGGGTGGAGGTGCCGTGGCCATCAGATGTGCTGAGGTGCCTGGAGATAGCACTCTACTCTTTGTTCAAGTTGATGATAGCCATCTTGTAGGCCCTGGACTGCCTGGGTAAGGGCTGCGATCTGTTGGCACAGTGCTTCCATGGGTGAGGCCCCCCTTTCGGGCTCCATGTGGCTGGATTGTACTGTCACGTATCTTACAGCAGAGCCTGAAATGATGAGGGTGGCCTCTTGCACGGTTCCGGTCCAAGCACCCCTGGTAGTGGGTACAGGGAGTGCGAGGGCAACGAAAGGGTGCAGGTGCCTGCAGGCAGGAGGCTGGAACTTGCAGATACAGGAACCTCTGCTGAGGAGATGTGGAAACTGATCACCAAACTTGTTCAGCGGGAGCCAGATCAGGATCAACTGCAGAATCAGGAACAGGCAGGAGTCGGCAACAGGCTGGCAGCGGGGTACCAAGTCAGAAGGCAAAACCATAGTTCAGAAACAGGCAGAGGTTGGCAACAGATGGGCAGCAGGGTACAGAATCAGGAGGCAGAGCCGTAATCATAAGTTCAAGCCAAGGTCAGTATTGCAGGTAGAGGCAGGTTCAGCAGGCAGGGGAGATCCAAGAGAATGGTCAGACGATAGTCGGGTTTTCCAAGGTCAATCAGGCAGAGTAACAACAGGAACACAGGAACAAGCTGAAGACAATCTAGCACTGATGCTAGTTAAACTCTCTGTTTATATAGGGTGCTGTGTGCCAGGATTCACGCCAGCATACATTCGTGCGCGCATGTAGCACATTGGCACATGCGCGTTAGCACATTAGCAACTTAGCACATTGTCACATGCGCATTAGCATATTAGCACTTTGGCATTCGCAGGAGCTCGTTAGCGCGCGTGCGCGTTCGCATAGAGGTGCCATTGTGCATGCCCACCCTGGATCTCATTTGTCTCTGGCTATGGTTCCGTGCATGCACATTGGCATTAGCAGAACAAGGATTGGCAGCTGCTGCACGGAGACGGGTGCTTGCTGTGTGAGTTCTCTGACACAGCCTGTTCACATATCCTTTATGCAATGTTAATGGAGTATCAGCCAGAGAAGTGCCAAAGGCCAAATCAGCAGGAAGTCTAGCCTCTCTCCCGAACGTAAGACAGTAAGGGGATTAACCGGTAGTATCACTCTCTGTACAATTATAGGCATGAACCAACGCTGCTATGTGGTTTCCCCAATGCTGCTTCTTGTCTGGAGTCAATGTTCCCAGCATGTTCAATAGAGTTCTATTAAAATGTTCAGGCTGAGGAACACCTTGAGGGTGATAAGGCGTGGTGCGAGATTTCTTGATACCCAACAAAGCACATAACTGATGTACTAGACGACTCTCAAAGTCTCTTCCTTGATCCAAATGGATCTGCACTAGGAGTCCATAATGTACCAAAAACTTCTCTACAAGCACCTTGGCCATGGTACTGGCTTTATGATCTCTGGTAGGGTAGGCTTGTGCATAGCGAGTGAAATGATCTGTCACCACCAGGATACTGTTTCTTCCACCTATATCGGGTTCCAGGCATAGAAAATCAATGCAAACCAAATCTAGAGGCTCCTGACTTTGTAGGTGGCCATTCGGGGCTGCTCTAACTGGTAAGGTTTTCCGCTGGATACATGTGAGACAAGAACGACAGTAACACTCAACTTCTCCTCTTAGATTGGGCCAACAGAACCTATCTCTGATCAATTTGAAAAGTTCTATCTGTCCCCAGATGGCCATGCTCATCATGTAACGACACTAGAAGTGTAGAATGGTGCTTTTCTGGAAAAGCCACCGCCACCTTTCTTCCCTGTTTTCAATTTGGCAACGCCAATACAGTACTCCATCTCTGATTTTCAGCCGATCCCATTCTCTATGCAAGATCTTTGCCCCCTTCACGTGACTCTTCAGTAACAATCCAGGGTCCTCTTTTTTTAAAGCCTGTAATGCTAACTGACCCAATGGGTCCTCCTCCTGGTCCTTCTTCAAATCCCTTTTGGAGAATTGAGGCAAACCCTCTCTTCTTACTTGGGTCAGTCCACAATAACGTCTGGGTATGCCAGATGGATGAACTCCCAGATATTCAGCAGCCACTCCTCCTTTCATCTTCTTGTCCAAACCCTGACACAAGGCCCGTACTCCTTCCTCTGTCACACAGGCCCTATCTTCTGTTTCTTCTTCATGTCTATGAGGCCTGCGAGATAATGCATCTGCATCTCGATTCCCAACTCCAGGCCGGTACTTCACACTGAACCGGAACCCAGCCAACACTGCTATCCACCTATGCCCAGTGGCATCCAACTTTGCTGTGGTCAGAACATAAGTCAAAGGTTTGTTGTCTGTCTTGACAATAAACTCTGCTCCATACAAATAGTCTCTTAACTTATCGACCACAGTCCACTTGAGGGCCAGAAATTCCAGTTTGTGTACAGGGTAGTTCGTTTCTGATGGGGTAAGGCTTCTACTCACATATGCTACGGGTCGCAATCCCCCGTTCTGTTCTTGATACAACACTCCTCCAAGGCCATCTCTACTGGCATCCACATGTAGCTCATAGGGCAGACTGGGATCAGCATAGGCCAAGACTGGAGCCTCTGTGAGACTTTTCTTCAACCTCCAAAACGCCTTTTCGCATAAAGGAGTCCATTGACTATGAACAGACTCTCCTTTCTTGCGAGCGCCACTCTTCTTAGGCTTCACCCCTTCTTCTTCCTCTCCTTTAACAGCATGCAATAACTCATTGAGTGGCCGGGCGATCTTGGCAAAGTTTTCCACAAATCTTCAGTAATATGAACAGAACCCCAGAAACAATTTCAACTCAGTTACTGTTTTTGGTCGAGGCCAGGTAGTGACAGCCTCCAGCTTCTGAGGATCCGTGGCAACACCTCCTGCGGATGCCACATGACCCAAGTAGGTAACAGAAGTTCTGTAAAACTGGCATTTCTCTAGTGACAGCTTCATCCCTTCTTCATAGAGGTGAGCAAATACCTTCTCCAGTCGGGCCTCATGCACTTCCAGGGTCTTTATGAACACAATGATGTCATCGAGGTACACCAGAACTTGTACGAGATTCATGTCTCCAACTGTTCTTTCCATCAACCGTTGAAAGGTAGCAGGAGCCCCCGACAGGCCCAGAGGCAGCCGACTGAACTCGTAGAAACCTAACGGGCATATGAAAGCTGTCTTGTCCCAGTCTTATGAGTGCATGAGAATCTGGTAGTATCCACTCTTCAAATCCAACACACTGAACCACTTAGCACCAGTGAGACACTGCAGAGCATCTTCAATGTGGGGTGTGGTGAATTGGTCTGGTATGGTGCACTGATTCAGGGTTTGATAGCTGATACACATGCGCAAAGACCCATTCTTCTTCCTCACCACCACAATAGGGGATGCATAAGGGCTCTGAGATTCGACCCCAGACCTTTTTAACTCGGCAAGCTGCTCTCTTAAGTCTTCCAAGTCACTAAAGGGAACCCTTCTGGCTCGCTTTTGGAAAGGCTTGTCTTCCTGGAGACGATTTCTGTGTTTGGCACTTCTTAAACATCCCACATCAAAATCGTCTTCTGCAAACAGCTTTTCCCACCTCATCAGCTGAGTCTTCACCCTTTTCTGCCAAAAAGGGGGCAAGACTTATGAGCAGTGTTGGAACTCCTTCTGTAGCTGCTGGCTATTTTTTGAGTCCCTCTGTTCTTTCAGGAGCACAGGAGTGGCAGCACTCACCTGCCCCACCAGCATGCAAGCTTCCAACTTAATGGGCTGATCAGTCACAGTCTTCAGTTGCATGGGCACTTTCCTTCTTGTTCTGTGCAGATCTCAGGTAGGAACCAGCTCAGGAACCATCTCCAATCCAGCTGCTCTGGCCCGCTCATCCATCTCCAACACTACAAATGGGCCTGGTTGATCCCAAGTCAGCTTTATGGTGGCCTTCACATGAGCAATCTCCCCTGGTTGCAGGATCCTCTCCTTAGCCTCCAACTTCCACAGCCATCCCACTTCTCCTTTCAGGGCCTTTTTCTCCCTTGCCACCCATTGACAAGCTTGCCGTAGCTGCAGGTGAATCTTATTTGTGGTGAACACATCTTCATTCAGCACAGAGAACAGCAGCCTTTTCACTAGGTCGGTGTTAGTCCCTACCAGTATGGAATTTCGCTCAACCCCGGGGGCTGCTGGCCCAAAGGAGATCTAGATGGGAATGTAGCCATCGTATGGGCATCTGGTGGTTCCAATTCCCCAAATCTCGAGGTCTTCTAGTTTACGGATGGGGATATGGCTCTGGATCAACAGGAGAGCGGTAGGCCCGCGTGGCCCCCCTCCACCACCACAGTCCCATTCGCACCATCATCTACCCTGAAGCAGCGGCATTCTTCAGACCATCATCTTCTCAGCAACAGAAGCAGCGGCTTCCTTCAGGACCACCAATTCCTAAACAACCTCCCTATCGCCATTTCAGTATCATCACCGAATCATCCTACCATCAGCAATTTTCTCGCCATGTGCAACTTCAAGTACTCAGCGGACCCTCTCCACAAGCTAAGAAATACCACCTCAACATTAACAACTTCCGTTCATAAAATACTACAGAAAGAACAACTTCTAAGGACCAACCTACAATCAACCATCAAATATAGGAAGACAACAATTCAACCACAACAATTAGCATGCGCACTGATTAACACCAGATCTGCAGTCAAGCACAGACTGGAGGTACACAACTTTATCACCTAAAACAACATAGATTGCCTCTTCATTACGGAAAGTTGGCTAACACCCGACTGCAACGCCATCCTAACCAAATTAGTATCTGAGAACTACAGGATCCTAACGGAGCACAGAACAGGAAAAAAAGGAGGAGGCCTAGCAGTGATCTTCAAATCTCACCTCGCGCTCACAGAACCAACTGTACAGAATTCAGTGCCTTTCATGGAAACACTCACCCTACATCTTCAAACAACACCCCAAGACACTATCCACATACTTCTATGTTACAGACCACCAGGACCGAAGACCAATCTCCTTACACCCCTCACAGAATTCATGTCAACGCACACCCTGAAAGCCAAAAACTTTTGCATTAACCAACTGAAAGAATTAGGTCTTCAGCAACTGATAAATGCTCCTACACATGGTTCAGGACACATTCTGGACCTCATCTTCAAACAAAATATGGACGTCAACATATTCGACAACCTACCGCTACCATGGACGGATCACCACGCTATCAAATTTGAAATCGCCACCAACACCACTCTCCAAAAACGGAAACAGGCAAATACAACACGCTGGACAAGATCTCAGAAGAAACTACACTCCGAATTCTTCAAAACCACATTATCAAACAAAATAGCAATGCTAAACTTAAACCACTCAACGGAACAAACACTCAACTCCTTAAACAAGGCATTACTACAAACAGCGGACTCAGTGGCTCCAAAACGTAGAACACACAACCGCAAAATAAACTCTGGATGGTTTAATGGCACTCTTACTTTACTAAAGCAGGAACGCGGAAGAGCTGAAAGAGCCTGGAGAAGAAACTCCACAAAGGAAAACCACACAAACTACAAAACACGGATAAATATCACAAAGCAATCTTCAAAGCAAAAAAGGAACACTTCTCAAACACCATCTCAACAGCCTTAAACTGCCCTCGGGAACTCTTCAAAATAGTCACTAAGACTATGAACCCTACCTGCCTAGAGCCCCCAGGAAACGAAACCCAAGAATTCTGCAATGAGTTATCAGATTTTTTATCGACAAAATCGACAACATCCGGAAAACAATTCAACAGAAAAAAACAACCAACCTCATCCAACTAAAGCAAAAAGAAAAAATTGATACGATCATCACACAAGCACCAAATTTTTCGCTGATCCCAATCACCACTGACACCACCAAAAACATCATCAGAAGCCTCAGAGACAGCACATCACCAAACAACATAATTCCCACAAAACTCCTGAAAGAATGTTCCGACATCTTGGCTCCTACTATAACACACCTCATAAACCAGTCATTCAAAGAAAGGACTGTCCCAACTGCCCTCAAACACGGCATCGTCAAACCCCTCCTAAAGAAACCCAACCTCGACCCTAAGGACCCTAACCATCGCAGACCGATAACAAGCCTCAACACCATCTCCAAGATTATGGAGAAAGCAGTAGTACAACAGCTACAACACCACCTGGACACACACAATCTCCTGGATCCTCTGCAATCAGGCTTCCGCCCAGGCCATGAAACACAAACGGCACTCCTCAAAATATGGGACAACGCCCTCGAAGCAGCTGATGATGGAGAATCATGTCTCCTGGTACTGTTGGACCTCAGTGCAGCGTTCGATACAGTGGACCACAATACTCTACTCATCCGCCTCACAGAAGTAGCAGGAGTCACAGGTTCAGATCTACAATGGTTCGCATCCTTCTTATGGAATCGCTCTCAGACAGTGAAACTAGGAGAATTCTACTCTGAAACCCGCGCAATCTCTTGTGGAGTCCCTCAAGGTTCACCCTTGTCACCAGTGCTCTTCAACATCTACATCCGCCCACTCCTCAAAATCATCAGAAAATCGGACCTCTGCTTCCACTCATACGCTAATGATACCCAACTCTACCTCTGCATCACCGGAGAAAAAGACCACCTTCAGCAACTAGAAAAATGCCTCACTCTGATAGACGACTGGATGACTACTAGCTCTCTCAAACTCAACGGATCAAAAACAGAGCTTCTTCTCCTACACGGAAACCAAAATTCCCAAACTAAGACCCCATGGACACCTCCCACCATCTTTGGACAGACCATCTCACCAAGCACCAAAGCCAAGAGTCTCGGAGTCATTTTTGACTCAGAAATGTCAATGGATGCACAAATAGGATCAGTAGTCAGCGGATCTCACCATCTCCTCCGCCTGCTACGTAGACTCATCCCATTCGTGCCAGAAGAGGACAAAGCAGCAGTAGTTGGAACAATCATCAATTCCAGACTCGACTACGCAAACTCCCTCTACATAGGACTACCCCAATATAAGCTTGCACGCTTACAACTCATCCAAAACACGGCGGCAAGACTGTTAACAGGAAAAAAAACCCTGGGAATCCATCTCCCCTTCCCTGAGGAGCCTACATTGGCTAACCGTAAAGAATCGGATAACTTTCAAGACCCTCTGCCTCACCCACAAATGTATACATGAAAACGCTCCTCAATACCTATGCGAGAAAATAAAACGCTACACACCCAATCGCAGTCTTCAATCTTCTAACCATAACCTCCTCCTTATTCCAAAAACCCGCTACAAAACAAAGGGAGAACATAGATTCGCAGTCCAAGGACCACGGCTATGGAACGCTCTACCTACTCACATTCGCATGGAAGAAAACCATCAGGCCTTCAGAAAGAAACTCAAGACCTACCTCTTCTAAGAAGCTTGACAACACATGACGGATCCAGCGCCTTGAGGCGATTCAGTTCGCAACTGCAGCGCTATACAAATCATTCATTCATCATTCATTCATTCAGGTGCTTGTCATAAAAGTCCCGGTATAACAATGTGACCTGGGCCCCAGTATCCAATAGAGCTTTAATATAAAACTCCCTCTATTTGTACTGGTACAATCGGGGATGGCCCCACTAACTTTTCTGAGAAGTTTTCAGAATCCTGCCTACTGTGGTTAAAGTCACCACTCTTCTTCTTCTTGGTGCTCTGAGAGACTCTGGCAGTGACCTTAGGCTTATCTACTTCTTTTGAATTGGGCTAGTTGGGCAAACTTTCCCAGGAGTATCCTAAAAGGACCTAACTGTGGTCCTGAAAGATGGAAAAGCATTGACCCTCTGTGCCTGGTTCCCTGACCCCAGTGTCAGGTTACGTGACCATCGGTGCGGCCCAGGTGTTTGGGCCACTCTCGTCTTCTGAGGCCTCGCTCTGGCCCCTTTCTCCTTTTTCTTCCTGGAGCCCTGCTTTCCAGCAAGGTTCTCAGTTGGCTCCTTCACTGAGACCCCCGAGAGTTTTCCACTGGTTGATCTTTCAATAATGTCTTCAACATCTTCACCAACTCTTCCAGCAGCTCCTCATTCAGCTCCTCCTTTAAGCACTGTGCCCTAAAATGTCCAGGATCACCACACTTGTAGCACTTCCGGACACCTGTCCGCTCAGTCTGGTGCTTAACTTGTGTTTCCATCACTTGCAACAAAACTTGCTGTAGCCGTTCCTGTGCCCGGGCTCCTTTCTCTGTGGGCTTAACCGGAGTAACCTTTGGGGTGGACTGCCCAATAGGGATCTTAGAGTGTTCCCCCCACTAAAATTCTTCATCACTCTCTTCTGTACTGCCTTCTACCTGCACAGTCACTGTAGCAACTTTCTCAGTCTTCTGAAAGGTTCTTGTGGCCAGCCGAGCCTCTTGATCCTTCTCATCCAAGATAGACTCCTCTTCTCTCACCAACCCCATTCACTCTGGGTAAGAAGGGGTCTCTTTAGTGCCTTTTAAGAGTAATCGGAGAACAATAGGATGGTTTGGTCTGACTTCTTGTAGAGTCTGATCCAACCTGACATTGTCCACCTCTTTGGGGTCAACACCCTTCTTTAAAATAATCCGGTGTAAGATCTAGTCTATGCGGACAATGTAAGCCGACAGCTTCTCTCCTTTCATATGGTGGCTATGTTCAAACTGGTACATCAAGTCGGATAACTTCTCCACTCTTCCATAAACAGAATAAAGAGCTTGGATGTAATCCCGAGCTTTACAATTCCCCCTTCTAAAGATTCTGATAACATCAGCTGCTGGGCTCAACAGGCTCTTGCTAATTTGTCGTCTTCCTACTGGCCCCGGCACATTCCAGTCTTCTAGAGCTTACATAGCCTGATCCATCCAACTTTTGATTTCTTCCTCCCCTTCAGGTCTGGGTATGCCACCTGAGAAGGTCAGCAGTTTCCTATATCTTTCATTGGTGGATGTCTGGTGGCTTTGTATCAGACTATCCACTAAACGGCTCATATCAAGTAGAATGATGCAGGTGGCATTCCAGTCCCAGGGCTTCCCTCAATGACCTGACACATGGGGTTTGGACTTCCCCCGATTGAGCTTCTCGCCATGGGACTCTCTGGTGGTGTCCCTGGTGGTTTCTCTTCTTTCTCTTCTGATTCCTGCACTTTAATCACCTGGCCATCAAGTCCCTCTGCTAAGCTCACCACTCCCACTCTAACTCTGCTGGAGTGTACTCTTTCCATTCCAGAAGGACATAAGTGAAATCCTCTTGCACATCGTGCTTCTGGTCCAAGAGGTAAGACCCCTGTTCTGGCACCGCTCTCTTCATCAACTGCCTCACCTCTTTGTCAAACCATTGGTCTCCTGGTAGCCTCAGGACTGTGGTTTTCTCCAACTGACTCCCATGCTCCTGGCTCCATTGGGTAGCCGTTACTGAGTCCATGACTTCTTCTATTCTTAATTCCTCCCCTGATCTGCTCGGGCATTCCAGATGGGATATCTCGGTGGGACCTCCATGTAGTGCAGTACCCCCGTAGGGGCTGCTGATTGACTCTGTACCCCACTGGCTACCCCAACTCCTCAGATCCTCCCTTATATCTGGCACCTCGGGTTCCATGTTGCAATGCAGTGCTAAAAAATAAGAGCATACACAGCACTACTGAACCACGCAAAGAGTTTACTGTAATATATTGTAACAGTGTGAATTTAGTATTTAAACTCAGATATCACAAATGAAAATGGTAAATATACATACACTTGTAAAGTCAAGCTCAATGGTTGCTGGGGAAGTATATGCAGACAGGCAGAAAGCGGGACTTATTCTCAGTTTGATAAAGTCCTGACACTGAGCACATTTCCCACCTCAACCCCAGAGCATACACGCATTAAACTGTCAATGCAATTTCAAATACGATGCAGTAATGTAATACAGCACATATATATATCTAGAACTCATACTCAAGGGCTCCCCCTAGGTTGTAATGCAGTTCTTAGAGTGCATAAAAGAAGTAAGAGCACTTTATAGAGAAAAGTAGAGTCTTTGGTCTTCTTTCTTCAGGTAGCTTATTATACTGCAGTATTTGTAATCCAGGAAATGAATAAGTAGTAAGTTATAGTAAAGATGATGAATAAGTAACTGTGTGCTTGGTTATTTAGAGCACTTGTGAAACTTCTTCCCTACTGAAGGATGCAACACCGCGTTCACTTTGCAGTATAATAAAACAAACTCCGACTGATCGCTGGTGACTATAATACAGGAAACCTTCAGGTTATCTTGAGCTCTCCACTCCGTTCACATGCTGATCCAGCACACTGTGTCCCGGAACTCCTTGGAAGTCAAACGATTCTGCTTCACACCTCACAGGGCACAGTTTTCTGATCACACACACACAAAGCTCCCTGCAGGCAGGTCTTTATTGGCGTGCAGAGAGAGAGAGCAAACGTGCCACGCCTCTTTCTTTTATACCCCTACCCAGCAAGCAGTTCTGTGGCTTGGCCTTGTGGGTAGGTAAGTAGGCATTGTGGGTAGGTAGTTCCTTGACTGGTAATTGACATATGAGTCACTACCTCATTCACTACATCCCCCACAATGCATTGGAGCGTGGCTATTGCAAAGGCCAAACAAAAGTCATAACAGCATGAATACAAAGAGAAGGACACTAGAGGGAGCCTTTCCTTTCGGAAGAACTTTACTTATTATAATACAGAAATTACTAAACATGGCTACATACACAAACATTCATGTAAAAAATCTCATTAATCTGATGGCTGTATGAATTTGTTCAAACTTATTTCAAAATTCTGTGTACTTTTTACCATTTGATTTTGGACTTCACTGAATGAAAATCACACACTATTAGGAATTTGTTCAAGAAATAAATTGCCATCCTGCTCCTTCAAATCTTCTTGTCACCGCAGTCATAAACAAATTTTGTTTGAACCGTAACTAACAATTCAAAAATTGATCAGCCATTCATAAAATTAAAAATTCCACATGAATATCCACAGCCAGCTGTATTATATACAAGGCTGCAGTACTGGTATATATAACTTTCAAACAATATAAATGTGAAAATATAACAATAAAAGTGAGACTCCTCATCACAAAAGTCCTTATAAGCTTTCCACTTTGCATTTTTACCCAAACAAAACGTCATCAGGGGCTCAGAGGATCTCCTATTCAGATGAAATACATAAGGAGGAACTTTTTAAGGCTGATGTTGATGTTATTGTATATGGCACCAATCATACAGTTAACTTACTTTTTTTGCATATATGAAAGCTTTTATTTTTTGCTTTATGCGATTGTTATAATAAAGAAAGTCTTGGGTCATCTACACTATTGGAGTGTTTTCTATTTTTGTGGACCCCAATTACATAATGTGACATGACAAGTGGATGAGGTGGTGTGATCCATTCATTATTCCTGTATGGGGATTGGACCATACACACTCACACTGACCTCTAGGCTTTCACCTCCAACCTTCTGCTCTTGGATTCAGTTTTGGGGATTCACTTTGATGGTCACAGAAGTCTCACTCATGTTGTAAAAACTTTGTTGAAACAAAGTGACACAGTTGCACTTTGGGATTTCCTTTGAACATTGTGGTGGAGGATTACATATTATGGTGTGAATTAATTTTTATTATTACCAGATTTTTGGGGGCTTTTTTTATGAGTCTCTACTATCGCTGCACTATTTTTATATATGCTGTTTATATGTTCTTTTTATTAATTATTAGTAAAATAGTCTCAATATAAGTGTTATATATTCACTTATAAGGAATGTTGTGTTAAGGAGTGTCACTTTTAATGTTATATTTTCACATTTATATTGTTTGAATATTATATACTAGTGCTGCAGTCTTCCATATTGTACTATTTGGATGTATATCGGTCTTCCTGCTGGTTTCTGGTTCTCACTATCAGGCCTCATGCACACTGGATGATTTTGCTCCTAGGGGTGTCTGGCATTTTTTCCTGCCTCTAATCTCCCCCCTATGTTATCCTATGTGTCAATTCACACATAAACTGTTATGCCCCGTACACACGGTCGGACATTGATCGGACATTCCGACAACAAAATCCTAGGATTTTTTCCGACGGATGTTGGCTCAAACTTGTCTTGCATACACACAGTCACACAAAGTTGTCGGAAAATCCGATCATTCTGAACGCGGTGACGTAAAACCAGGGGCGGACTGATAACTCATGGGGCCCCCGGGCAATCAGAGATTATGGGGCCCCCGGGCAATCAGAGATTATGGGGCCACACAGTATACACACACACAGTATACAATCACACAGTATACACATACGTGTACACACAGTATATACAGACAGATGTGAAAAAAACACAGATTTATACATACTGTCCCTGGTTTTACTGAGGCTGGCAACCCTGATGGGGCCCCTAGTGGCCCAGGGCCCTCGGGCAGTGCCCAAGTGGCTCAATGGTCAGTCCACCCCTGCGTAAAACACGTACGTCGGCACTATAAACGGGGCAGTAGCCAATAGCTTTCATCTCTTTATTTATTCTGAGCATGCGTGGCACTTTGTGCGTCGGATTTGTGTACAAACGATCGGAAATTCCGACAACGGATTTTGTTGTCCGAAAATTTTATAGCCTGCTCTCAAACTTTGTGTGTCAGAAAATCCAATGAAAAATGTGTGATGGAGCCTGCACACGGTCAGAATTTCCAACAACAAGGTCCTATCACACATTTTCCGTCGGAAAATCCGACCGTGTGTACGGGGCATTAGAGGAGTTTAGTGACCGGAGAGTTTAGAGGCAGAAAAAACATCTCCAGTGTGTCCAGGAGCAGCAACGTTTTGTCATAAAAAACACTTGATGAATGTAAATGTGTCTAAACTTGTGGTAATGCTAGGCAAGTTTAGCACTTGAGTGTTAATTTATTTCAATGAACATAATAAATTATTTATTCTGGCCAATGACATGAATGAATGCCCAAATGCTTGACACAGGTAAATGCTGCTAAATACATTACACACTTTTACAACCTTAAGGCTTTTTTTGGCTAAAATGCTGCCAGGAGGAAGACTTCTAGGAGAGTTAAGAAAACATCCAGTGTGCATGAGGCCTCGGAGATTACACATTTTATTTTGTTTTTAATTCAGATATTTAATTTCTTCATTTTATATCCAACTTTAACCACTTGCTGACCATGCTATAGCTGAATGATGGCTACAGTGCGGCCAGCTAGTTCTAGGAGGCCGTCATATGACAGCCCCCCATGCTCGTGCTTCTCATGCATCCCCTGGGGCACGCACCCGGAAGTGTTCGTGATCGGGGTAAAGGGCCAATCACAGCAGATTTTTTATTTTATTTTTGATGATTTCTTTTATGTCCAGCGCTGTGGGGCATCAAAGGGGGCTAGATTATCACCACCAATGGCAAATCTATATATGGGTTGGTGGGAGGAGCTTTGTACCTTCTCTTTGGACAACCCCTCTGCACACAATATAGTCTGGTATGGTCACTACATTGATGATCTGCTGATGGTGTGGGATCGGGATGACTCTTCATTGAATGAATGTCAGTTTCATTAACGATAATAAACTCAATCTTCAGTTCAGTCTCTTTTTAATTCCCAAACATTGACTTTCTGGATATCTCACTGTGTGGGGATCCAGATACTAAATCTATACACACCTGCACTTACAGAAAGCCATGCCCGGGAAAGAATACTCTTTTTGCCACCAGTTGTCACCCATCCCACACCATCCGTGTGATCCCTGTTGGAGAATTCACTCAGGCCCTAAGGAATTGCTCCTCTGACATGACTTTTAACCACTTCAGCCCCAGAAGAATTTACCCCCTTCCTGACCAGGTCAATATGTATTCTTCTACATATTTCATATTTTTGGTAAAAAAAATCGCAATAAGCGCATATTGGTTTACGCAAAAGTTATAGCGTCTACAAAATAGGGGATAGATTTATGGCATTTTTATTATAAATTTGTTTTATTAGTAAAAACTAGTTCGAACACGTCAACACCGTTAAAGTCTAAGGGACACGAACATGAAAAATCAAAAGTGCTAATTTTAAAGGCTTTTATGCATGGTATTGTCATAAAAAGTGATTTTAATGATGCTTAAAGTGAAACAATAAAAGTGAAATATTCCTTTAAATGTCATACCTGCGGGTGTCTATAGTATGCATGTAAAGTGGCGTATGTTTCCCGTGTTTACAACAGTCCCTTCACAAAATTACATTTCTAAAGGAAAAAAAGTCATCTAAAAGTATTTGTGGCTATAATGAATTGTCGGTCCCGGCAATACACATAAAAGTCATTGAAAAAACTGAATGGCATTCCCCCACAGTCCATTACCATACCCTTTGGGTCTGGTATGAATATTAAGGGGAACCCCGAACCAAACTTTAAAAAAAAATTGCATGGGGGTCCCTCCAAATTACATAGCAGGCCCTTCAGGACTGCCCCAGGGGACTACATGTCCCCTGGGGCAGGACCCAGGTCCCCAAACACTTTTTATGACAATACCATGCATATAAGCCTTTAAAATGAGCACTTGTGATTTCTCCCATAGACTTTTAAAGGGTAGCTCCCTGTCATGTTGCTAGGCAGAACAGGGAAATGCCTTATTTACATAGGCACCTCCCCGTTCTGCCACGTGTCACGATCACTGTCCACCAGCAGACATCGAGTCCACGGGACCTACAGGCATGCTCACGGAGTACTAGACGGGCGCGTTTGCAGCCACTAATCCATGTCTTAAAGGGGACATACACGTACGCCCATTTGGGCAGCCGTGCATTGTGCCGACGTACATCATCGTGCGCTGGTCGGCAAGCAGTTAATGAGGAATGCCAGACTATAACTACACGACTAGCACAAAGGGGCTTCCCCAAATCAGCTGCTCAGAGAGGATCGGCTAATGCTAGGGCTAAGAGGAGAGAGGATCTACTTTCAGTTAACGCACTAAAAAAACATAGCAATAAAAATAAACATCTTTGTATAGGGACAGATAGGAAGAACAATTGTTTGGCAACATTTGTAACCACCTTCTCACAAGAATACCATCAAGTTGTTAATATAATAAAGAAAAATCTTCCCATCCTCTATTCAGACAAAAGTCTCCACAAAGTTTTAAAATCAGGGTGCCGTTTTTCCAGTAGATGAGAACCAACTTTGGGCTCCTTGCTGTCATCTAGCTTATTTTCATCTAGAAAATACCAACCCACCTGGCTCTCATATCCAGGCTGTTACCCATGCAATCTAAAAATGTGCAGATAATGCCATGCTAATCTTTGTATTAAATCTTTTAACTCAGTGATCACTGGAGAAAGCTTTGACATTAAGCAATACATTAATTGTGGAACCAAGTATGTGGTGTATCAAATCTGCTGCATTTATTGCAACCTGCAGCATAGTGGATTTACCACATGTGCTTTACTAACAAGAATAGGAGAACATTATTGTGATTCTGTCAACCCAAATGCAAAAAATATTTCAAATGTCTCATATCACTTTACACAATGTAATTCTGGTGATTTGTCCTCCTTTAGATTTACTGGCATTAAAGAGTGACTCCTATGCAGTGGGGATAGGAACAGACGGCTTCTAGGTAGGGAGACATGGTGGATATTTAGGTTACAAACCAGGGTCCCTCAGGGGTTAAACCTCAGATGAGACCTGGATTTACATTTAAGTTTATTCTCTTCTGCACTACCTGCCTCTTCCCTTTTAGGACAATTTCTATTCTCCTACTGGGCATTCTTGTTATTTATACATTTTTTGTTTTGTCACCTTATTGGACGTTAGACTCCTTTCACACTGAGCTGTTTTTCAGGCAATTTTGGGCTAAAAATAGCGCCTGTAAAGCGCATGAAAAACGCCTCCCCTGCAGTCCTAGTGTGAGAGCCAGAGTGCTTTCACACTGGGCGCTGCACTGTCAGAACGTTAAAAAAAGTCCTGCAAGCAGCATCTTTGGGGCAGTGGAGAAGCAGTGTATACACCACTCCTCCACCGCTTCTGCCCATTGAAATGAATGGGCACCGCTGCCGAAGTGCCTGCAAAGTGCTTCAGCAGCGGCACTAAATGTGTGCATTTAACTATTTATTCGCCTGCTAGTGGGCGTTAAAAGCTCCCCGCTAGCGGCCGAATAGCACCGCTAAAGCTACGGTAAAGCGTCGCTAAAACTAGCGGCGCTTTACCGTCAACGCCTGCCCAGTGGCATAGCGTGGGGGGTGCAGGGGGTGCCATGGCCCCGGGCGCACACATTTAGGGGGGCGCCAGTATGTGTCACTGGCTGCCTTCTCCTAATTTCTAATTCCTGTGTCTCCGGGCTCCGGCCGCCATGTTAAGTGTCCGGTGCCCTGTGATTGGGCGTATGGGGGTGTCCTCGATCGCTCCTGAAGTCCTGCCTCCGCACATTACCCCCCATACGCCCAATCACAGGGTGCTGGACACTAAACATGGCAGCAAGCAGAGCGCAGGGGAGAGAAGAATGTGAGCCGCCACTGTGTTCTCCTCCTCCTCCGGATCGATGCAGGCCAGGATAAGAAGGTGAGTGAGAGTCTTGTTACTGGCCGGGGGGGGAGAGAGACTGTAGGCAGGACAGTGTAGTGTAGTATAGTGGTCATTATAATGTAGTTTAGTATGGAGGTCAGTGTAGTGTAGTGGTCAGTATGGGGGGCAGTGTAGTGGACAGTGTAGTGTAGTATAGTGGACAGTGTAGTATGGTGGTCAGTATAGTGTAGTATAGTGTACAGTATAGTGGTTAGTGTAGTATAGTATAGTGGTTAGCATAGTGGTCAGTGTAGTTTAGTATGGAGGTCAGTGTAGTGTAGTATAGTGGTTAGTATGGTGGTTAGTGTAGTGGACAGTACAGTGGTCAGTATAGTGTAGTGGTCAGTATAGTGTAGTGGACAGTGTAGTGTAGTATGATGGTCAGTGTAGTATAGTATACTGGTCAGTATAGTATAGTGGTCAGTGTAGTGTAGTATACTGGTCAGTATAGTATAGTGGTCAGTGTAGTGTAGTATGGTGGTCAGTATAGTATAGTGGTCAGTGTAGTGTAGTATGGTGGTCAGTATAGTGGACAGTGTAGTATAGTGGACAGTGTAGTGTAGTATGGTGGACAGTGTAGTATAGTGGTCAGTGTAGTGTAGTATGGTGGTCAGTATAGTGTAGTATAGTGGTTAGTGTAGTATAGTATAGTGGTTAGTATAGGATAGTATAGTGGTCAGTATAGTGTAGTTTAGTATGGAGGTCAGTATAGTGTAGTTTAGTATGGAGGTCAGTGTAGTGTAGTGGACAGTATAGTATAGTGGACAGTGTAGTATGGTGGTCAGTGTAATGTAGTATAGTGGACAGTGTAGTATGGTGGTCAGTATAATGTAGTATGGTGGACAATGTAGTATGGTGGACAGTGTAGTGTAGTGGACAGTGTAGTATAACAGACAGTGTAGTATAGAGGTCAGTGTAGTGTAGTATAGTGGTCAGTATAGTGGTTAGTGTAGTATAGTATAGTGGTTAGTATAGTGTAGTTTAGTATGGAGGTCAGTGTAGTATAGTGGTCAGTGTAGTGTAGTGGACAGTGTAGTATAGTGGTCAGTGTAGTGTAGTATAGTGAACAGTGTAGTGGTAAGTGTAGTGGACAGTATAGTGGACAGTATAGTATAGTGGACAGTATAGTATAGTATAGTGGTCAGTGTAGTGTAGTATAGTGGACAGTGTAGTATGGTGGTCAGTATAGTGGACAGTGTAGTGTAGTATGGTGGTTAGTGTAGTATAGTGGACAGTGTAGTATAGTGGTCAGTATAGTGTAGTATAGTGGTCAGTGTAGTATGGTGGTCAGTATAGTGTAGTATAGTGGACAGTGTAGTGTAGTATAGTGGACAGTGTAGTATGGTGGTCAGTATAGTGTAGTATAGTGGACAGTGTAGTGTAGTATAGTGGACAGTGTAGTATGGTGGTCAGTATAGTGTAGTATAGTGGACAGTGTAGTATAGTGGTCAGTGTAGTATGGTGGTCAGTATAGTGTAGTATAGTGGACAGTTTAGTATGGTGGTCAGTATAGTGTAGTATAGTGGTCAGTGTAGTATAGTGGTCAGTGTAGTGTAGTATAGTGGACAGTGTAGTATGGTGGTCAGTGTAGTGTAGTATAGTGGACAGTGTAGTATGGTGGTCAGTGTAGTATAGTGGTCAGTGTAGTATAGTGGACAGTGTAGTATGGTGGTCAGTGTAGTGTAGTATAGTGGACAGTGTAGTATGGTGGTCAGTATAGTGTAGTATAGTGGTCAGTGTATTGTAGTATAGTGGTCAGTATAGTGTAGTATAGTGGACAGTGTAGTATGGTGGTCAGTGTAGTGTAGTATTGTGGTTAGTGTAGTATAGTGGACAGTGTAGTATAGTGGTCAGTATAGTGTAGTATAGTGGTCAGTGTAGTATGGTGGTCAGTATAGTGTAGTAGTGGACAGTGTAGTGTAGTATAGTGGACAGTGTAGTATGGTGGTCAGTATAGTGTAGTATAGTGGACAGTGTAGTATGGTGGTCAGTATAGTGTAGTATAGTGGACAGTGTAGTGTAGTATAGTGGTCAGTGTAGTATGGTGGTCAGTATAGTGTAGTATGGTGGACAGTGTAGTATGGTGGTCAGTATAGTGTAGTATAGTGGTCAATGTAGTTAGTGGTCAGTGTAGTGTAGTATAGTGGACAGTGTAGTATGGTGGTCAGTGTAGTGTAGTATAGTGGACAGTGTAGTATGGTGGTCAGTGTAGTATAGTGGTCAGTGTAGTATAGTGGTCAGTGTAGTATAGTGGACAGTGTAGTATGGTGGTCAGTGTAGTATGGTGGTCAGTATAGTGTAGTATAGTGGACAGTGTAGTGTAGTATAGTGGACAGTGTAGTATGGTGGTCAGTATAGTGTGGTATAGTGGACAGTGTAGTATGGTGGTGAGTATAGTGTGGTATAGTGGGCAGTGTAGTATAGTGGTCAGTGTAGTGTAGTATAGTGGTCAGTGTAGTATGGTGGTCAGTATAGTGTAGTATAGTGGACAGTGTAGTATGGTGGTCAGTATAGTATAGTATAGTATAGTGGTCAGTGTAGTATAGTGGTCAGTGTAGTGTAGTATAGTGGACAGTAGGGATGAGCTTCGAGTTCGAGTCGAACTCATGTTCGACTCGAACATTGGCTGTTCGCAAGTTCGCCGAACAGCGAACAATTTGGGGTGTTCGCGGCAAATTCGAATGCCGCGGAACACCCTTTAAAAGTCTATGGGAGAAATCAAAAGTGCTAATTTTAAAGGCTTATATGCAAGTTATTGTCATAAAAAGTGTTTGGGGACCTGGGTCCTGCCCCAGGGGACATGGATCAATGCAAAAAAAAGTTTTAAAATCGGCCGTTTTTTCAGGAGCAGTGATTTTAATAATGCTTAAAGTCAAACAATAAAAGTGTAATATCCCTTTAAATTTCATAGCTGGGGGGGTGTCTATAGTATGCCTGTAAAGGGGCGCATGTTTCCCATGTTTAGAACAGTCTGACAGCAAAATGACATTTCGAAGGAAAAAACCCATTTAAAACTACCCGCGGCTATTGCATTGCCGACAATACACATAGAAGTTCATTGATAAAAACGGCATGGGAATTCCCCACAGGGAAACCCCGAACCAAAATTAAAAAAAAAAAAATGACGTGGGAGTCCCCCTAAATTCCATACCAGGCCCTTCAGATCTGGTATGGATATTAAGGGGAACCCCGGCCAAAATTTTTTTAAAAAATGATGTGGGGTTCCACCTAAATTCCATACCAGACCCTTCAGGTCTGGTATGGATTTTAAGGGGATCCCCACGCCAAAAAAAAAAAAAAAAAACGCGTGGGGTCCCCCCAAAAATCCATACCAGACCCTTATCCAAGCACGCAACCTGGCAGGCCACAGGAAAAGAGGGGGGGACGAGAGTGCGCCCCCCCTCCTGAACCGTACCAGGCCACATGCCCTCAACATTGGGAGGGTGCTTTGGGGTAGCCCCCCAAAACACCTTGTCCCCATGTTGATGAGGACAAGGGCCTCATCCCCACAACCCTGGCCGGTGGTTGTGGGGGTCTGCGGGTGGGGGGCTTATCGGAATCTGGAAGCCCCCTTTAACAAGGGGACCCCCAGATCCCGGCCCCCCCCTGTGTGAAATGATAAGGGGGTACTTACCCCTACCATTTCACTAAAAAACTGTCAAAAATGTTAAAAATGACAAGAGACAGTTTTTGACAATTCCTTTATTTAAATGCTTCTTCTTTCTTCTATCTTCCTTCATCTTCTTCTGGTTCTTCTGGCTCTTCTGGTTCTTCCTCCGGCGTTCTCGTCCAGCATCTCCTCCGCGGCGTCTTCTATCTTCTTCTTCTCCTCGGGCCGCTCCGCACCCATGGCATGGGGGGAGGCTCCCGCTCTTCTCTTCATCTTCTTCTTCATCCTCTTCTCTTCTTCCTTCTTCTCTTCTTCATTTTCTTCTCCGGGCCGCTCCGCACCCATGCTGGCATGGAGGGAGGCTCCCGCTGTGTGACGGCATCTCCTCGTCTGACGGTTCTTAAATAACGGGGGGCGGGGCCACCCGGTGACCCCACCCCCTCTGATGCACGGGACATGACAGGACTTCCCTGTGGCATTCCCCGTGACGTCACAGGGAAGTCCCGTCAAGTCACCGTGCGTCCGTTATTTAAGAACCGTCAGATGAGGAGACGCCATCACATAGCGGGAGCCTCCCTCCATGCCAGCATGGGTGCGGAGCGGCCCAGAGAAGAAAATGAAGAAGAGAAGAAGAGAAGAAGGAAGAAGAGAAGAGGATGAAGAAGAAGATGAAGAGAAGAGCGGGAGCCTTCCCCAATGCCATGGGTGCAGAGCGGCCCGAGGAGAAGAAGATTTCTCCGAGTAATGGGGACACAAGCCAAGAGCGCAAGTGAACGAGTGGATAGCCAGAGATGCTATCAGTGTGGAGATTGTGGGCATCTTCGGGCCCGTTGCCCACGGAAAGAATCAGATGCTGCATTGATGAAGGAGCTGATAAGGATGTTGAAGATGTTAGTGAAGGAGCAGCCGGCGGGAAACTTCAGAGGGTCTCAGTGAAGGAGCCAGCTGAGAACCCTGCGAAAGAACAGAGCTCCACAGGAAAAGGAAGAAAGGAGAGGAAGTCTCGGAGTCTACGGAAAAGGGACGAATGGACAAGTAACCCCACACCGGGGTCAGGGGACCGGGAGCATAAAGTCAATGCCTCACCAGTCACTAAAACTCCAGTTGGGCCTTGTCAAGATGCAAGCGGGGGACCCCCCCGATAACATAGCTAAAAGTAACTCTAACCCTGTGCCTAGGATTGGCGACCAAAACTTTCAACCTCAGAATAAGAGACTAAAGAAGAATAACCGCCTTGTCAACAAGAGGGGGCAGTCAGAGAGTTTTCCTAAAAGGCTAGTAGGACCATCCCCCATAGTGTCTGTACAGATAGAAGGAGTTTATATGCAGTGTCTATTAGATACAGGAGCACAAGTTACTCTGTTGTATCGAGATTTTTATGATAGACACTAAAGTCATATTCCCATCCGAAAGTTGGAGGAGCTCGAGATCTGGGGAATCGGAACAACTACAGTAGATGCCCTTATGATGGGTATATTCCTATCCAAATATCCTTTGGGCCAGCAGCTGTAAAAAAAGAGGAAACCTTTGACACTCTGGTGGTGGTGTGCCCCAGGTCCCCTGGAGCCGGGCGGAATTCCATACTGGTGGGAACGAATACGGATTTAGTGCGGAGATTGCTGTTTGCTGTCCTAGACACTGAAGGGGGTGATGTCCGCAAGATCCACCCACAGTTACAACAAGCCTACCGTCGAGTGGTCAGACAGAAGAAAGCCCCGAGAGAAGAAGTGGGGCGGTTATGGAGCTTTAAGGGTAAAGTCAGGACACTATGGCCGGGAGAGGTTGCTCAAATGAAGGCTACCGTGAAACTAAAGTGGGATCAACGGTGACAATTTATAGTTCTGGAAACAGATGAGAAAGTCCGAACAAGAGGTCTGGAGATGGTTCCTGAATTGGTTCCCACTCGGGATCTGTACAAAAGAAGGAAAAGAATGCCCATCGGACTAAAGAACGTGACGGACCTGCTCATTACGCTGGGGCCTTGGATGCTAGTGGGACAAGTCAGTGCAGCCAATCCTTTGCTCCTAGAAGAGGTAAAGGGTGAGAAAGATGGTCAAGGTCTGAAAAAGGAGTTACAGCACTGTGCAGAGAATTTGCCTTCCCAGTGGCAGGAAAGAGCGAAATCCTAGTTGAAGAGGTGGGAGAAGTTGTTCGCTCAAAATGATTTCGACGTGGGGTGTGCCAAGAGCGCTAAACATACGATTCGCCTTCAGGAAGACAAGCAATTCCGAGAAAGGGCTCGGCGAGTACCACTTAGCGACCTGGAAGACCTACGAGAACAACTAGCTGAATTAAAAAGGACGGGAGTAATTCAAGAATCCAGGAGCCCATACGCTTCCCCCATTGTAGTGGTGAGAAAGAAGAATAGATCCCTTCGTATGTGCATTGATTACCGCACCCTGAATCGGCGTACGATACCCGATCAATATACCCCCGTACCATCTTCTCCCGGCGTCCGGTTGGTTCTTCTCTGCTCTCTTCTCCCGGTGTTCCAGTTCTTCGGCCGGCTCCTCCGCTGTGTTCAGGTAGCTCTCTTGCCAGCAGAGGTCCGGACTTCTGGGCTTCTTGTCTTCTGGGCTTCTTGTCTTCTCTTCTCCAGATGTTGACACGACGCTCTCTCCAGCTGGACTGCTCTCTGAGGGCTGCGTTGTGACTTATATAGGCGGAGACCCCGCCCCTTTTGATGTCACAGTCCCTGGGCATGCTGGGACTGTGATGTTTTAGGGGGCGTGGTCAACATCACCCATTAACCCGCCCCCTAAAACGTCACAGTCCCAGCATGCCCAGGGACTGTGACATCAAAAGGGGGCGGGGTCTCCGCCTATATAAGTCACAACGCAGCCCTCAGAGAGCAGTCCAGCCAGAGAGAGCGTCGTGTCAACATCTGGAGAAGAGAAGACAAGAAGCCCAGAAGACAAGAAGCCCAGAAGTCCGGACCTCTGCTGGCAAGAGAGCTACCTGAACACAGCGGAGGAGCCGGCCGAAGAACTGGAACACCGGGAGAAGAGAGCAGAGAAGAACCAACCGGACGCCGGGAGAAGATGAACCGGAGGGACCCCCGAAGTCGGAAGAAGACCCCCGAAGCCGGAGGAAGATCCCCCCGGAGCTGTTTAATAAAATATTTTAAAAACCTGTGTAGTGTTTTATTATTTACACTTTTTCCCTGGGTGAATGGGTAGGGGTACCATGTACCCCATACTCATTCACATAGGGTGGGGGGCCGGGATCTGGGGGCCATCTTATTATAGGGGGCTCCCGGATTGCGATAAGCCCCCTGCCCGCAGACCCCGACAACCAACGGCCAGGGTTGTCGGGAAGAGGCCCTCGTCCTCATCAACATGGGGACAAGGTGCTTTGTGTTGGGGGGCCCCGCAGGGCGCCCCCCTCCCCCAAAGCACCCACGGCCCACATTGAGGGCATGCAGCCTGGTACGGTTCAGGAGGGGGGGCGCTCGCTCGTCCCCACCCCCTTTCCTGACCAGCCAGGCTGCATGCTCGGATCGGGTTCTGGTATGGATTTTAGGGGGGACCCCACGCAGTTTTTTCGGCATAGGGGGGGTTCTCCTTATAATCCATACCAGACCTAAGGGCCTGATATGACCCGCGACGGGGCTCGCAAGGTGTCAATCTCGCCGATTAAAGCGGCAAGATTGACATCCTTTTCTAGTCCCGTCACACCTGAGTCACGTTCAAAATGAACGGACTTGTCCGTGTGTGGGCAAGTCCGTTCATTCTGAAAGTCCGCCGTAACTCCGGCGAAAGTCCGTCGGAAAGACGGGCGGACTTAGCCCACCTGCAAAGTCCGGTCGTGTGTGGGCAAGTCCGTCGGTTTTAAAGTCCGGCGCACCTGGCGGACAAAGTCCATCAGAAAGTGTGCCGGACCAAGTAGGATAGAAAGTCTGACCGTGTGTACGCGGCATTAGTGTAGGGCTCTATACATAGAATTATATTATACTATTTGTACTTCTATATCAGACTTCCTGCTGGTGGCTGGTTTTCATTCATTAGATTTGCACAAAGATGTTCATGTTTTTTAGTGCAGATCTTATTTTTTACATTTTTATATCCAGCTTTAGAGAACTGTCTGATATTGGTGATATATAGAGACAACCAGGAGATGAAATATCTCTCCATTATTATTATTTGATTTATGTAGTTTAGACATACACTATATTACCAAAAGTATTTAAAAAGGGCCCAAAATACATCCCTGGGAATTACAGACCAGTTAGCATCAATAGTATGTAAACTCTTGGAGGGGATGATAAGGGACTATATACAAGATTTTAGTAATAAGAACGATATCATTAGCAGTAATCAGCATGGATTCATGAAGAATCGTTCTATGCCAAACCAATCCTTTTAACCTCCTATGAGGAGGTGAGTTGCCATCTAGATAAAGGAAGGCCCGTAGACGTGGTGTATCTGGATTTTGCAAAAGCATTTGACACAGTTCCCCATAAACGTTTACTGTACAAAATAAGGTCCGTTGGCATGGACCATAGGGTGAGTACATGGATTAAAAACTGGCTACAAGGGCGAGTTCAGAGGGTGGTGATAAATGGGTAGTACTCAGAATGGTCAGGGGTGGGTAGTGGGGTTCCCCAGGGTTCTGTGCTGGGACCAATCCTATTTAATTTGTTTATAAACGACCTGGAGGATGGGATAAACAGTTTAATCAGACGATACTAAGCTAAGCAGGGCAATAACTTCTCCGCAGGATGTGGAAACCTTGCAAAAAGACCTGAACAAATTAATGGGGTGGGCGATTACATGGCAAATAAGGTTCAATGTAGAAAAATGTAAAATAATGCATTTGGGTGGCAAAAATATGAATGCAATTTATACACTGGGGGGAGAACCTCTGGGGGAATCTAGGATGGAAAAGGACCTGGGGGTCCTAGTAGATGATAGGCTCAGCAATGGCATGCAATGCCAAGCTGCTGCTAATAAAGCAAACAGAATATTGGCATGCATTAAAAGGGGGATCAACTCCAGAGATAAAACAATAATTCTCCGCACCTGGAGTATGCTGTCCAGTTCTGGGCACCAGTCCTCAGGAAGGATGTACTGGAAATGGAGCAAGTACAAAGAAGGGCAACAAAGCTAATAAAGGGTCTGGAGGATCTTAGTTATGAGGAAAGGTTGCGAGCGCTGAACTTATTCTCTGTAGTGATGGAATTCTTCAGCTGTATCCTGTATCTTCAGGATACAGCGGAAGAATTCCATCACTACAGTCGCACTCAGGAATCGCTCCTCGGTCCATGGTTGTGTGAGCTTTCAACTCCCTGTCATGATATGGATGATATCATGCTTTGGAAAATCTAACTCGTGCAACTCAATCTTCAGTGGATACCCAGTGGGGACCTTTAATACATCAAGGGACAGGAAGTCCCCACCTCCTTGTGTGTAAGCAGCTGCCTTTGGGATTGGGATGCATGGAAGGAAACTGGCACCCACACGACCGGAGTGACAGGACCAACATCACACGCTCATACCCCTGCAGGGGTGGAGTGCTCCGGTGAGTGCAACCACATTGGGGGGGACTACCAGTTATTACAGCACGGCACTTTACCACCAAAGAAGAACTTTCTGCACAATTGTTATGAACATTTTTGCACCAAACAACATATGGGATTTTTTTCTTTGATACTTAGTTGCGATTTGACACACTACTAATGATTTATTATTGCGAATGGTTATTGCACATTAATGCACTATTGTTTGATAATCACTGCTTCTGGCACTTATCACTTTATATTTATTAATGTGAAGATTTATCTATGTTATATAATGGTGTCGTTTTAATATTTGCGATTTTTTGCACATATAGTAGCATTTTTTCACTTAATACGGTGTTTTCACTAAAATAAGGACAGAATTTTTTGTCGAAATTTCTGGATCATAGCAAAATATATTTTTTTCAATTTTAAATAGTAATTATTTTATGCACTTGAACATTTGTTTAATTTTCAGTCACACTCCTAGTTCTAACACAGCGCCATTCCCTATACTTTGATTTTCATAAAAATTTTATAGTCTGCACATCCAGCTTTTTGTCGGACGAAAAATTGGAATCGGCTGTCAAAAGCACCATACTAATGATCAGGTTGGATTAGAAGGCCTGGCTTGCAGTCTCCGCTCTAAATAATACCAAAGGTATTCTATTGGGTTGAGGTCAGGACTCTGTGCAGGCAAGTCAAGTTCCTCCACCCAAACTCGCTCATCTATGTCTTTAAAGACCTTGCTTTGTGCACTGGTCAAAATAATTTGGTGCAGGGGGGATTATGGGGGGGGGGATTATGGTGGGATTATGGTGTGGGGGTGTTTTTCAGGGGTTGGGTATGGCTCCTTAGTTCCAGTGAAGGGAACTCTTAAGGCGTCAGCATACCAAGACATTTTGGATAATTTCATGCTCCCAACTTTGTGGGAACAGTTTGAGGAAAACCCCTTTCTGTTCCAACATGACTGCACACCAGTGCACAAAGCAAGGTCCATAAAAACATGGATGAGCGCGTTTGGGGTGGAGGAACTTGACTGGCCTGCACAGAGTCCTGGCCTCAACCCGATAGGACACCTTTGAGATGAATTAGAGACTGTGAGCCAGGTCCTCTCATCCAATATCAGTGCCTGACCTCACAATTGTGCTTCTGGAAGAATGGTCAAACATTCCCATAGATTCACTCCTAAACCTTGTGGACAGCATTCCCAGAAGAGATGAAGCTGTTATAGCTGAAAAGGGTAGGCCAACTCCATATTGAACCCTACGGACTAAGACTGGGATGTCATTAAAGTTCATGTGTGTGTAAAGGCATGTGTCCCAATACTTTTGGTAATATAGTGTAACAGTCCATGATTGGATATTTAGGCTCCATGCACACTGGTTTAATACATTGCTGCTACTACAGGAGTTTTGTGTTCTGCCTGTAGAAGCAGCTCCATGTTCTCCTATGTCTCAATACACATTGGGACGATTACAGACATATTTTAAACTCAACATTTAGAGGCAGGAAAAAAAAACTTCTGGTTCATGTTTCTGATTGGAGCAAGGGAACTGGCATTTTTTTAAGCCCAGTGTGCATGGAGCCTTATGGAGTCTAAAGATGGAATTTGATGACATTCTCATATTTCTATATTATTTATGTGGTTTAGATATAAACTATCCGAGAATATTGTCTCAGTCAGTCCTGTTATACTCACCGTAATTCCTCTATCTGGCTTGTTGGCAGAGCTTCCAACAGATCCCTGAAATGAGGACCCTCCAGATTGTTCCCATACAGGTCCAGTGTCCTCAGTGTCTGGTTATTTCTTATTCCAGATGCCAGGTGGGGGCAGGAACTGTCTGTCAGGTCATTATTCATCAAACTGTAGAAGAAGAGAACAATGTTACCAGAAGAAAATGAATTTCTCCCCCAGGAATAAATGTAACTATTCTCTACATGAATGGAACTAATTTCTATTTATTGGAATCAATAATATGAGATCATATTATAAAAGAGATTTATAAAAGACAATTGATCATCTACACTATTGGAGGATTTCTCTTTTTGTGGACCGCAATTACTAAATGTGACATGAGAAGTGGATGAGGTGGTGTGATCCATTCATTATTGCTGTATGGGGATTGGACCGTACACACTCACACTGACCTCTAGGCTTTCACCTCCAACCTTCTGCTAAGTCTTGGATTCAGTTGTGGTTATTCACTTTGATGGTCACAGAAGTCTCACTCATGTTGTTGAAACTTCATTGACTAAACCATTGTACTTTGGGTTTTCCTTTGAACATCAAGGTGGAGGATTTGATCTTATGGTATGGAGAATATTTTATTATTACCGTTCTTTATTTGGACCTTTTTTGAAAATTGGACTAATGATGCTGCACTAATTAAGTGTTCTTGCATAGCAAGACCACTTACTGTTATCTCACATATATATATTATTAGTGGGACTGCTTCAGCAGTCCCACTATTGTTATTCTTTTTTTATTTATTTTTAATTAGTGGGAATGCTTCAACAGTCCCACTATTATTATTTTTTTATTTATTATTATTAATTTTAATTTTATTCAGTATGTTTTTTGGCTCTGCGTAACTTCTGCATACTTTCAGCTATTAAAACCATTTAACTTTTAAAATGTTCAACTCTTTCAGCTGAGGATGGCACTTCTTTAACTATTTATACTTTTTAAAATATTAAGCTTTTTAACACTTTTTTTTAACATTGAAGTGAAAGAGAGCATGCTTCAAATCCTTAAATTCTTCTTTCGCTCCCAAAAGTTTCAGCTCCTTCATACTTTCACCTACAGATGCCAAACAAACTTTAAAATGCTCACAAAATTTTCCTCTATCTGGCTATATCTTTTCAGTTTGATATCTTTTACAGTTTTTGTGAAAAAGCTGTTTAAGTTTAGTGATCATTTCAGGAAATTTCATTTTAAAGGCTTTTGTTGCCAAGGTTACCAAAGCTTCTTATACACAGCATCTCAGCTCTGATTACAGAGCCAGGGGGAGGGGACAGACACACCATGTACCGATTTATAATAGAGGAATATGATGGGGCAGTTTTGATGGGGCAATTCTTATGGGGTAGTTTTGATGGGGCGATTCTGATGGGGCAGTTTTGATAGTGGCAATATGATGGGCAGTTTTGATGGGGCAATTCTGATGGGGCAGTTTTGACGGTGGCAATATGATGGGGCAGTTTTGATGGGGGCAATTTTGATGGGGGCAATTTTGATGGGGGCAATTTTGATGGGGCAGTTTTGATGGGGCAGTTTTGATGGTGGCAATATGATGGGGCAGTTCTGATGGGGCAATTATGTCTGTGGCAATATGATGGGGCAATTTTGATGGAAGCAGTTTGATAGGGGCAATTTTGATGGGGCAGTTTTGATGGGGCAATATGATTGGGGCAGTTTTGATGGTGGCAATATTATGGGGCAGTTTTGATGGGGTCTGTTTTGATAGTGGCAATATGATGGGGCAGTTTTGATGGGGCAAATTTGATGGGGGCGTTTTTGATGGGGCAATATGATGGGGAAGTTTTGATGTATAAAATTCTTCATATTTTCCAGCTAAACGCACAGCCAACTTCTTTTTTAAATCGCTGACATGCCCACATTTTTAAGTTGATCAACATTAGGGATGAGCCGAACAACCCCCGGTTCGGTTCGCACCAGAACCTTTGAACGGACCGAAAATTTGCACGAACGTTAGAACCCCATTGACATCTATGGGACTCGGACGTTCAAAATGAAAAGTGCTCATTTTAAAGGCTAATTTGCATGGTATTGTCCTAAAAAGGGTTTGGGGACCAGGGTCCTGCCCCAGGGGACATGTACCAATGCAAGAAAAACTTTTAAACACAGACGTTTTTTTCGGGAGCAGTGATTTTAATGATGCTTAAAGTAAAAAAAAGTGAAATATTCCTTTAAATATCGTACCTGGGGGGTGTCTATAGTATGCTTGTAAAGTGGCGCGTGTTTCCCGTGCTTAGAACAGTCCCTGCACAAAATGTAATTTTTAAAGGAAAAAAAGTAATTTAAAACTGCTTGCGGCTTTAATGTAATGTTGGGTCCTGGCAATATGGATGAAAATCAGTGAGACAAACGGCATGGGTACCCCAAGTCCATTACCAGGCCCTTTGGGTCTTGTATAAATATTAGGGGAAGCCCGCACCCAAATTAAAAAAGAAAAGGTGTGGGGCCCCCAGGCCCTATATACTCTGAACAGCAGTATAGAGGCGGTGCAAACAAGACAGGGACTGTAGGTTTGTTGTTAAGTAGACTCTGTTTGTAATTTTGAACTGGTACATTTTTAACATGTTTAGCTCCAGCCAAAAAATCTATTTTAAGCTTTTTGGAAATCATAGGGAAGGGTTATCATCCCTGTGACATTTGTTTTGCTGTCTGTGCTCCTCTTCAGAAGATTTCACCTCACTTTTTGTCCAAATGACAAATGTTTTTTGAAAATTTGGGGTTTTTAGTGAAACAAGGATTGGTGATAAAGCATCAGTGGAAAGGAGACACGTTTTTCCCATATTAACTCTTACAGGAGAGAATTTCTCTTCCTAGGGGTAGATTTAATCTCACTTCCTGTTGTCTCCTTCCGTTTGCAAGTAGGAGTCGTTTGTAAGTTGGATGTTTGAAAGTAGGAGCCTGCCCTATATACTCAGCAGAAATTTGGGCCTTAGGTGTTGTTGTGGCCACAACACTGTAAGCCCTCACAGGGCCCTGCTGTGAAATATTAGATCAAGAATTGTAATTGCATGCCCCTGTTGAACAGGGGCAGAAAAATTGGGCCTTTGGTGGTGGTGCTGGTGCCACAACACTGTAAGTCCTCACAGATGCTCTTGGTGGGCACAGAAACGGGCCCTGCTGTGAAATATTAGATCAAGAATTGTAATTACATGCCCCTGTTGAACAGGGGCAGGAAAATTGGGCCTTTGGTGGTGGTGGTGGTGCTGGTGCCACAACACTGTAAGTCCTCACAGATACTCTTCGTGGATGCAGAAAAGGGGCCCTGCTGTGAAATATTAGATCAAGAATTGTAATTACATGCCCCTGTTGAACAGGGGCTGAAAAATTGGGCCTTAGGCACTGGTGCCACAACACTGCAACGCCTCACAGATACTCTAGTTGGAGCGCAGGAACTAGCCCTGCTGCAAAGAATTGCATCAAAAACTGTAACTACACGCCCCTGTTAAACGGGGGCTGAAAAATTGGGCCTCATGCCACGTACACACGACCGGACTTTATGGCATACTTTGCCCGGTGTACCTTTTAACGGACTTTACGATGGACTTTCTGAATGAATGGACTTGCCTACACACGATCAACCAAAGTCCGACGGATTCGTACGTAATGACGTACAACCGGTCTAAAACAAGGAAGTTCATAGGCAGTAGCCAATAGCTGCCCTAGCGTCGGTTTTTATCTGTCGGACTAGCATACAGACGAGCGGACTTTTCGACCGGACTCGAGTCCGTCGGATAGATTTGAAACATGTTTCAAATCTAAGTCTGTCAAAATTTTGAGAAAACAAAGTCCGCTGGAGCCCACACATGATCGAATTGTCCGACAAAATCCAGTACGCCAGACCAAGTATGCCGTAAAGTCCGATCGTGTGTACGCGGCATTAGGCACTGGCGCTGGTGCCACAACACTGCAACACCTCACAGATACTCTAGTTGGAGCGCAGGAACTAGCCCTGCTGCAAAGAATTGCATGAAAAATTGTAATTACATGCCCCTGTTAAACAGGGGCTGAAAAATTGGGCCTTAGGCACTGGTGGCGGGACTGGCGGCGCCCAGAACCAAAAATGTTCTTACAAGCTATCATCATGATCATTGAGGAGGAAGAGGATAATTACTCAGTGTAACAGGATAGTCACTCAGCATCAGCATAGGCAGTCTTTGAAGGGATCTGACATTTCAAAAAAAAAATATTCGGTTACATCAGCATCAGGTGCTTGGTAGCTGGTGGTGATCCAAGACTGATTCATTTTTATGAAGGTCAGTCGATCGACCACCGAGTCGGTGGACAGACGCACCCTGTGATCGGTTACAAAGCCTCCAGCAGCACTGAATGTGCGTTCCAAAAGAGCGCTGGATGCAGGACAGGCCAGTATCTCAATTGCATACTGTGCAAGCTCTGGCCAGTGATCCATCCTCAAGACCCAGTAACCCAGAGGATTTTCGGTGGGAATGGTGTCCAAGTCTGATCTTGCCCTTAGGTATTTCTGCACCATGTAAAACAAATGCTGGCAAAGGTTGCTGGAACTGATCATACCTTGGGGCTGCGGACTAAAAAATTGTCTGAACGCATCGATCAGATGGCCACCTTCTCCACCGCTCCTTCTTTGACTGACTGAAGCCTCAGCAACAAGTTGTTCAGAAATAGGAGTTTGTAACCTCCCAGTCTCTGGGAACACGTTGCACAGACCTTTCTGCAAGGCCTCCCGAAGATGTTTCATCCTCTGCTCCCTCTGCGAGGGCAAGATGAGGTCCGCAACCTTACCCTTGTAACGTGGATCAAGGAGGGATGCCAGCCAGTATTGTTCGTTCTCCTTGATACCACGAATACGAGGATCCTTCCGCAGGCTTTGCAGGATCAGGGAGGTCATGCAGCGTAGGTTTGCTGAGGCATTCGGTCCGGAGTCCTCTGGGTCACTAAGGATGACATGATCCGCAGCCACCTCCTCCCAGCCACGTACAAGTCCATGTGTTTCTTGGGACTGTAAATGATCCCTTAAAGACTGCTGCTAATGCTGAGTGCCAGGCTCCACCTCCATACTGACACAATCCTCCTCCTCCTCCTCACCCTCTTCCTGTGTGATTGGAGGGCAAGCAGGAACACTGTCTGGATAAAGGGGGCCTTGAGATCTAAGGAAGTCCTCCTCTTCCTGCTTCTGTTCTGCCTCAAGTGCCCTGTCCATTATTCCACGCAGTGTGTGCTCCAACAGGTGGACAAGGGGGACAGTGTCACTGATGCATGCACTGTCACTGCTCATCATCTTCGTAGCCTCCTCAAATGGTGACAGGACAGTGCATGCATCCCTGATCATGGCCCACTGGCGTGGGGAAAAAAAAAAGCTCCCCTGACCCTGTCCTGTTGCCATAGTCGCACAGGTACTCATTGATGGCCCTCTGCTGTGTGTGCAGCTGCTGCAGCATGGACAACGTTGAGTTCCACCTGGTGGGCATGTCACAGATTAGGCAGTTCTTGGGCAGGTTAAATTCCTTTTGGAGGTCTGCCAGCCGAGCACTGGCATTATATGACCGGCGGAAATGCACACAGACTTTCCTGGCCTGCCTCAGGACATCCTTTAAGCCCAGGTACCTGCCCAAGAACCGCTGCCCCACCAAGTTGAGGACGTGAGCCAAACAGGGCACATGGGTCAGTTGTCCCTGTTGGAGGGCGGAGAGGAGGTTGGTGCCATTGTCGCAAACCACCATTTCTGCCTTAAGTTGGCGTGGCATCAACCACCTCTGAACCTGCCCCTGCAGAGCTGACAGAACCTCTGCCCCAGTGTGGCTCCTGTTCTCCAAGTATACTAGCTCAAGCACCGCATGGCATCTTTTGGCCTGCATACTTGCGTAGCCCCTTGAACGACTACGGAACACCGCTGGTTCCGAGGACAAAGCAAAGGAAGAGGCCACGGAGGAAGAAGAAGAGGAGGGGGTGGAGGAGAGAGGTGTGTCAGAATTATTAGTAGTGGCATTTTGGAGGCGTGGTGGTGGAACAACCTCCAGCACTACTGCACCTTGTCCTGCATCCTTCCCAGCTGCCAGCAGAGTCACCCAATGCGCTGTGAAACTTAGGTAACGTCCCTGTCCATGCCTGCAGGACCATGAGTCAGCAGTAAGTGCACCTTACCTCTGACCGCCCTGTCCAGCAAGGCATGGACATTGCCTTCCACATGCCGGTAGAGAGCCGGAATCGACTTCCATGAGAAAAAGTGGCGTTTGGGTACCTGCCACTGAGGAACCGCACATTCCACAAACTCACGAAAGGGGGCAGAGTCTACCAACTGAAAAGGTAGCAGTTGAAATGCTAGAAATTTTGCCAAGCCAGCATTCAACCACTGGGCATGTGGGCATTCAACCGCTGGGCATGTAGATAGCTGGAGGCAAACTTCTTTCGGCAGTGCAGCAGCTGGGGCAGGGAAATTTGCCTGGTACAATCTGACGTCGGTGTACCGAAAGCAGATTGCCGACAAGTACATGGCTGTGACACACCTAATTCTGCACCTTCATTCCTCTCAGAGCAGGTCTCAGAGAGGACTGAAGGTATAGTGGGGTTGGAGATCTCAGCTGATGAGGAGCAAGGAGAGGTCCTCTTTGTTCTTTGGTGTGGGTCTTTAGATACACTTGCCAACGAACTGCATGGCAGGTCAACATCTGTCTGGTCAAGCATGTGGTACCCAAGCGGGAGATGTTTTGGCCACACGAGATACGCTTGAGACATATGTTGCAAATAGCAGCGGTGCAATCTGATGCACTTGTCTCAAAAAAGGCCTACACCAAAGAACTTTTGGAATAACGCACAGAGACAGCAGCGTCCTGCACATGTGGAGCTTTGCGGTGTGTCAGGCACCCATGTTGAGTCAGTGACCTCATCATCCCCTCCCTCCTCATCACTGGAGCAAACCTGTCAGTATGCTGCAGGAGGGGGAGCCAGACTGCCAGATTGCTGTCCTTCTTGGGCACCCCCTCTGTCCGTGCTCACGTTACTGCCTTCATCTAGCTCAGTATCATCATCAGAGCCATCTAAACACTGGGCATCCTCTTGGAGCATGTACCCAACACTGTGGTCAAACAGTTCGAGGGACTCCTCAGGAGGACATGGTGGGGCTAGGGAAGGAGTCACTGATGCCATTGAGCCGAGGGAAGAGGCCGCATTGGCAGCTGCTTTGCCAGACAAAGTACCCTGAGCATGGGTGAGAGAGGATGAGGAGGATGAGGACGGCTTGATAATCCAATCGACAAAGTCTTCCGCATGTTGCGGCTCAACACGGCCAGCTGCCGAAAAAAAGGCCAAGCATGTCCCACGGCCATGTGCTTATGAGGATGCACCGTCTCCATGACCAGCACTGTTGCCTCGAGACACAGAGCCTGCTTGCCCTCTTTTATTGGCTTCTGACTGTCTGCCTCTCCTTGTTGGCCTTCAGACATACTAATGGCCTGCAGCGAGATGTAGCTGCACTAAACTGGGATATATATATATACTGATACTGCATCTAGCAAAATCAACTGCCTGCCTGTAGTATGAGAACACCACCAATCTTCTACAGGTAGCTTTAGATGAACACTGTGCAGAGGTCGCACTACACTAACTTGTAGCTTTAGCTGAACACTGTGCAGAGGTCGCACCACACTAACTTGTAGATTTAGCTGAACACTGAGAGGAGGACGCACTACACTAACGTTAAAATAATGTAGCTGCCTTTGGTATTGATAGGATCAGGAAAACACCACCAACCTTCTACAGGCAGCTTTAGATGAACACTGTGAAGAGGTCGCACTAGACTAACGTGTAAATAATGTAGCTGCCTGCAGTAGTGATAGGATCAGGAAAACACCACCAACCTTCTACAGGTAGCTTTAGTTGAACACTGTGCAGAGGTCGCACTAGACGAACCTGTAAATAATGTAGCTGCCTGCGGTAGTGATAGGATCAGGAAAACACCACCAACCTCCTACAGATAGCTTTAGCTGAACACTGTAAAGAGGACGCACTACACAAACGTTAAAATAATGTAGCTGCCTGCGGTAGTAATAGGATCGGGAAAACACCACCAACCTTCTACAGATAGCTTTAGCTGAACACTGTGAAGAGGACGCCCTACACTAACGTTAAAATAATGTAGCTGCCTGCGGTAGTGATAGGATCAGGAAAACACTACCAACTTTCTACAGATAGCTTTAGCTGAACACTGTGAAGAGGACGCACTACACTAACGTTAAAATAATGTAGCTGCCTGAGGTAGAGATAGGATCAGGAAAACACCACCAACCTTCTACAGGTAGCTTTAGCTGAACACTGTGCAGAGGTCGCACTAGACTAACGTGTAAATAATGTAGCTGCCTGCGGTAGTGATAGGATCAGGAAAAAACCACCAACCTTCTACAGGTAGCTTTATCAGAACACTGTGCAGAGGTCGCACTATACTAACGTGTAAATAATGTAACTGCCTGCAGTAGTGATAGGATCAGGAACACAAGCTTTAGCTGAACACTGTGCAGAGGTCGCACCACACTAACTTGTAGCTTTAGCTGAACACTGTGAGGAGGACGCACTACATTAACGTTAAAATAATGTAGCTGCCTTTGGTAGTGATAGGATCAGGAAAACACCACCAACCTCCTACAGGTAGCTTTAGCTGAACACTGAGCAGAGGTCGCACTAGACTAACGCGTAAAAAATGTAGCTGCCTGCGGTAGTGATAGGATCAGGAAAACACCACCAACCTTCTACAGATAGCTTTAGCTGAACACTGTGCAGGGGTCGCACTAGACTAACGTGTAAATAATGAAGCTGCCTGCGGTAGTGATAGGATCAGGAAAACACCACCAACATTCTACAGATAGCTTTAGCTGAACACTGTGAAGAGGATGCACTACACTAACGTTAAAATAATGTAGCTGCCTGCGGTAGTGATAGGATCAGGAAAACAACACCAACCTTCTACAGGTAGCTTTAGCTGAACACTGTTCAGAGGACGCATTACACTAACTTGTAGCTTTAGCTGAACACTGTGCAGAGGTTGCACAACACTAACTTGTAGATTTAGCTGAACACTGTGAGGAGGATGCACTACATTAACGTTAAAATAATGTAGCTGCCTTTGGTATTGATAGGATCAGGAAAACACCACCAACCTTCTACAGGCAGCTTTAGATGAACACTGTGAAGAGGTCGCACTAGACTAACGTGTAAATAATGTAGCTGCCTGCAGTAGTGATAGGATCAGGAAAACACCACCAACCTTCTACAGGTAGCTTTAGTTGAACACTGTGCAGAGGTCGCACTAGACGAACCTGTAAATAATGTAGCTGCCTGCGGTAGTGATAGGATCAGGAAAACACCACCAACCTCCTACAGATAGCTTTAGCTGAACACTGTAAAGAGGACGCACTACACCAACGTTAAAATAATGTAGCTGCCTGCGGTAGTAATAGGATCGGGAAAACACCACCAACCTTCTACAGATAGCTTTAGCTGAACACTGTGAAGAGGACGCCCTACACTAACGTTAAAATAATGTAGCTGCCTGCGGTAGTGATAGGATCAGGAAAACACTACCAACTTTCTACAGATAGCTTTAGCTGAACACTGTGAAGAGGACGCACTACACTAACGTTAAAATAATGTAGCTGCCTGAGGTAGAGATAGGATCAGGAAAACACCACCAACCTTCTACAGGTAGCTTTAGCTGAACACTGTGCAGAGGTCGCACTAGACTAACGTGTAAATAATGTAGCTGCCTGCGGTAGTGATAGGATCAGGAAAAAACCACCAACCTTCTACAGGTAGCTTTATCAGAACACTGTGCAGAGGTCGCACTATACTAACGTGTAAATAATGTAACTGCCTGCAGTAGTGATAGGATCAGGAACACAAGCTTTAGCTGAACACTGTGCAGAGGTCGCACCACACTAACTTGTAGCTTTAGCTGAACACTGTGAGGAGGACGCACTACATTAACGTTAAAATAATGTAGCTGCCTTTGGTAGTGATAGGATCAGGAAAACACCACCAACCTCCTACAGGTAGCTTTAGCTGAACACTGAGCAGAGGTCGCACTAGACTAACGCGTAAAAAATGTAGCTGCCTGCGGTAGTGATAGGATCAGGAAAACACCACCAACCTTCTACAGATAGCTTTAGCTGAACACTGTGCAGGGGTCGCACTAGACTAACGTGTAAATAATGAAGCTGCCTGCGGTAGTGATAGGATCAGGAAAACACCACCAACATTCTACAGATAGCTTTAGCTGAACACTGTGAAGAGGATGCACTACACTAACGTTAAAATAATGTAGCTGCCTGCGGTAGTGATAGGATCAGGAAAACAACACCAACCTTCTACAGGTAGCTTTAGCTGAACACTGTTCAGAGGACGCATTACACTAACTTGTAGCTTTAGCTGAACACTGTGCAGAGGTTGCACAACACTAACTTGTAGATTTAGCTGAACACTGTGAGGAGGATGCACTACATTAACGTTAAAATAATGTAGCTGCCTTTGGTATTGATAGGATCAGGAAAACACCACCAACCTTCTACAGGCAGCTTTAGATGAACACTGTGCAGAGGTCGCACTAGACTAACGTGTAAATAATGTAGCTGCCTGCGGTAGAGATAGGATCAGGAAAACACCACCAACCTTCTACATATAGCTTTAGCTGAACACTGTGCAGAGGTCAAACTAGACTAACGTTAAAATAATGTAGCTGCCTGCGGTAATGATGGGATCAGGAAAACACCACCAACCTTCTACAGATAGCTTTAGCTGAACACTGTGAAGAGGACGCACTACGCTAACGTTAAAATAATGTAGCTGCCTGCGGTAGTGATAGGATCAGGAAAACACCACCAACTTCCTACAGGTAGCTTTAGCTGAACACTGTGCAGAGGTCCCACTATACTAACGTTTAAATAATGTAACTGCCTGCAGTAGTGATAGGATCAGGAAAACAAGCTTTAGCTGAACACTGTGCAGAGGTCGCACCACACTAACTTGTAGCTTTAGCTGAACACTGTGAGGAGGACGCACTACATTAACATTAAAATAATGTAGCTGCCTTTGGTAGTGCTAGGATCAGGAAAACAGCACCAACCTCCTACAGGTAGCTTTAGCTGAACACTGTGCAGAGGTCGCACTAGACTAACGTGTAAAAAATATAGCTGCCTGCAGTCGTGATAGGATCAGGAAAACACCACCAACCTTCTACAGATAGCTTTAGCTGAACACTGTGCAGGGGTCGCACTAGACTAACGTGTAAATAATGTAGCTGCCTGCGGTAGTGATAGGATCAGGAAAACACCACCAACATTCTACAGATAACTTTAGCTGAACACTGTGAAGAGGATGCACTACACTAACGTTAAAATAATGTAGCTGCTTGCGGTAGTGATAGGATCAGGAAAACAACACCAACCTTCTACAGGTAGCTTTAGCTGAACACTGTGCAGAGGTCGCACTACACTCACTTGTAGCTTTAGCTGAACACTGTTCAGAGGACGCATTACACTAACTTGTAGCTTTAGCTGAACACTGTGCAGAGGTCACACCACACTAACTTGTAGCTTTAGCTGAACACTGTGAGGAGGACGCACTACATTAACGTTAAAATAATGTAGCTGCCTTTGGTATTGATAGGATCAGGAAAACACCACCAACCTTCTACAGGCAGCTTTAGATGAACACTGTGCAGAGGTCGCACTAGGCTAACGTGTAAATAATGTAGCTGCCTGCGGTAGTGATAGGATCAGGAAAACACCACCAACCTTCTACAGGTAGCTTTAGCTGAACACTGTGCAGAGGTCGCACTAGACTAACGTGTAAATAATGTAGCTGCCTGTGGTAGTGATAGGATCAGGAAAACACCACCAACATTCTACAGATAGCTTTAGCTGAACACTGTGAAGAGGATGCACTACACTAACGTTAAAATAATGTAGCTGCTTGCGGTAGTGATAGGATCAGGAAAACAACACCAACCTTCTACAGGTAGCTTTAGCTGAACACTGTGCAGAGGTCGCACTACACTCACTTGTAGCTTTAGCTGAACACTGTTCAGAGGACGCATTACACTAACTTGTAGCTTTAGCTGAACACTGTGCAGAGGTCGCACCACACTAACTTGTAGCTTTAGCTGAACACTGTGAGGAGGAGACACTACATTAACGTTAAAATAATGTAGCTGCCTTTGGTATTGATAGGATCAGGAAAACACCACCAACCTTCTACAGGCAGCTTTAGATGAACACTGTGCAGAGGTCGCACTAGACTAACGTGTAAATAATGTAGCTGCCTGCGGTAGTGATAGGATCAGGAAAACACCACCAACCTTCTACAGGTAGCTTTAGCTGAACACTGTGCAAAGGTCGCACTAGACTAACGTGTAAATAATGTAGCTGCCTGTGGTAGTGATAGGATCAGGAAAACACCACCAACCTTCTACAGATAGCTTTAGCTGAACACTGTGAAGAGGATGCACTACACCAACGTTAAAATAATCTAGCTGCCTGCGGTAGTGATAGGATCAGGAAAACACCACCAACCTACTACAGATAGCTTTAGCTGAACACTGTGAAGAGGACGCACTACACTAACGTTAAAATAATGTAGCTGCCTGCGGTAGTGATAGGATCAGGAAAACACCACCAACCTTCTACAGGCAGCTTTAGATGAACACTGTGCAGAGGTCGCACTAGACTAACGTGTAAATAATGTAGCTGCCTGCGGTAGTGATAGGATCAGGAAAACACCACCAACCTTCTACAGGTAGCTTTAGCTGAACACTGTGCAAAGGTCGCACTAGACTAACGTGTAAATAATGTAGCTGCCTGTGGTAGTGATAGGATCAGGAAAACACCACCAACCTTCTACAGATAGCTTTAGCTGAACACTGTGAAGAGGATGCACTACACCAACGTTAAAATAATCTAGCTGCCTGCGGTAGTGATAGGATCAGGAAAACACCACCAACCTACTACAGATAGCTTTAGCTGAACACTGTGAAGAGGACGCACTACACTAACGTTAAAATAATGTAGCTGCCTGCGGTAGTGATAGGATCAGGAAAACACCACCAACCTTCTACAGGCAGCTTTAGATGAACACTGTGCAGAGGTCGCACTAGACTAACGTGTAAATAATGTAGCTGCCTGCGGTAGTGATAGGATCAGAAAAACACCACCAACATTCTACAGATAGCTTTAGCTGAACACTGTGAAGAGGTCGCACTACACTAACTTGTAGCTTTAGCTGAACACTGTTCAGTGGACGCATTACACTAACTTGTAGCTTTAGCTGAACACTGTGAGGAGGACGCACTACATTAACGTTAAAATAATGTAGCTGCCTTTGGTAGTGATAGGATCAGGAAAACACCACCAACCTCCTACAGGTAGCTTTAGCTGAACACTGTGCAGAGGTCGCACTAGACTAACTAGTAAAAAATGTAGCTGCCTGCGGTAGTGATAGGATCAGGAAAACACCACCAACCTTCTACAGATAGCTTTAGCTGAACACTGTGCAGGGGTCGCACTAGACTAACGTGTAAATAATGTAGCTGCCTGCGGTAGTGATAGGATCAGGATAACACCACCAACATTCTACAGATAGCTTTAGCTGAACACTGTGAAGAGGATGCACTACACTAACGTTAAAATAATGTAGCTGCCTGCGGTAGTGATAGGATCAGGAAAACAACACCAACCTTCTACAGGTAGCTTTAGCTGAACACTGTGCAGAGGTCGCACTACACTAACTTTTAGCTTTAGCTGAACACTGTGAGGAGGACGCACCACACTAACTTGTAACTTAGCTGAACACTGTGAGGAGGACGCACTACACTAACTTGTAGCGTTAGCTGAACACTGTGCACTACACTAACTTGTAGCTTTAGCTGAACACTGTTCAAAGGACGCACTACACTAACCTGTAGCTTTAGCTGAACACTGTGAGGAGGAGACACTACATTAACGTTAAAATAATGTAGCTGCCTTTTGGTATTGATAGGATCAGGAAAACACCACCAACCTTCTACAGGCAGCTTTAGATGAACACTGAAATAAAAAGAGAGAGGGGCGCACCGGCCATGTGCATTATCTTTTGTAAAACATTTATTGAATAAAATGATAAAAGAAATTACTCACAAGCAGTAGTAAAATCTGGTGTCATAAAACTCGAGCAACAACAAGCAGCTTGGTGGTGATGATGAGCGAAGCCTTCCAAAGGTCTTAGAGGAACATGTAAGCTTCACTACTAGCTGACGCGTTTCGAAGGGCACGTCCCTTCTTCATCAGAGCTCAGCTGAGCTCTGATGAAGAAGGGACGTGCCCTTCGAAACGCGTCAGCTAGTAGTGAAGCTTACATGTTCCTCTAAGACCTTTGGAAGGCTTCGCTCATCATCACCACCAAGCTGCTTGTTGTTGCTCGAGTTTTATGACACCAGATTTTACTACTGCTTGTGAGTAATTTCTTTTATCATTTTATTCAATAAATGTTTTACAAAAGATAATGCACATGGCCGGTGCGCCCCTCTCTCTTTTTATTTCTTTGTTTGTTAGGATTCCCCATCCTTGAGGGCAGCAAGGCCTGTGTCGTCCTTCCATCCATCTGGTTGACCACTTGTGCGCAGGAGTCTATTTCTTCTTTTGTTAGATGAACACTGTGCAGAGGTCGCACTAGACTAACGTGTAAATAATGTAGCTGCCTGCGGTAGTGATAGGATCAGGAAAACACCACCAACCTTCTACAGGTAGCTTTAGCTGAACACTGTGCAAAGGTCACACTAGACTAACGTGTAAATAATGTAGCTGCCTGTGGTAGTGATAGGATCAGGAAAACACCACCAACCTTCTACAGATAGCTTTAGCTGAACACTGTGAAGAGGATGCACTACACCAACGTTAAAATAATCTAGCTGCCTGCGGTAGTGATAGGATCAGGAAAACACCACCAACCTACTACAGATAGCTTTAGCTGAACACTGTGAAGAGGACGCACTACACTAACGTTAAAATAATGTAGCTGCCTGCGGTAGTGATAGGATCAGGAAAACACCACCAACCTTCTACAGGCAGCTTTAGATGAACACTGTGCAGAGGTCGCACTAGACTAACGTGTAAATAATGTAGCTGCCTGCGGTAGTGATAGGATCAGAAAAACACCACCAACATTCTACAGATAGCTTTAGCTGAACACTGTGAAGAGGTCGCACTACACTAACTTGTAGCTTTAGCTGAACACTGTTCAGTGGACGCATTACACTAACTTGTAGCTTTAGCTGAACACTGTGAGGAGGACGCACTACATTAACGTTAAAATAATGTAGCTGCCTTTGGTAGTGATAGGATCAGGAAAACACCACCAACCTCCTACAGGTAGCTTTAGCTGAACACTGTGCAGAGGTCGCACTAGACTAACTAGTAAAAAATGTAGCTGTCTGCGGTAGTGATAGGATCAGGAAAACACCACCAACCTTCTACAGATAGCTTTAGCTGAACACTGTGCAGGGGTCGCACTAGACTAACGTGTAAATAATGTAGCTGCCTGCGGTAGTGATAGGATCAGGATAACACCACCAACATTCTACAGATAGCTTTAGCTGAACACTGTGAAGAGGATGCACTACACTAACGTTAAAATAATGTAGCTGCCTGCGGTAGTGATAGGATCAGGAAAACAACACCAACCTTCTACAGGTAGCTTTAGCTGAACACTGTGCAGAGGTCGCACTACACTAACTTGTAGCTTTAGCTGAACACTGTTCAGAGGATGCATTACACTAACTTGTAGCTTTAGCTGAACACTGTGCAGAGGTCGCACCACACTAACTTGTAGCTTTAGCTGAACACTGTGAGGAGGATGCACTACATTAACGTTAAAATAATGTAGCTGCCTGCGGTATTGATAGGATCAGGAAAACGCCACCAACCTCCTACAGTTAGGTTTAGCTGAACACTGTGACGAGGACGCACTACACCAACGTTAAAATAATGTAGCTGCCTGCGGTAGTGATAGGATCAGGAAAACACCACCAACCTTCTACAGATAGCTTTAGCTGAACACTGTGACGAGGACGCACTACACTAACGTTAAAATAATGTAGCTGCCTGCGGTATTGATAGGATCAGGAAAACACCACCTACCTTCTACAGGTAGCTTTAGCTGAACACTGTGCAGAGGACGCACTACACTAACTTGTAGCTTTAGCTGAACACTGTGCAGAGGTCGCACTAGACTAACTTGTAGCTTTAGCTGAACACTGTGAGGAGGACGCACTACACTAACGTTAAAATAATGTAGCTGCCTTCGGTAGTGATAGGATCAGGAAAACACCACCAACCTTCTACAGGTAGCTTTAGCTAAACACTGTGCAGAGGTTGCACTACACTAACTTGTAACTTTAGCTGAACACTGTGAGGAGGACGCACTACACTAACTTGTAGCTTTAGCTGAACACTGTGGAGACATCGCACTACACTAACTTTTAGCTTTAGCTGAACACTGTGAGGAGGACGCACCACACTAACTTGTAACTTTAGCTGAACACTGTGAGGAGGACGCACTACACTAACTTGTAGCGTTAGCTGAACACTGTGCACTACACTAACTTGTAGCTTTAGCTGAACACTGTTCAAAGGACGCACTACACTAACCTGTAGCTTTAGCTGAACACTGTGAGGAGGAGACACTACATTAACGTTAAAATAATGTAGCTGCCTTTTGGTATTGATAGGATCAGGAAAACACCACCAACCTTCTACAGGCAGCTTTAGATGAACACTGTGCAGAGGTCGCACTAGACTAACGTGTAAATAATGTAGCTGCCTGCGGTAGTGATAGGATCAGGAAAACACCACCAACCTTCCACAGGTAGCTTTAGCTGAACACTGTGCAAAGGTCGCACTAGACTAACGTGTAAATAATGTAGCTGCCTGTGGTAGTGATAGGATCAGGAAAACACCACCAACCTTCTACAGATAGCTTTAGCTGAACACTGTGAAGAGGATGCACTACACCAACGTTAAAATAATCTAGCTGCCTGCGGTAGTGATAGGATCAGGAAAACACCACCAACCTACTACAGATAGCTTTAGCTGAACACTGTGAAGAGGACGCACTACACTAACGTTAAAATAATGTAGCTGCCTGCGGTAGTGATAGGATCAGGAAAACACCACCAACCTTCTACAGGCAGCTTTAGATGAACACTGTGCAGAGGTCGCACTAGACTAACGTGTAAATAATGTAGCTGCCTGCGGTAGTGATAGGATCAGAAAAACACCACCAACATTCTACAGATAGCTTTAGCTGAACACTGTGAAGAGGTCGCACTACACTAACTTGTAGCTTTAGCTGAACACTGTTCAGTGGACGCATTACACTAACTTGTAGCTTTAGCTGAACACTGTGAGGAGGACGCACTACATTAACGTTAAAATAATGTAGCTGCCTTTGGTAGTGATAGGATCAGGAAAACACCACCAACCTCCTACAGGTAGCTTTAGCTGAACACTGTGCAGAGGTCGCACTAGACTAACTAGTAAAAAATGTAGCTGCCTGCGGTAGTGATAGGATCAGGAAAACACCACCAACCTTCTACAGATAGCTTTAGCTGAACACTGTGCAGGGGTCGCACTAGACTAACGTGTAAATAATGTAGCTGCCTGCGGTAGTGATAGGATCAGGATAACACCACCAACATTCTACAGATAGCTTTAGCTGAACACTGTGAAGAGGATGCACTACACTAACGTTAAAATAATGTAGCTGCCTGCGGTAGTGATAGGATCAGGAAAACAACACCAACCTTCTACAGGTAGCTTTAGCTGAACACTGTGCAGAGATCGCACTACACTAACTTGTAGCTTTAGCTGAACACTGTTCAGAGGATGCATTACACTAACTTGTAGCTTTAGCTGAACACTGTGCAGAGGTCGCACCACACTAACTTGTAGCTTTAGCTGAACACTGTGAGGAGGATGCACTACATTAACGTTAAAATAATGTAGCTGCCTGCGGTATTGATAGGATCAGGAAAACGCCACCAACCTCCTACAGTTAGGTTTAGCTGAACACTGTGACGAGGACGCACTACACCAACGTTAAAATAATGTAGCTGCCTGCGGTAGTGATAGGATCAGGAAAACACCACCAACCTTCTACAGATAGCTTTAGCTGAACACTGTGACGAGGACGCACTACACTAACGTTAAAATAATATAGCTGCCTGCGGTAGTGATAGGATCAGGAAAACACCACCTACCTTCTACAGGTAGCTTTAGCTGAACACTGTGCAGAGGACGCACTACACTAACTTGTAGCTTTAGCTGAACACTGTGCAGAGGTCGCACTAGACTAACTTGTAGCTTTAGCTGAACACTGTGAGGAGGACGCACTACACTAACGTTAAAATAATGTAGCTGCCTTCGGTACTGATAGGATCAGGAAAACACCACCAACCTTCTACAGGTAGCTTTAGCTAAACACTGTGCAGAGGTTGCACTACACTAACTTGTAACTTTAGCTGAACACTGTGAGGAGAACGCACTACACTAACTTGTAGCTTTAGCTGAACACTGTGGAGACGTCGCACTACACTAACTTTTAGCTTTAGCTGAACACTGTGAGGAGGACGCACCACACTAACTTGTAACTTTAGCTGAACACTGTGAGGAGGACGCACTACACTAACTTGTAGCGTTAGCTGAACACTGTGCACTACACTAACTTGTAGCTTTAGCTGAACACTGTTCAAAGGACGCACTACACTAACCTGTAGCTTTAGCTGAACACTGTGAGGAGGAGACACTACATTAACGTTAAAATAATGTAGCTGCCTTTGGTATTGATAGGATCAGGAAAACACCACCAACCTTCTACAGGCAGCTTTAGATGAACACTGTGCAGAGGTCGCACTAGACTAACGTGTAAATAATGTAGCTGCCTGCGGTAGTGATAGGATCAGGAAAACACCACCAACCTTCTACAGGTAGCTTTAGCTGAACACTGTGCAAAGGTCGCACTAGACTAACGTGTAAATAATGTAGCTGCCTGTGGTAGTGATAGGATCAGGAAAACACCACCAACCTTCTACAGATAGCTTTAGCTGAACACTGTGAAGAGGATGCACTACACCCACGTTAAAATAATGTAGCTGCCTGCGGTAGTGATAGGATCAGGAAAACACCACCAACCTTCTACAGGCAGCTTTAGATGAACACTGTGCAGAGGTCGCACTAGACTAACGTGTAAATAATGTAGCTGCCTGCGGTAGTGATAGGATCAGGAAAACACCACCAACCTTCTACAGGTAGCTTTAGCTGAACACTGTGCAGAGGTCGCACTAGACTAACGTGTAAATAATGTAGCTGCCTGCGGTAGTGATAGGATCAGAAAAACACCACCAACATTCTACAGATAGCTTTAGCTGAACACTGTGAAGAGGTCGCACTACACTAACTTGTAGCTTTAGCTGAACACTGTTCAGTGGACGCATTACACTAACTTGTAGCTTTAGCTGAACACTGTGAGGAGGACGCACTACATTAACGTTAAAATAATGTAGCTGCCTTTGGTAGTGATAGGATCAGGAAAACACCACCAACCTCCTACAGGTAGCTTTAGCTGAACACTGTGCAGAGGTCGCACTAGACTAACTAGTAAAAAATGTAGCTGCCTGCGGTAGTGATAGGATCAGGAAAACACCACCAACCTTCTACAGATAGCTTTAGCTGAACACTGTGCAGGGGTCGCACTAGACTAACGTGTAAATAATGTAGCTGCCTGCGGTAGTGATAGGATCAGGATAACACCACCAACATTCTACAGATAGCTTTAGCTGAACACTGTGAAGAGGATGCACTACACTAACGTTAAAATAATGTAGCTGCCTGCGGTAGTGATAGGATCAGGAAAACAACACCAACCTTCTACAGGTAGCTTTAGCTGAACACTGTGCAGAGGTCGCACTACACTAACTTTTAGCTTTAGCTGAACACTGTGAGGAGGACGCACCACACTAACTTGTAACTTAGCTGAACACTGTGAGGAGGACGCACTACACTAACTTGTAGCGTTAGCTGAACACTGTGCACTACACTAACTTGTAGCTTTAGCTGAACACTGTTCAAAGGACGCACTACACTAACCTGTAGCTTTAGCTGAACACTGTGAGGAGGAGACACTACATTAACGTTAAAATAATGTAGCTGCCTTTTGGTATTGATAGGATCAGGAAAACACCACCAACCTTCTACAGGCAGCTTTAGATGAACACTGTGCAGAGGTCGCACTAGACTAACGTGTAAATAATGTAGCTGCCTGCGGTAGTGATAGGATCAGGAAAACACCACCAACCTTCCACAGGTAGCTTTAGCTGAACACTGTGCAAAGGTCACACTAGACTAACGTGTAAATAATGTAGCTGCCTGTGGTAGTGATAGGATCAGGAAAACACCACCAACCTTCTACAGATAGCTTTAGCTGAACACTGTGAAGAGGATGCACTACACCAACGTTAAAATAATCTAGCTGCCTGCGGTAGTGATAGGATCAGGAAAACACCACCAACCTACTACAGATAGCTTTAGCTGAACACTGTGAAGAGGACGCACTACACTAACGTTAAAATAATGTAGCTGCCTGCGGTAGTGATAGGATCAGGAAAACACCACCAACCTTCTACAGGCAGCTTTAGATGAACACTGTGCAGAGGTCGCACTAGACTAACGTGTAAATAATGTAGCTGCCTGCGGTAGTGATAGGATCAGAAAAACACCACCAACATTCTACAGATAGCTTTAGCTGAACACTGTGAAGAGGTCGCACTACACTAACTTGTAGCTTTAGCTGAACACTGTTCAGTGGACGCATTACACTAACTTGTAGCTTTAGCTGAACACTGTGAGGAGGACGCACTACATTAACGTTAAAATAATGTAGCTGCCTTTGGTAGTGATAGGATCAGGAAAACACCACCAACCTCCTACAGGTAGCTTTAGCTGAACACTGTGCAGAGGTCGCACTAGACTAACTAGTAAAAAATGTAGCTGTCTGCGGTAGTGATAGGATCAGGAAAACACCACCAACCTTCTACAGATAGCTTTAGCTGAACACTGTGCAGGGGTCGCACTAGACTAACGTGTAAATAATGTAGCTGCCTGCGGTAGTGATAGGATCAGGATAACACCACCAACATTCTACAGATAGCTTTAGCTGAACACTGTGAAGAGGATGCACTACACTAACGTTAAAATAATGTAGCTGCCTGCGGTAGTGATAGGATCAGGAAAACAACACCAACCTTCTACAGGTAGCTTTAGCTGAACACTGTGCAGAGGTCGCACTACACTAACTTGTAGCTTTAGCTGAACACTGTTCAGAGGATGCATTACACTAACTTGTAGCTTTAGCTGAACACTGTGCAGAGGTCGCACCACACTAACTTGTAGCTTTAGCTGAACACTGTGAGGAGGATGCACTACATTAACGTTAAAATAATGTAGCTGCCTGCGGTATTGATAGGATCAGGAAAACGCCACCAACCTCCTACAGTTAGGTTTAGCTGAACACTGTGACGAGGACGCACTACACCAACGTTAAAATAATGTAGCTGCCTGCGGTAGTGATAGGATCAGGAAAACACCACCAACCTTCTACAGATAGCTTTAGCTGAACACTGTGACGAGGACGCACTACACTAACGTTAAAATAATGTAGCTGCCTGCGGTATTGATAGGATCAGGAAAACACCACCTACCTTCTACAGGTAGCTTTAGCTGAACACTGTGCAGAGGACGCACTACACTAACTTGTAGCTTTAGCTGAACACTGTGCAGAGGTCGCACTAGACTAACTTGTAGCTTTAGCTGAACACTGTGAGGAGGACGCACTACACTAACGTTAAAATAATGTAGCTGCCTTCGGTAGTGATAGGATCAGGAAAACACCACCAACCTTCTACAGGTAGCTTTAGCTAAACACTGTGCAGAGGTTGCACTACACTAACTTGTAACTTTAGCTGAACACTGTGAGGAGGACGCACTACACTAACTTGTAGCTTTAGCTGAACACTGTGGAGACATCGCACTACACTAACTTTTAGCTTTAGCTGAACACTGTGAGGAGGACGCACCACACTAACTTGTAACTTTAGCTGAACACTGTGAGGAGGACGCACTACACTAACTTGTAGCGTTAGCTGAACACTGTGCACTACACTAACTTGTAGCTTTAGCTGAACACTGTTCAAAGGACGCACTACACTAACCTGTAGCTTTAGCTGAACACTGTGAGGAGGAGACACTACATTAACGTTAAAATAATGTAGCTGCCTTTTGGTATTGATAGGATCAGGAAAACACCACCAACCTTCTACAGGCAGCTTTAGATGAACACTGTGCAGAGGTCGCACTAGACTAACGTGTAAATAATGTAGCTGCCTGCGGTAGTGATAGGATCAGGAAAACACCACCAACCTTCCACAGGTAGCTTTAGCTGAACACTGTGCAAAGGTCGCACTAGACTAACGTGTAAATAATGTAGCTGCCTGTGGTAGTGATAGGATCAGGAAAACACCACCAACCTTCTACAGATAGCTTTAGCTGAACACTGTGAAGAGGATGCACTACACCAACGTTAAAATAATCTAGCTGCCTGCGGTAGTGATAGGATCAGGAAAACACCACCAACCTACTACAGATAGCTTTAGCTGAACACTGTGAAGAGGACGCACTACACTAACGTTAAAATAATGTAGCTGCCTGCGGTAGTGATAGGATCAGGAAAACACCACCAACCTTCTACAGGCAGCTTTAGATGAACACTGTGCAGAGGTCGCACTAGACTAACGTGTAAATAATGTAGCTGCCTGCGGTAGTGATAGGATCAGAAAAACACCACCAACATTCTACAGATAGCTTTAGCTGAACACTGTGAAGAGGTCGCACTACACTAACTTGTAGCTTTAGCTGAACACTGTTCAGTGGACGCATTACACTAACTTGTAGCTTTAGCTGAACACTGTGAGGAGGACGCACTACATTAACGTTAAAATAATGTAGCTGCCTTTGGTAGTGATAGGATCAGGAAAACACCACCAACCTCCTACAGGTAGCTTTAGCTGAACACTGTGCAGAGGTCGCACTAGACTAACTAGTAAAAAATGTAGCTGCCTGCGGTAGTGATAGGATCAGGAAAACACCACCAACCTTCTACAGATAGCTTTAGCTGAACACTGTGCAGGGGTCGCACTAGACTAACGTGTAAATAATGTAGCTGCCTGCGGTAGTGATAGGATCAGGATAACACCACCAACATTCTACAGATAGCTTTAGCTGAACACTGTGAAGAGGATGCACTACACTAACGTTAAAATAATGTAGCTGCCTGCGGTAGTGATAGGATCAGGAAAACAACACCAACCTTCTACAGGTAGCTTTAGCTGAACACTGTGCAGAGATCGCACTACACTAACTTGTAGCTTTAGCTGAACACTGTTCAGAGGATGCATTACACTAACTTGTAGCTTTAGCTGAACACTGTGCAGAGGTCGCACCACACTAACTTGTAGCTTTAGCTGAACACTGTGAGGAGGATGCACTACATTAACGTTAAAATAATGTAGCTGCCTGCGGTATTGATAGGATCAGGAAAACGCCACCAACCTCCTACAGTTAGGTTTAGCTGAACACTGTGACGAGGACGCACTACACCAACGTTAAAATAATGTAGCTGCCTGCGGTAGTGATAGGATCAGGAAAACACCACCAACCTTCTACAGATAGCTTTAGCTGAACACTGTGACGAGGACGCACTACACTAACGTTAAAATAATATAGCTGCCTGCGGTAGTGATAGGATCAGGAAAACACCACCTACCTTCTACAGGTAGCTTTAGCTGAACACTGTGCAGAGGACGCACTACACTAACTTGTAGCTTTAGCTGAACACTGTGCAGAGGTCGCACTAGACTAACTTGTAGCTTTAGCTGAACACTGTGAGGAGGACGCACTACACTAACGTTAAAATAATGTAGCTGCCTTCGGTAGTGATAGGATCAGGAAAACACCACCAACCTTCTACAGGTAGCTTTAGCTAAACACTGTGCAGAGGTTGCACTACACTAACTTGTAACTTTAGCTGAACACTGTGAGGAGAACGCACTACACTAACTTGTAGCTTTAGCTGAACACTGTGGAGACGTCGCACTACACTAACTTTTAGCTTTAGCTGAACACTGTGAGGAGGACGCACCACACTAACTTGTAACTTTAGCTGAACACTGTGAGGAGGACGCACTACACTAACTTGTAGCGTTAGCTGAACACTGTGCACTACACTAACTTGTAGCTTTAGCTGAACACTGTTCAAAGGACGCACTACACTAACCTGTAGCTTTAGCTGAACACTGTGAGGAGGAGACACTACATTAACGTTAAAATAATGTAGCTGCCTTTGGTATTGATAGGATCAGGAAAACACCACCAACCTTCTACAGGCAGCTTTAGATGAACACTGTGCAGAGGTCGCACTAGACTAACGTGTAAATAATGTAGCTGCCTGCGGTAGTGATAGGATCAGGAAAACACCACCAACCTTCTACAGGTAGCTTTAGCTGAACACTGTGCAAAGGTCGCACTAGACTAACGTGTAAATAATGTAGCTGCCTGTGGTAGTGATAGGATCAGGAAAACACCACCAACCTTCTACAGATAGCTTTAGCTGAACACTGTGAAGAGGATGCACTACACCCACGTTAAAATAATGTAGCTGCCTGCGGTAGTGATAGGATCAGGAAAACACCACCAACCTTCTACAGGCAGCTTTAGATGAACACTGTGCAGAGGTCGCACTAGACTAACGTGTAAATAATGTAGCTGCCTGCGGTAGTGATAGGATCAGGAAAACACCACCAACCTTCTACAGGTAGCTTTAGCTGAACACTGTGCAGAGGTCGCACTAGACTAACGTGTAAATAATGTAGCTGCCTGCGGTAGTGATAGGATCAGAAAAACACCACCAACATTCTACAGATAGCTTTAGCTGAACACTGTGAAGAGGTCGCACTACACTAACTTGTAGCTTTAGCTGAACACTGTTCAGTGGACGCATTACACTAACTTGTAGCTTTAGCTGAACACTGTGAGGAGGACGCACTACATTAACGTTAAAATAATGTAGCTGCCTTTGGTAGTGATAGGATCAGGAAAACACCACCAACCTCCTACAGGTAGCTTTAGCTGAACACTGTGCAGAGGTCGCACTAGACTAACTAGTAAAAAATGTAGCTGCCTGCGGTAGTGATAGGATCAGGAAAACACCACCAACCTTCTACAGATAGCTTTAGCTGAACACTGTGCAGGGGTCGCACTAGACTAACGTGTAAATAATGTAGCTGCCTGCGGTAGTGATAGGATCAGGATAACACCACCAACATTCTACAGATAGCTTTAGCTGAACACTGTGAAGAGGATGCACTACACTAACGTTAAAATAATGTAGCTGCCTGCGGTAGTGATAGGATCAGGAAAACAACACCAACCTTCTACAGGTAGCTTTAGCTGAACACTGTGCAGAGGTCGCACTACACTAACTTGTAGCTTTAGCTGAACACTGTTCAGAGGACGCATTACACTAACTTGTAGCTTTAGCTGAACACTGTGCAGAGGTCGCACCACACTAACTTGTAGCTTTAGCTGAACACTGTGAGGAGGATGCACTACATTAACGTTAAAATAATGTAGCTGCCTGCGGTATTGATAGGATCAGGAAAACACCACCAACCTCCTACAGGTAGGTTTAGCTGAACACTGTGACGAGGACGCACTACACTAACGTTAAAATAATGTAGCTGCCTGCGGTAGTGATAGGATCAGGAAAACACCACCAACCTTCTACAGATAGCTTTAGCTGAACACTGTGACGAGGACGCACTACACTAACGTTAAAATAATGTAGCTGCCTGCGGTAGTGATAGGATCAGGAAAACACCACCAACCTTCTACAGGTAGCTTTAGCTGAACACTGTGCAGAGGACGCACTACACTAACTTGTAGCTTTAGCTGAACACTGTGCAGAGGTCGCACTGGACTAACTTGTAGCTTTAGCTGAACACTGTGAGGAGGACGCACTACACTAACGTTAAAATAATGTAGCTGCCTGCGGTAGTGATAGGATCAGGAAAACACCACCAACCTTCTACAGGTAGCTTTAGCTGAACACTGTGCAGAGGACGCACTACACTAACTTGTAGCTTTAGCTGAACACTGTGCAGAGGTCGCACTAGACTAACTTGTAGCTTTAGCTGAACACTGTGAGGAGGACGCACTACACTAACGTTAAAATAATGTAGCTGCCTTCGGTAGTGATAGGATCAGGAAAACACCACCAACCTTCTACAGGTAGCTTTAGCTAAACACTGTGCAGAGGTTGCACTACACTAACTTGTAACTTTAGCTGAACACTGTGAGGAGGACGCACTACACTAACTTGTAGCTTTAGCTGAACACTGTGGAGACGTCGCACTACACTAACTTTTAGCTTTAGCTGAACACTGTGAGGAGGACGCACCACACTAACTTGTAACTTTAGCTGAACACTGTGAGGAGGACGCACTACACTAACTTGTAGCTTTAGCTGAACACTGTGCACTACACTAACTTGTAGCTTTAGCTGAACACTGTTCAAAGGACGCACTACACTAATTTGTAGCTTTAGCTGAACACTGTGAGGAGGAGACACTACATTAACGTTAAAATAATGTAGCTGCCTTTGGTATTGATAGGATCAGGAAAACACCACCAACCTTCTACAGGCAGCTTTAGATGAACACTGTGCAGAGGTCGCACTAGACTAATGTGTAAATAATGTAGCTGCCTGCAGTAGTGATAGGATCAGGAAAACACCACCAACCTTCTACAGGTAGCTTTAGCTGAACACTGTGCAAAGGTCGCACTAGACTAACGTGTAAATAATGTAGCTGCCTGTGGTAGTGATAGGATCAGGAAAACACCACCAACCTTCTACAGATAGCTTTAGCTGAACACTGTGAAGAGGATGCACTACACCAACGTTAAAATAATCTAGCTGCCTGTGGTAGTGATAGGATCAGGAAAACACCACCAACCTACTACAGATAGCTTTAGCTGAACACTGTGAAGAGGACGCACTACACTAACGTTAAAATAATGTAGCTGCCTGCGGTAGTGATAGGATCAGGAAAACACCACCAACCTTCTACAGGCAGCTTTAGATGAACACTGTGCAGAGGTCGCACTAGACTAACGTGTAAATAATGTAGCTGCCTGCGGTAGTGATAGGATCAGGAAAACACCACCAACCTTCTACAGGTAGCTTTAGCTGAACACTGTGCAGAGGTCGCACTAGACTAACGTGTAAATAATGTAGCTGCCTGCGGTAGTGATAGGATCAGAAAAACACCACCAACATTCTACAGATAGCTTTAGCTGAACACTGTGAAGAGGTCGCACTACACTAACTTGTAGCTTTAGCTGAACACTGTTCAGTGGACGCATTACACTAACTTGTAGCTTTAGCTGAACACTGTGAGGAGGACGCACTACATTAACGTTAAAATAATGTAGCTGCCTGCGGTAGTGATAGGATCAGGAAAACACCACCAACCTTCTACAGGTAGCTTTAGCTGAACACTGTGCAGGGGTCGCACTAGACTAACGTGTAAATAATGTAGCTGCCTGCGGTAGTGATAGGATCAGGATAACACCACCAACATTCTACAGATAGCTTTAGCTGAACACTGTGAAGAGGATGCACTACACTAACGTTAAAATAATGTAGCTGCCTGCGGTAGTGATAGGATCAGGAAAACAACACCAACCTTCTACAGGTAGCTTTAGCTGAACACTGTGCAGAGGTCGCACTACACTAACTTGTAGCTTTAGCTGAACACTGTTCAGAGGACGCATTACACTAACTTGTAGCTTTAGCTGAACACTGTGCAGAGGTCGCACTAGACTAACTTGTAGCTTTAGCTGAACACTGTGAGGAGGACGCACTACACTAACGTTAAAATAATGTAGCTGCCTTCGGTAGTGATAGGATCAGGAAAACACCACCAACCTTCTACAGGTAGCTTTAACTAAACACTGTGCAGAGGTTGCACTACACTAACTTGTAACTTTAGCTGAACACTGTGAGGAGGACGCACTACACTAACGTGTAGCTTTAGCTGAACACTGTGGAGACGTCGCACTACACTAACTTTTAGCTTTAGCTGAACACTGTGAGGAGGACGCACCACACTAACTTGTAACTTTAGCTGAACACTGTGAGGAGGACGCACTACACTAACTTGTAGCTTTAGCTGAACACTGTGCACTACACTAACTTGTAGCTTTAGCTGAACACTGTTCAAAGGACGCACTACACTAACTTGTAGCTTTAGCTGAACACTGTGCACTACATTAACTTGTAGCTTTAGCTGAACACTGTTCAGAGGACGCACTACACTAACTTGTAGCTTTAGCTGAACACTGTGCAGAGGTCGCACTACACTAACTTGTAGCTTTAGCTGAACACTGTGAGGAGGATGCACTACACTAACTTGTAGCTTTAGCTGAACACTGTGCAGAGGTCACACTAAACTAACTTGTAGCTTTAGCTGAACACTGTGCAGAGGTCACACTAAACTAACTTGTAGCTTTAGCTGAACACTGTGAGCAGGACGCACTGCACTAACTGTAAATAGTCTAGCTGCCTGACTGTGGTACTAATAGGATCAGAAGAACACCAGCAATTTTCTTCAGGTAGCTGTAAATACTGTAACAAGACAAGCCTCCCTGTCAGTAGGAAGATAATAACAGGAACAGATCTAGCTAAACTGAATACAGTGTATATATATATATATATATATATAACACCTGGGATGCATATATATACACAATACACTGTAAGTGCAGCTAACTGACTGACTGTTCTGCCTAATATATCTAACCTAAATCAAATGACACTGTCTCTCTGTCTCTCAACACCAGAACACACTACACAGGGCCGCCGTGCAGGCGGCCTTATATAGTGTGGGGCGTGTACTAAACCCTCTGTGCCATAATTGGCCAAAGCCACGCTGGCTTTGGCCAATTACAGCTCTCTGTACAGGCGGCGCAATCATCAGCCAGCAATGCACTGCGATGCCACAGTGAATTATGGGCCGTGACGCACCACTCAAATTTGGCGCAAACGGCCCATATCGTTCGCAATTCGGCGATCGGGCGAACAGGTGATGTTCGAGTTGAACATGGGTTCTATTCATCCCTAATCAACATAAATTTTATACCGATACGTTCACAAAGGCCGTGTGTCTCTAACGGTGAAGTCACTGTTTACATAGCATGAACTGTTGTGGATTTATTGTTCAGGGGACAGGCAGCTAGTAGATAGAGAGATGCTATTCAGCATTCCCACGCATTTTCCCCAGGAAATGCATTTTCTAGTTTTAATTTTAATTTTATTCCATATGTTTTTTGGCTCTGCGTAACTTCTGCATACTTTCAGCTATTAAAACCATTCAACTTTTAAAATGTTCAGCTCTTTCAGCTAATGATGAGGCTTTTTCAACTTTTTTCTACTATTTATACTTTTTAAAATATTAAGCTTTTTAACACTTTTTTTAACATTGAACTCAATGATATCCTTAAAATCTTCTTCCGCTCCCAAAAGTTTCAGCTCCTTCATACTTTCACCTACAGATGCCAAACAAACTTTAAAATGTTCACAACATATTCAGCTATCTGGCTATATCTTTTCAGTTTAATATCTTTTACAGTTTTTGCGAAAAAGCTGTTTTTTTTAGTGATCATTTCAGGAAATTTTATCGATTAAATAGAGTGTGTATTGGGCTGCTTTTGTTGCCATGGTTACCAAAGCTTCTGTTATACACAGTGATGGGCGGTGGGGGAGGCGGCTGGAGCATCTCAGCTCTGATTACAGAGCCCGGGGGAGGGGACAGACACACCATGTACTGATTTATAATAGAGGAATATGATGGAGCAGTTTTGATGGGGCAGTTTTGATGGGGGCAATTTTGATGGGGGCAGTTTTGATGGGGCAGTTTTGATGGTGGCAATATGATGGGGCAGTTTTGATGGTGGCAATATGATGAGGCAATCTTGATGGGGGCACTTTTGATGGTGGCAATATGATGGGGCCGTTTTGATGGTGGCAATATGATGGGGCAAATTTGATGGGGGCTGTTTTTATGGGGCAATATGATGGGGCAGTTTTGATGGGGCAGTTTTGATGGTGGCTATATGATAGGGCAGTTTTGATGGGGGCAATATGATGGGGCAATATCATGGGGCGGTCTTGATGGGGGTCATTTTGATCGTGGCAATATGATGGGCAGTTTTGATGGTGGCAAGATGATGGGGCAAATTTGATGGGAGCGTTTTGATGAGGCAATATGATGGGGCAGTCTTGATAGGGGCAATATGATGGGACAGTTTTGATGAGGGCAATATGATGGGGCAGTTTTGATGGTAGCAGTTTGATGGGAGCAATTTTAATGGGGCAATTTTGATGGAGCATTTTTGATGGGGGCCGTTTTGATGGTGGCAATATGATAGGGCAGTTTTGATGGGGGCAATATGATGGGGCAGTTTTGATGGGGCAATATGATGGGGCAGTTTTGATGTGGGCCTTTTTAATGGTGGCAATATGATGGGCAGTTTTAAAGGTGACAAGATGATGGGGCAAATTTGATGGGGGCAGTTTTGATGGGGCAATATGATGGGGCAGTTTTGATTGGGTAGTTTTGATGGGGGCAATATGATGGGGCAGTTTTGAAGGGGGCAATATGATGAGGCAGTTTTGATGGGAGCAGTTTGATGGGAGCAATTTTAATGGGGGCAATTCTGAAGGGGCAGTTTTGATGGGGCAATATGATGAGGCAGTTTTGATGGGAGCAGTTTGATGGGAGCAATTTTAATGGGGGCAATTTGATGGGGCAGTTTTGATGGGGCAATATGATGGGGCAGTTTTGATAGGGGCCGTTTTGATGGTGGCAATATGATGGGGCAGTTTTAATGGGGGAAACATGATGGGGCAGTTTTAATGGGGGTGATATGATGGGGCAGTTTGATGGGGGCCTTTTTGATGGTGGCAATATGATGGGGGCAGTTTTGATGGGTGCAGTTTTGATGGTGGACATATGATGGGGCAGTTTTGATGGGGTCCATTTTGATGGGGGCAATATGATGGGGCAGTTTTGATGGTGGCAATATGATGGGACAGTTTTGATGGGGCAATTCTGATGGGGGCAGTTTTGATGGTGGCAATTTGATGGGGCAGTTTTAATGGTGGCAATATGATGGGGCAGTTTTGATGGGGCAATTCTGATGGGGGCAGTTTTGATGGTGGCAATTTGATGGGGCAGTTTTGATGGTGGCAATATGATGGGGCAGTTTTGATGGTGGCAATATGATGGGGCAGTTTTGATGGGGCAATTCTGATGGGGGCAGTTTTGATGGTGGAAATATAATGGGGCAGTTTTGATGGGGTCAGTTTTCCAACTATTCTCACTTCTTCAACTTTTTCTTATGGATTTAAGCTATTCATCCAGTTAGCTTTAGCAATTCAGCTATTCAGCATCCCACTCATTTACTCCAGAAATGAATTTTCTAGTTCTTATTATAGCTAAATTTACCACCCTAAGGCTACTTTCAGACTGAGGCGCTTCTAAACTGCCAGTAAAAACACTGAGCGCTTTTGAAGAGCTTTTCAGGCACTTTTGAAGAGCTTTCCATTGATTTCAATGGAGAGGGGAGTTTTTCACAGCCCTGCCAGCGCACTGCCACAGTGTGAAAGCATTCATTGATTTTAATGGAAATATGTTTTTGTGAGCTTTTTAGGCGCTGTTTTTAGCGTGAAAGCGCCTGAAAAGCGCCTCAGTGTGAAAGTGGTCTAACTCCTCCCACAGCTTTTACACTACATAAACAGTAATATACCAAAACATGCGGATTGTTCCCCGATTGGTGTGCTATTACTTTGTGGAACTTTTTGCCAAATGGTTCACAAAATATCGCAGTTTTCACGGCAAAATTGGTCCCATAGGAATGAATGGCAAAATGTTCAAAACTAGAGTGGGAGGTGACAAAAGCTGACAACCCCATGATCAGCCAAAACATTATGACCACCACATGATCAGCCAAAATATTATGATCACCCCATGATCAGCCAAAACATTATGACCACGCCATAATCAGCCAAAACATTATGACCCCAATGGTCAGCCAAATAAGTTATGACCACCCCATTATCAGCCAAAACATTATGACCACAACATGATCAGCCAAAATATTATGACCACCCTATGATCAGCCAAAAGATTATGACCACCCCATAAAAAAAAATAAAAAAAAAAATTTAGAAAAAAAAATCATTTTTGAAAAAAAAAATCATTTTTGAAAAAAAAATCATTTAACCACTTCAGCCCCGGAAGAATTTACCCCCTTTCCTGACCAGAGCACTTTTGGTGATTCGGCACTGCGTCGCTTTAACTGACAATTGCGCAGTCCTGCAACGTGGCTCCTAAACAAAGTTGACATCCTTTTTTTGCCACAAATAGAGCTTTCTTTTGGTGGTATTTGATCGCCTCTGCAGTTTTTATTTTCTGCGCTATAAACAAAAATAGAGTGACAATTTTGAAAAAAAACGCAATATTTTTTACTTTTTGCTATAATAAATATCCCCCAAAAATATATTTTTTTTTTCCTCAGTTTAGGCCGATACGTATTTTTCTACATATTTTTGGTAAAAAAAATCGCAATAAGGGATTATTGATCGGTTTGCGCAAAAGTTGTAGCGGTTACAAAATAGGGGATAGTTTTATGGCATTTTTATTAATATTTTTTTTTAACCACTTCAATACCGGCGTATAGTCATATGACGTCCACAGATGGGATCTCCCATCCTGGGTGGACGTCATATGACGTCCTGGGATTCCCGGCCGCCCAGGGGGCGCGCGCGCACGCACCCGCTGCGTTCCTCGGGACCCGGTGCGTGTGCCCGGCGGCCGCGATGTCCGCCGGGCACCCACGATTGCCGGTTAACCGGGGCGGACCGTGGATCTGTGTGTGTAAACACACAGATCCACAGCCTGTCAGCTCTGAGGAGAGCGATCTGTGTTCCCAGAACGGAGGAACACTAATCGGTCTCCTCCCCTTATACGTCCCCTCCCCCTACAGTTAGAAGCATTCCCTAGGAAACATATTAACCCCTCCCCGCCCCCTAGTGGTTAACCCCTTCACTGCCTGTCACATTTATACAGTAATCAGTGCAATTTTATAGCATTGATCGCTGTATAAATGTGAATGGTCCCAAAAATGTGTCAAAAGTGTCCGATGTGTCCGCCATAATGTCGCAGTCACGAAAAAAAATTGCGATCGCCGCTAAAAAAAAATGCTAAAAACGCCATAAATCTATCCCGTATTTTGTAGACGCTATAACTTTTGCGCAAACCAATCAATATACGCTTATTGCGATTTTTTTTTACCAAACATATGTAGAAGAATACGTATCGGCCGAAACTGAGGAAAAAATTAGTTTTTTTTAAAAAAATTGGGATATTTATTATAGCAAAAAGTAAAAAATATTGTGTTTTTTTCAAAATTGTCGCTCTTCTTTTGATTATAGCGCAAAAAATAAAAACCGCAGAGGCAATCAAATACCACCAAAAGAAAGCTCTATTTGTGGGGAAAAAAGGAAGTCAATTTTTTTGGGTACAACATTGCACGACCGCGCAATTGACGTTTAAAGTGCGACAGCGCTGAAAACTAAAAATTTGCCTGGGAAGGAAGGGGGTGAAATTGCCCTGTATTGAACCGGTTAAATGGCGGCAATCAGCGATTTTTATTGTGACTGCGACATTATGGCAGACACATCGGACATTTTTGACACATTTTTGGGACCATTGTCATTTATACAGCAATCAGTGCTATAAAAATGCACTGATTCCTGTGTAAATGACACTGGCAGTGAAGGGGTTAACCACTAGGGGATGGGGATGGGGGTTAAATCAGTACTAGGGAGTGTTTTATAACTGTCAGGGGGATGGGCTGTGTGTGTGATGTCACTGATCTCTGCTCCGATGACAGGGAGCAGAGATCCAGTGACACTGTCACTAGGCAGAACGGGGAGATGCTGTTTACATCAGCATCTCCCCGTCCTTCCTCCCCGTGAGGCGATCGCGAGTATCCCCGCGGCGATTGAGTCCGCGGGGCCCGTGACCCAAACCACAGAGCTTGCCGCGGGCGCACTTGCTAGCCGTCTCTTAAAGGGCAACGTACAGGTACGTGGTTTTGCCTGTACGACCCCTTCTGCTGCAGTATATCTGCGTGAGGCGGTCGGCAAGCGGTTAAAAAAAAATCATTTTTGAAAAAAAAATCTTTAAAAAAAATAAATCATTTTTGAAAAAAAATGTTCAGCTCTTTTAGCTAATGATGGAACTTCTTCAACTTTTTTACTACTATTTATACTTTTTAAAATATTAAGCTTTTTAACAATTTTCACAGTTACTCAAGCCACTCCACCAAGTTTCTCTGCCCACTCCAGTTGTAGCCTACTGGTGGAGGCAAGAACACTTCACACAATTTCCCCAGAAATTGTAGTTTTTCTAGTTTTATATATGCTGATTTTAAATTCTCTTCATTAGTTATCAGTGATAATAGTCTCCATACCATTGTTATATATACACTTATGCCGCATACACATGAGCGGACTTTACAGCAGACTTTGCCCGGCGGATGGGATTTCATCAGACAATTCGATCGTGTGTGGGCTCCAGCGGACTTTGTTTTCTCAAAAGATGGACGGACTTAGATTTGAAACATGTTTCAAATCTATCCGACAGACTCGAGTCCGGTCGAAAACCCTGCTCGTCTGTATGCTAGTTCGACGGACAAAAAGCCACGCTAGGGCAGCTATTGGCTACTGGCTATGAACTTCCTTGTTTTAGTCCGGTGTATGTCATCACGTACAAATTCAACTGACTTTGGTGGATTGTGTGTAGGCAAGTCCGTTCATTCAGAAAGTCCGTTGTAAAGTCCGTCAAAAAGTCTGCCAGGCAAAGTCTGCCATAAAGTCCGCTCGTGTGTACACGGCATTATAGGGAGTTTTGTGATGAGGAGTCTCACTTTTATTGTTATATTGTCACATTTATATTGTGTGAATGTTATATACTAGTGCTGCAGTCTTCCATATTATACTAGATGTGATAATTCCACCAATAGGGATCAGATATAACAATTATATTCACTACAAAAATACACTTTCATACATGTGAGGAAGGGCAGATCTCCTCCAACCTATTCACAGATACTTTAATCTATATAACATATAATGTACAAAAATACATAAACATGAAGAGCAACAAAGTTATCTTATAAAATTACAAACATCAAGAGAAAGTTAATAAATGTGTAAAAGTGGATTTCCTACAAGCCATTCACCACTACTTCCATCTCCAATCACCATACAGTGACTTGTGTAGTAAGACCCCTTTCACACTGCAGAGCCGATAAAAAAGCCCTAAATCGCTGGTCATTTTTGCGGTGCTTTAGTGGTGTTTTAGCTGCACTTTTCGTGCCCTAGTGGGCCGGTGACAACGAGACCTTAAAGTGGAGCTCCACCCATATTTTAAAGTAATTTCCCTCCAAAGCCGCTGTGTGTGCTGATAAATTGGCATATTTTTCCCCTTAAACTCACCATTATATACTGTATAGTAGTCGGCACTTTAAATAAGGGCAACCAGACTTTTGTTGCCATGGTTACCAAAGCTTCTTATACACAGTGATGGGCGGTTGGGGAGGCAGCTGGAGCATCTCAGCTCTGATTACATACAGAGCCCGGGGGAGGGGACAGACACACCATGTACTGATTTAAAATAGAGGAATATGATGGAGCAGTTTTGATGGGTGCAGTTTTAATGGGGGCAGTATTGATGGGGCAATTCTGATGGGGGCAATTTTGATGGGGCAATTTTGATAGGGGCAATTTTGATGGGGGCAATATGATGGGGCAGTTTTGATGGTGACAATATGATGGGGCAGTTGTGATGGGGTGGTTTTAATGGGGCAATTCTGATCGGAGCAATTGTGATGGGGCAGTTTTGATGGTGGCAGTTTTGATGGGGGCAATATGATGGGGCAGTTTTGATGGGTCCAGTTTTGTTGGGCAATTTTGATGGGGCAGTATGATGGGGCAATTCTGATGGGGCAGTTTTGATGGGGCAGTTTTGAAGGGGCAATATGACAGGGCAGTTTTGATGGTGGCAATATGATGGGGCAGTTTAGATGGGGGCAGTATTGATGGGGCAATTTTAAAGGGGCAGTTTTGATGGTGGCAATATGATGGGGCAATTTTGATGGTGGCAGTATTGATCAGAAAATTCTGATGGGGCAGTCTTGATGGGGGCAGTTTTGATGGTGGCAATATGACGGGGCAGTTTTGATGGGGCAGTATTGATAGGGAAATTTTGATGGGGGCAATATGACGGGGCAGTTTTTGATGGTGGCAATAAGATGGGGTAGTTTAATGGTGGCAATATGACGGGGCAGTTTTGATGGTGGCAATATGATGGGGCAGTTTCGATAGGGGCATTATTGATGGGGCAATTTTGATAGGGCAGTTTTGATTTTGGCAATATGATGATGCAGTTTTGATGGGGGCAGTTTTGATGGGGCAATTCTGATGGAGCAGTTTTGATGGGGGTAGTTTTTATGGTGGCAATATGACGGGGCAGTTTTGATGGTGGCAATATGATGGGGGCGATTCTGATGGGGCAGTTTTGATGGTGGCATTATGGTGGGGCAGTTTTGATGGGGGCAGTATTGATGGGGCAATTCTGATGGAGTAATTTTGATGGGGCAGTTTTGATGAGGGCAGTTTGGATGGGGCAGTTTTGATGGTGGCAATATGATGGGGCAGTTTTTATGGGGCAGTTTTGATGGTGGCATGTGATGGGTGTTGTGATACGCTTTGCTGGGAGCAATATGATGTGATCTGCGGGGGGTGTTATGATGCGAATTGTGGAGGGTGTTGTGATGCAATTTGCAGGGGGTGTTGTGATGCCATTTGCGGGGAGTGATGTGATGCCATTTGTGGGGGGTGTTGTGATGCGAATTGTGGAGGTTGTTGTGAAGCGATTTGCAGGGTGCTATGTGATGCGATTTGCGGGGGGTGTAGTGATGCGATTTTCAGGGAGCAATGTGATGCCATTTGTGGGGGGTGTTGTGATGCGATTTGCGGAGGGCTATGTGATGCGATTTGTAGGGGTGTTGTGATGCAATTTGCAGTGGGTGTTGTGATGCGATTTGTGGGGAGCTGTATGATGCGATTTGCTGGGGGCAATGTGATGCGATTTGCTGGGGGTATTGTTATATGATTTGCAGGGGTGTTGGGATGCAATTTGCGGGGGGCTATGTGATGCAATTTGTGGGGGGTGTTGTGTTGCGATTTGTGGGGGTTGTTGTGATGCAATTTTCTCGGGACGATGTGATGTCATAGAAATTAATCTTTACTTGGTCTACGCCATTTGCAGGTAAGCAATGCAAGAAATAATGCAATTGTAATTTATTTCCTTATTCCTGGAGGGAGGAGGGGGAGGAGAGTTTTGCATAGCTAAGGGGCAGCAACTTCCTCTGACACTGCCGTAGCTATGGAGACCTGACCTGAAACCTATCATACTGCTTGTGCTGCACTGAGCATGTGTGAGATCTGCAAGGATGAGATCCAGGAAGAAATACAGTCTGGCTTCAGATGCCCACACATAAGATGGCCACGGCCTGCTGGAAGTTTATAAAATAACAAACTAATGCTATAAACTAACAAAACGGACCTTAGTTTACAGACTAACTTTACTAGAATACTTTAAGCTTGTGTATTATAGGGATATTTTTATTTAAAATGTATTAATTTGTTCCGAACACCGCTTTAAAAAAAGAAAAAAGACCAGTTTTTGTGGAGCTTTCAAAGCGCTTTGGAAGTGCTGCCCACTCATTTCAATAGGTAGGGGTGTTTTGGGAGCGCTATTTATATTATATTCATAACCTGCCTCAAAGATGCTGCTTGCAGGACTTTTGCTAATGTCCCACAAGCGCACCGCCCCAGTGTGAAAGCACTCATGCAAAAAAAATGGGAGGCAGTTTTCAGGTGCTATTTCTAGTGCTAACATGTCTGAAAACTGCCTCAGTGTGAAAAGGATCTAACAGAAATACCAGAGATTCAGAGGTGGAAGTTGATCAGCATTCATTTAATCCATCTGGATGAATTTCAGATGGATTAAATGAATGCTGATCAACTTCCACCTCTTTGCAGCAGCTTCAATCAACCTCCCCCACACCGGTGAGCAAACAGGTCACTTACCAAAAGGTTTGTCCCCACAAGCAAGGCCCAGACACGCTTGTTTATATCCTTACAGCAGCGCCACTCCGCTCAAGCCGGCTTCCGATGAGAACAGACTGCCACGGAATGTCAGACCTCAAAGTAGTATCTCCAATATCACCCAAGGTATCCAGACAATGGCCGCAATCACATTACATAGAAAAGAAAAAGCCTCCATAGTGCATATTCCTTAAATATATATAGAATCACAGATTGTACACTTCCATCATATACACGAGTATACACAGAACTCAGAGCACACACCGCTCCGGACTGCAGCCATGTATGATGGAGTCCAGGCAGTGACATGGAGGCTTTTTCTTTGCTATGTAATGTGATTGCGGCCATTGTCTGGATACCTCGGGTGATATTGTATTTTTGCACATTATATGTTATACAGACTGAAGTAGCTGTGAATAGATCATCCCTTGCTCACATGTATGAAAATGCATTACATTTTTATTATTGGTCACTATTGGTAGAGTTATCACATCTACATTAGAAGTGTTGGTATTCGGACACATTGTAGGTTGCAGAATTCTCATTTGTCTCATCACACATTTTATCACTAAGTGTAGGGCTCTATACATAGAATTATATTATACTATTTGTACTTCTATATCAGACTTCCTGCTGGTGGCTGGTTTTCATTCATTAGATTTTCAAAAAGTTGTTCATGTTTTTTAGTGCAGATAATAAAATGTTTTATATTTTTATATCCAGCTTTAGAGAACTGTCTGATATTGGTGATATATAGAGACAACCAGGAGATGAAATATATCTCCATTATTATTAGGTTTATGTAGTTTAGACATACACTATATTACCAAAAGTATTGGGATGCCTGCCTTTACAAGCACATGAACTTTAATAGCATCTCAGTCTTAAGCCTCGTATACACGATCAGATTTTTGGATGACTGTTCGTCCATTTTTTGTGGCATGCTACTCTCATATCAAAAGTGAAGAGGTTACTCTCCATATGAAAATTCCCTTCTGACAGAATACAACTTCAGAAGTGATGTAATTTGCTGAATAGTTCTGTATGTATTCTTTTGTTTCTTAGCATGCATAGACTTGCTCTCACAATTTATTTTGGGCGAAAACTGTACTGATTAAACAAAAATCATCTATGTCTTTATGGACCTTGCTTTGTGCACTGGCAAATCATTTGGTGGAGGGGGGAATTATGGTGTGGGGGATTATGGAGTGGGGGAGGGGAGATTATGGTGTGGGGGGTGTTTTTCAGGGGTTGGCTTTGGCCCCTTAGTTCCAGTGAAGGGAACTCTTAAGGCATCAGCATACCAAGACATTTTGGACAATTTCATGCTCCCAACTTTGTGGGAATAGTTTGGGGACAGCTCCTTCCTGTTCCAACATGACTGTGCACCAGAGCACAAAGCAAGGTCCATAAAAACATGGATGAGCGAGTTTGGGGTGGAGGAACTTGACTGGCCTGCACAGAGTCCTGACCTCAACACGATAGGACACTTTTGGGATGAATTAGAGCAGAGACTGCGAGCCAGGCCCTCTCATCCAACATCAGTGCCTGACCTCACAAATGTGTTTCTGGAAGAATGGTCAAACATTCCCATAGACACACTCCTAAACCTTGTGGACAGCATTCCCAGAAGAAATGAGGCTGTTATAGCTGAAAAGGGTGGGCCAACTCAATATTGAACCCTACGGACTAAGAGTGGGATGTCATTAAAGTTCATGTGTGTAAAGGCAGGCATCTCAATACTTTTGGTAATTTAGTGTAATAGTCCAGTATTGGATATTTAGGCTCCATGCACACTGGCTTAATATATTGCTGCTACTACAGGAGTTCTGTATTCTGCCTGTAGAAGCAGCTCCGTGTTCTCCTATGTCTCCATACACATTGGGACGATTACAGACATATTTTGAGCTAAATGTTTGGAGGCAGGAAAAAAACCTTCTGGTTCATGTTTCTGATTGGAGCTTTCTGGCAGAAAAAATGCAAAACTCTCCTAAACTTGTCTAAACTTTGTACAATAAAATCTCTATAAGAACATTTTTTTTCTGCCAAGGGAACTGACATTTTTTTAAGCCCAATGTGCATGGAGCCTTATGGAGTCTAAAGATGGAATTTGATGACATTCTCATATTTCTATATTTTTTATGTGGTTTAGATATAAAACTGTCCCAGAATATTATTGTCTCAGTCAGTCCTGTTATACTCACTGTAATTCCTCTATCCGGCTTGTTGTCAGAGCTTCCATCAGATCCCTGAAATGAGGACCATTCAGATTATTCCCAGACAGGTTCAGTGTCCTCAGTGTCTGGTTATTTCTTATTCCAGATGCCAGGTGGGGACAGGAACTGTCTGTCAGATGATTATAGGACAATCTGTAGAAGGAGAGAAGAATGTTACCAGATGGAAATGATATTCTCCCCAGGAATGAATGTAACTATTCTCTACTAGGGATGAGCCGAACACCCCCCTGTTCGGTTCGCACCAGAACATGCGAACAGGAAAAAAGTTTGTTCGAACACACGAACACCGTTAAAGTCTATGGGACACGAACATGAATAATCAAAAGTTCTAATTTTAAAGGCTTATATGCAAGTTATTGTCATAAAAAGTGTTTGGGGACCTGGGTCCTGCCCCAGGGGACATGGATCAATGCAAAAAAAGTTTTAAAAATGGCCGTTTTTTCAGGAGCAGTGATTTTAATAATGCTTAAAGTCAAACAATAAAAGTGTAATATCCCTTTAAATTTCATAGCTGGGGGGTGTCTATAGTATGCCTGTAAAGGGGCGCATGTTTCCCTTGTTTAGAACAGTCTGAGAGCAAAATTACATTTCAAAGAAAAAAAGTCATTTAAAACTACTTGCGGCTATTGCATTGCCGGTCCGACAATACACATAAAAGTTCATTGATAAAAACGGCATGGGAATTCCCCACAAGGGAACCCCGAACCAAAATTTAAAAAAAAATGACGTGGGGTCCCCCTAACTTCCATAGCAGGCCCTTCAGGTCTGGTATGGATTTTAAGGGGAACCCCGCGCCAAAATTTAAAAAAAAAACAGCGTGGGGTCCCCCCAAAAATCTATACCAGACCCTTATCCGAGCATGCAACCTGGCAGGCCGCAGGAAAAGAGGGGGGACGAGAGAGCGCCCCCCCTCCTGATTAGTAACAGGCCATATGCCCTCAACATTGGGAGGGTGCTTTGGGGTAGCCCCCCAAAACACCTTGTCCCCCTGTTGATGAGGACAAGGGCCTCATCCCCACAACCCTTGCCCGGTGGTTGTGGGGGTCTGTGGGTGGTGGGCTTATCGGAATCTGGAAGCCCCCTTTAACAAGGGGACCCCCAGATCGTGGCCCCCCCTGTGTGAAATGGTAAGGGGGTACACTAAAAAACTGTCAAAAATGTTAAAAATGACAAGAGACAGATTTTGACAATTCCTTTATTTAAATGCTTCTTCTTTCTTCTATCTTCCTTCATCTTCTTCTTCTTCTTCTGGTTCTTCTGGCTCTTTTGGTTCTTCCTCCGGGGTTCTCGTCCAGCATCTCCTTCGCGGCGTCTTCTATCTTCTCCTCGGGCCGCTCCACACCCATGGCATGGGGCGAGGCTCCCGCTCTTCTATTCATCTTCTCTTTTTCATCTTCTTCTCTTTCTTCTTCTCTTCTTCATCTTCTTCTCCGGGCTGCTCTGCATCCATGCTGGCAATGTGGGAGGCTCCCGCTGTGTGACACGTCTCCTCTTCTGACGGTTCTTAAATAAAGAGGGACGGGGCCACCCGGTGACCCCGCCCCCTCTGATGCACTGTGACTCGACGGGACTTCTCTGTGATGTCACGGGGAATGCCACAGGGAATTCCCGTCATGTGGCCCCGCCCCCCGTTATTTAAGAACCGTCAGAAGAGGAGACGCGTCACACAGCGGGAGCCTCCCTCCATGCCAGCATGGATGCGGAGCGGCCTGGAGAAGTAGATGAAAAAGAGAAGAAAATGAAGAAGAGCAAATGATGGAAAAAGAGAAGAAGACAAAGAGAAGAGCGGGAGCCTCCCCCCATGCCATGGGTGTGGAGCGGCCCGAGGAGAAGAAGATAGAAGACACCGCGGAGGAGATGCTGGACGAGAACACCGGAGGAGGAACCAGAAGAGCCAGAAGAACCAGAAGAACCAGAAGAAGAAGAAGATGAAGGGAGATAGAAGAAAAAAGAAGCATTTAAATAAAGGAATTGTCAAAAACTGTCTCTTGTCATTTTTAACATTTTTGACAGTTTTTTAGTGAAATGGTAGGCCCTTACCATTTCACACACTTCTTAAAAGGGGCTTCCAGATTCCGATAAGCCCCCCGCCCACAGACCCCCACAACCACCAGCCAGTATTGTGGGAATGAGGCCCTTGTCCTCATCAACATGGGGACAAGGTGTTTTGGGGGGCTACCCCAGAGCCCTCCCAATGTTGAGGGCATGTGGCCTGGTACGGTTCAGGAGGGAGGGGGCGCTCTCTCATCCCCCCTCTTTTCCTGCGGCCTGCCAGGTTGCGTGCTCGGATAAGGGTCTGGTATGGATTTTTGGGGGACCCTACGGCTTTTTTTTTATTTTGGCTCGGGGTTCCCCTTAAAATCCATACCAGACCTGAAGGGCCTGCTATGGAATTTAAGGGGACCCCCACGTCATGTTTTTTTTATTTTGGTTCGGGGTTTCCCTGTGGTGAATTCCCATGCCGTTTTTATCAATGAACTTTTATGTGTATTGTGGGACTGGCAATTCATTAATAGCCGCGAGTAGTTTTAAATGACTTTTTTTCCTTTGAAATGTCATTTTGCTGTCAGACTGTTCTAAAAACGGGAAACATGCGCCCCTTTACAGGCATACTATGTACACCCCCCAGCTACGAAATTTAAAGGGATATTACACTTTTATTGTTTGACTTTAAGCATTATTAAAATCACTGCTCATGAAAAAATAGCCGTTTTTAAAACTTTTTTTTGCATTGATCCATGTCCCCTGGGGCAGGACCCAGGTCACCAAACACTTTTTATGACAATAACTTGCATATAAGCCTTTAAAATTAGCACTTTTGATTTCTCCCATAGACTTTTAAAGGGTATTCCACGGCATTCAAAATTGTTCGCTGTTCGGCGAACTTGCGAACAGCCGATGTTCGAGTCGAACATGAGTTCGACTCGAACTCAAAACTCATCCCTATTCTCTACATGAATGAAACTCAATTCTCTTTATTGGAACCATTAATATTTGATTGCTTTATAAAAGACGATCGATCAATACTAAATGTGACATGAGAAGTGGATGAGGCGGTGTGATCCATTCATTATTCCTGTATGGGGATTGGACCATACACACTCACACTGACCTCTAGACTTTCACCTCCAACCTTCTTCTAAGTCTTGGATTCAGTTGTGTAGATTCGCTTTGATGGTCACAGAAGCCTCACTCATGTTGTGGAAACTTCATTGACTAAAAATGACACCATTGTACTTTGGGATTTCCTTGGAACATCATGGTGGAGGATTTAATCTTATGGTGTGGAGAAGATTTTATTATTACCGTTCTTTATTTGGAACATTTTTGAAAAATTTGTACTAATATTGCTGCACTAATTTTATATCTGCTGATTATAAATTCTCTTCATTAGTTATCAGTGGAATAGTCTCCATACCATTGTTATATATGCACTTATAGGGAGTTTTGTGATGAGAAGTCTCACTTTTATTGTTATATTTTCACATTTATATTGTTTGAATGTTATATACTAGTGACCATAAAGTGGAGCTCCACCCATATTTTAAAGTAATTTCCCTCCAAAGCCGCTGGTGTGCTGATAAAGAATTGGCATATTTTTCCCCTTAAACTCACTGTTATATAATGTATAGTAGTCGGCACTTCCTGTACTCCGTCGCGACCTATCATTTCCTCCCCTCTCTGCAATGCCTCCTGAGAGATGTTTGTCATCAATCCCAGGAGGCAATAGGCATCGCTGGGCTGTAGCATTGCCTTATTTCAAAACCCAAAATGATGTGATGCAAGGCGGTCAACGCCATTTTAAATAAGGGCAACCAGGCTTTTGTTGCCATGGTTACCAAAGCTTCTTATAGACAGTGATGGGCAGTGGGGGAGGTGGCTGGAGCATCTCAGCTCTGATTACATACAGAGCCTGGGGGAGGGGACAGACACACCATGTACTGATTTATAATAGAGGAATATGATGGGGCAATTTTGATGGGGCAATATGGCGGGGCAGTTCTGATGAGGCAATATGATGGTGCAGTCTTGATGGGGGGAGTTTTGATGGGGCAATTCTGATGGGGCAGTTTTGATGGGGGCAATATTATGGGGCAGTTTTGATGGTGGCAATATGATGGGGCAGTTTTGATGGGAGTAGTTTTGATGGGGCAATTCTGATGGGGGAAGTTTTGATGGGGCAGTTTTGATGGGGGCAGTTTTGATGGGGCAATTCTGATGGGGGCAATTTTGATGGGGCAGTCTTGATTGGGGAAGTTTTGATGGTGGCAATATGATGGGGAAGTTTAAAACAGGGCAGTTTTGATGAGGCAATTCTGATGGTGGCAATATGATGGGGCAGTTTTGATGGGGCAATTCTGATGGGGCAGTTTTGATGGACCTTAGTTTACAGACTAACCTTACTAGAATACATTAAGCTTGTGTATTATAGGGATATTTTTATTTAAAATGTATTATTTGGTCGTAACACCGCTTTAAAAAAAGAAAAAAGACCAGTTTTGTGGCGCTTTCAAAGCGCTTTGGAAGTGCTGCCCATTCATTTCAATGGGTAGGGGCGTTTTGGGAGCGCTCATAACCCGCCCCAAAGATACTGCTTGCAGGACTTTTTCTAATGTCCCACAAGCGCACCGCCCTAGTGTGAAAGAACTCACACAAATAAATCGGAGGCAGTTTTCAGGCGCTATTTCTAGCGCTGAAATGTCTGAAAACTGTCTCAGTGTGAAAGGGGTCTAACAGAAATACCAGAGATTCATCCAGATGGATTTAATGAATGCTGATCAACTTCCAACTCTTTGCAGCAACTTCAATCAACCTCCCCCACACCGGTGAGCAAACAGGTCACTTACCAAAAGGTTTGTCCCCACAAGCAAGGCCCAGACACGCTTGTTTATATCCTTCCAACAGCGCCACTCCGCTCAAGCCGGCTTCCGATGAGAACAGACTGTGCCACGGAATGTCAGACCTCCAGGTAGTATCTCCAATATCACCCGAGGTATCCAGACAATGGCCGCAATCACATTACATAGAAAAGAAAAAGCCTCCATAGTGCATAATCCTTAAATATATATAGAATCACAGATTGTACACTTCCATCATATACACGAGTATACACAGTACTCAGAGCACACACTGCTCCGGACTGCAGCCGTGTATGATGGAGTCCAGGCAGTGACATGGAGGCTTTTTCTTTTCTATGTAATGTGATTGCGGCCATTGTCTGGATACCTCGGGTGATATTGTATTTTTGCACATTATATGTTATAAAGACTGAAGTAGCTGTGAATAGGTTGGAGGAGATCATCCCTTGCTCACATGTATGAAAATGCATTACATTTTTATTATTGATCACTATTGGTGGAGTTATCACATCTACATTAGAAGTGTTGGTATTCAGACACATTGTAGGTTGCAGATTTCTCATTTGTCTCATCACACATTTTATCACTAAGTGTAGGGCTCTATACATAGAATTATATTATACTATTTGTAATTCTATATCAGACTTCCTGCTGGCGGCTGGTTTTCATTCATTAGATTTTCACAAAGTTGTCCATGTTTTTTAGTGCAGATATTAAATGTTTTATATTTTTATATCCAGCTTTAGAGAACTGTCTGATATTGGTGATATATAGAGACAACCAGGAGATAATATATATCTCCATTATTATTAGGTTTATGTAGTTTAGACATACACTATATTACCAACAGTATTGGGACGCCTGCCTTTACACACGATCAGATTTTCTGACGACCGTTCGTCCATTTTTTATGGCATGCTAGTCTCATATCGAAAGTGAAGAGGTTACTCTCCATATGAATATTCCCTTCAGACAGAATACAAATTCAGAAGTGACGTAATGTGTTGAATAGTTTTGTATGTATTATTTTGTTTCTTAGCATGCGTAGTCTTGCTCTCACAATTTATTTTGGGTGAAAACTGTACTGATTAAACAAAAATCAGATGCTGAGTTCACTACGATAAAAATTTTATAGTCTGCACATCCAGCTTTTGTCGGACGAAAAGACTGGCCTGTACAGAGTCCCGACTTCAACCCGATAGGACACCTTTGGGATGAATTAGAGCAAAGACTGCGAGCCAGGCCTTCTCATCCAACATCAGTGCCTGACCTCACAAATGTGCTTCTGGAAGAATGGTCAAACATTCCCATAGACACACTCCTAAACCTTGTGGACAGCATTCCCAGAAGAAATGAAGCTGTTATAGCTGAAAAGGGTGGGCCAACTCAATATTGAACCCTACGGACTAAGACTGGGGATGCCATTAAAGTTCATGTGTGTGTAAAGGCAGGTGTCCCAATACATTTGGTAATATAGTGTAATAGTCCAGTATTAGATACTTAGGATCCATGCACACTTGGTTTAATACATTGCTGCTACTACAGGAGTTTTGTGTTCTGCCTGTAGAAGCAGCTCCATGTTCTCCTATGTCTCCATACACATTGGGACAATTACAGACATATTTTGAGCTCAATGTTTAGAGGCAGGCGAAAAAAACCTTCTGGTTCGTGTTTCTGAATGGAGCTTTCTGGCAGAAAAAATGCAAAACTCTCCTAAACTCGTCTAAACTTTGTACAATAAAATCTCTATATGAAAGTTTTTTTTCTGCCAAGGGAACTGACATTTTTTAAGCCCAGTGTGCATGGAGCCTTATGGAGTCTAAAGATGGAATTTGATGACATTCTCATATTTCTATATTATTTATGTGGTTTAGATATTAAACTGTCCCAGAATATTATTGTCTCAGTCAGTCCTGTTATACTCACTCTAATTTCTCTGTCCGGCTTGTTGTCAGAGCTTCCATCAGATCCCTGAAATGAGGACCCTTCAAATAATTCCCAGACAGGTCCAGTGTCCTCAGTGTCTGGATATTTCTTATTCCAGATGTCAGGTGGAGACAGGAACTGTCTGTCAGGTGATTATTATCCAATCTGTAGAAGAAGAGAAGAATGTTACCAGAAGAAAATTAATTTCTCCCCCAGGAATGAATGTAACTATTCCCTACATAAATGGAACTCATTTCTCTTTATTGGAATCATTAATATTAGATCACTTTATAAAACACGATCGATCATCTACACTATTTGGGGTCTCTTTTTGTGGACCCCAATTAATAAATGTGACATGAGAAGTGGATGAGGTGGTGTGATCCATTCATTATTCCTGTATGGGGATTGGACCATACACACTCACACTGACCTCTTGGCTTTCTAACCTTCTGCTAAGTCTTGGATTCAGTTGTGGAGATTCACTATGATGGTCACAGAAGTCTCACTCATGTTGTGGAAACTTATCTGACTAAAAGTGACATCATTGTACTTTGGGATTTCCTTAGAACATCATGGTGGAGGATTTGATCTTATGGTGTGGAGAAGATTTTATTATTACCGTTCTTTATTTGGAACTTTTTTGAAAATGTTGTACTAATATTGCTGCACTAATTTTATATCTGCTGATTATAAATTCTCTTCATTAGTTATCAGTGAAATAGTCTCCATACCATTGTTATATATACACTAATGCCGCGTACACACGAGTGGACTTTACAGCAGACTTGGTCCGGCGTACTGGATTTCGTCAGACAATTCAATCATGTGTGGGCTCCAGCGGACTTTGTTTGCTCAAAAGTTGGACGGACTTAGATTTGAAACATGTTTTAAATCTATCCGACGGACTCTTCTTTCTAGCGGACAAACCGGTCGTCTGTGTGCTAGTCCGACGAACTCAAACTGACGCATGTTCTGAAGCAATTACAAGACAGAAGCGCTCGGTCTGGTAAAACTAGCCTTCGTATTGAAGCTAGCAGATTCCTCTTCTGTGATCTTTTAATACAGCGCTTTTTTTTCTTTATAATGCGAGAGGAATGAAGTTGTTTTTCTGCTTTTTATTCACACAGAGTTCTCACAAACTACTTTCTTCATGATTTATCCTCATGCCATGACTAATATGGTATTTTTAAAAAGCCAGATCTCCATAAATAAAGTATTAAATTAGATTTTGGACTCATCTTTTTTTTTATTGATTTCAACACTATCACTAACACTTTTACAATGTGTGCTAAATTATACAAACATTTTTTTTTTTTTTTGTAGTTTTAAGTTACCACAATAACCTTAATATTTAGTGTTGTTTTAATGAACCTTAATGAGGTTGGTGTCCCTTGTTAATTAGACATAGGGGGGGTGCAAATTGTACTTGGAATTGCACAGAAAGCATTTTGAAGTGCCTTCGCTGTGGATCCGAGGGGCACTTGCAAGGAACCCCCCAAAAAAAAAACTTTTTCTTGCACATGATTGTATGATAAAATCAGCAGAGCTTCCCCTCATTTCAGCTCTTCCCCTCAGATTTACAGCGACTGCACTTCCAACAAGTGCACTTGCTGTGCAATTTCTAAAGTGCACTTTTCACTAGTACTTTGCACTTGATTTTAGAAATGATTTAGCTTTTTGGCAAAAACACACATAGGGGTTTATTTACTAAAGGGAAAAAGACTGTGCACTTTGCAAAGTGCAGTTGCCCTCTGCAAGAGCAGTTGCTCCAGAGCTTAGTAAATGAGCAGAAGCTCTGCTGACTTCCATCATCCAATCATGTGCAAGCAAAAATGCTGTTTTTTGAATTTTCCTTGCACAGGATTGGGTACTCTTTGCAAAGTCAAGCCTTATCTCATTTCCTAAGCTCTGGAGCAATTACACTAAGTGCACAGTCTATTTGCTTTTATTAAATCAACCCCATAGTCTTTTTAACCTGTACCTGCCTACTCCCAAACAAAATGTCATTTTGGAATCAAAACACAGGTAAGGTAACAAAAAAATCCATTTATTTTGGTTAACAAAAAATTAGGAAGGCAACACTGGAGACACTTTTAGAATCTGTGAAGCCTTTCGTCCCCCAGAACACACATCAAGTTTTAGGACAAGAAAATTGATATCTTGCGACTAGGGAGCACAGGGAGCACAGTCAGACCAGACAGAAACCAGGCAATCACTTTCGAGTCTTCCGTGGAGCCTTCACTGCACGCTTCTCTGCAGCCTTCCCTCCACACTTCTCTGCAGCCTTCCTTGGAGGCTGGGCCTCTGGTGGTGTACTTGGGGCAGGAGGAGGAGGAGTGGCTTCATCTGCCAGATAGGTTGTAGCAGTAAGCTCCCCTCTCAAGCCCTTCTGATAGGCCTGAAAGATCAAACCCTCACAGAGGAGGCGTTTCCCCTTTTCCAATTGCAGCAATCTGCTGGCTATATAGGTCCCATACGCCTCCTCTGCATTGGGTGGTGTGCTCAGGATTTGGCTTGCTTCACGTATGAGGGCTAGGGATTCCTCCTCAGTTTGGGTCATTCTCCTGGGCCTTTTGGTGAGAATGCGGAGGGGAGGCACCTGACACTCCGTGCAGCTTCTACTCGGCCCAGCCACAGCCTCCTCCTCTCTCCCACTGGGCAAGGCCTCCTCCTCTCTCTCACTGGTCAAGGCCTCCTCCTGGCTGAGGTCATCCTGTGTCAAAAAAAGGGACATAGTTGTAATTTTGTGTTACGCAATCACACACAATTTTCAGCTCATGACTTGCAAATATAATTCTCAACAAATAGTAAAGGCTATCTATTTGACAATACCATTATTCCAGCTGATCAACAATATCTGAAGTACATAGGTGTGCGCACAGGGTGTGCCAGGTGTGCCGGGGCACACCCTAATCGCCTTGTGTGGTGCATGTTCCCCCTGTTTAGACCACTGATATTTCATCTCCCAAAAAAATGTTACAAAAGAAAATAATTTTTGGAAAAATAAAATAAACAAAATTACACTGTCCACTGCCCTACTGACACCATCAGTACATATACACATGCATATGTATTTGAGCTTTGGGGTGCACACCCTAATGCAAGAGGCTGCACACACCTATGCAGAAAGATATATTTCTCTTCAAAACCACATTATCAAACAAAATACAATCATTAAACGTAGACCTCTCAACGGAACAAAGACTCAACTCCCTAAGCAAGGCTTTACTACAAACAGCAGACTCAGTAGCACCAAAACGCAGAACACTCATCCACAAAAAAACCTCGAGATGGTTCAACGGCACTCTCACTCTACTCAAGCAAGAACGAAGAAGAGCGGAAAGAGCATGGAGAAGAAATCCCACCATGGAAAACCATACAAACTACAAAATACTCACTGTGAAATACCACAAAGCGATTTTCACAGCCAAAAAAGAACATTTCTCGAATACCATCTCAACTGCCTTAAACTGGCCGCGGGAACTTTTCAAAATAGTCGCCCAATCAATCAACCCAACCTGCTTAGAGCCCCCAGCAAAGGATACTAAAGAATTCTGCAATGAGCTAGCTAATTTTTTCATTGACAAAATCGACAACATTCGGGAATCAATTCAACAGAAAAAAGCAACCAACCTTACCCAACCAAAGCAAAAAGAAGACATTGACGCGAACAGCACACAACCGCCAGACTTCTTCTTGACCCCAATCACCACTGACACGACCAAAAACATTATGAGAAGCCTTTGAGACAGCACATCACCAAACGACATCATTCCCACAAACTCCTGAAAGAATGCGCCGATATCTTGGCTCCAATTATAACACACCTCATAAATCAGTCATTCAAAGAAGGGATTGTGCCAACCACCCTCAAGCAAGGCATCGTCAAACCCCTGCTAAAGAAGCCCAATCTCGACCCTAAAGACCCTAACCACCGCAGTCCGATAACAAGCCTCAACACCATCTCCAAGATTATGGAGAAAGCGGTAGTACAGCAGTTACAACGCCACCTTGACACGCATCAACTTCTGGACACTCTACAATCAGGTTTCCGCCCAGGCCATGGTACGGAAACAGCACTACTAAAAATATGGGACAATGCACTCGAAGCAGCAGATGACGGAGAATCTTGTCTCCTGGTACTGTTAGACCTCAGTGCAGCATTTGACACAGTGGACCACAATACTCTACTTGTCCGGCTCACAGAAATAGCAGGAGCCACAGATTCTAGTCTAAAATGGTTCGCATCCTTCTTAGAGAATCGCTCGCAGACAGTGAAACTAGGAGCATTTACCTCGGAAACCCGGGCAATCTCCTGTGGAGTCACTCAGGGCTCCCCCTTGTCGCCAGTGCTATTCAACATTTACATCCGCCCCATCCTCAATATCATCAGAAAATCAGACCTCTGCTTCCACTCATACGCAGACGATACCCAAATCTACTTTTGGATCACCGGACAAAAAGACCACCATCAGCAACTAGAGAAATGCCTCACTTCAATAGATGACTGGATGACCATTAGTTCCCTCAAATTCAATGGGTCAAAAACAGAACTTCTCTACCTACACGCAAACCAAAATCCCAAAACCAAGACCCCATGGACACCCCCCGCCATCTTTGGACAGACCATTTCTCCGAGCACCAAGGCCAAAAGTCTTGGAGTAATCTTTGACTCAGAAATGACAATGGATGCACAAATAGGATCAGTAGTTAGTGGATCGCACCATCTCCTCCGCATGTTACGCAGACTCATCCCCTTCATCCCAGAAGGTGACAAAGCAGCAGTAGTGGGAACAATCATCAACTCCCGTCTCAACTACGCAAACTCACTCTACATAGGATTACCCAAGTATCAGCTTACGCGCCTACAGGCCATTCAAAACACGGTGGCAAGACTAATAACAGGAAAAAACCCTGGGAGTTCATCTCCCCATCCCTAAGGAGCCTACATTGGCTAACAGTAAAGAATCAGATTATTTTGTGAAGAATCTAGGGGACACATATACATATACACACACACACACACACACCAAACACATTCACCAAACACACACACACACCCACGTTTAATCTTACCTTTGTTTCTGATGCTCGCTACTTCCGCACGGACATACGTAGGCCATCGTAATAGCTTTATATACACTGCGCATGTGTCATGCTCCGCCTGCGTCGCCCGCCGCTGACGTTCTTTAGTACGATTTGTCCCCGCCCCTTCACTCTTCATTGCGCAGTGGGAGTAGATAGAGAAAGATGGCCGAGAGATTAACTGGAAGTAGCGTGGAGGAAAGCCCGGAGCCACAACCATCCGGAGATATAAGGCCACCAACATGGCTTTTGAAGAGATGGTGGAGATGGTGTCCATATTGAGAAGGGAGGACTACAATGGCAAAAAAGGACCGTACACACGACCGAATATGCGTAAGGACAAAATAATGTCCTCAGTTGTCACCGCTCTAGAAGCTAAATTTGGCACTAAACGTTCTAAAGAACAATTGAGGAAGCGGTGGTCTGACATCAAAAGTCGGGAGCCAGAACAATATTGGCGAATAAAGAAGCTGCTTAAAAAAAGTAAGTACTTGTTGTGTGTTCCTATTGAGATACTTAACTTGCATGCTGATCCATATTTTTTTCGTTTATACAGCATAGTTCGTAAACACTGTTCTTTGTAAAATACATATGATGCTTTAGAAAATGACGTTATTTCTTCGCCAAATACGATGGTACAGGGTTGGACATACATTTAGGTCTTGAGAATTTTGTCGTATTCCCAAAATTTGTTGATGTGGTGTAGATGTGTTGAAAAATATAATGCTTCTTAAAAAATGATTCAGTGTAATGTAAGGACAGGACACAGCAGCTGGTTCCACATCTGGACTCACGAGCACTAGTGTACTATGTGACCATAACTAAATTTTTGAGGGGTAATACACATAGGAGATCATTGAGGTGTCTCCATCTGTGAAACTTGCATGAAAATGTGTATTGTTTATAATTGTTGTTCAGAGGGAATGTTCATTCTGTCTTCAAAATTTTTGAGGACAAAAAAAGGCAATTGTACACAACTCATAACCAACGTTTCATATTAATTAGAAAAATATAAAATATCACTGTGTTTTAACTATACCTTTTGTTGAATTATCATAGGGGAGAAAAGACTCAGACAACAGTCCAAGGATCCCAGGACCCCCCCAAGTCCTCAGCCTGAGGCTGAAGATACCCCAAGCCCCAGCCCAAGACCACACCCACCCAACGAGCTGGAAGAAGGAGAGGTGGAGGAAGTGTGCAAGCTTTTAACCCCACCAAGTGAGTGACTGACACCCCAGCTTAAGGTAATGTATTTAGGCGTGCATATTTTAACCCATTTTTTTACACACATTTTAGTGGAGCTTCTGGTTGTGGAAGGCCAAGCGGCAGAGCCATTCAGAACAGACAGTGCCCAAAGACTGATTGGCCAGATAATGTTGTGGAATGGCCAAATTGATCAAATGCGTGACCAAATTCACAGCATGAAACTTCGCCTGGACTCCATGCAAAAGAAAATGAAGAACATGATTGATGTTTTGGGCAGAATATAATAACGTTTTGCCTAAAAACATCAATCATGTTCTTCATTTCCTTGTGAAGTTTGTTTCTTCTTCCAATTTTGTTGTTTTTTTTTCATTCAAAAATATATTTGATGATGCACACGGTTACGGATGAACTTCGTGTTCGAGTCAAACCCATGTTTGACTCGAACATTGGCTGTTCGGTCGTTTGCCGAATTCCGAACGTTATGGGCCGTTCGCGCCAAATTCGTGTGGCACGTCACGGCCCAAAATTCACTGCAGCTTCGGAGTGCATTGCTGGCTGATGATTGGCCAAGCATGCACTATGACCCGCATGCTTGGCCAATCACAGTGCAGTCGGTAGAGAGAGCTGTAATTGGCCAAAGCCAGGGTGGCTTTGGTCAATTATGGCTCAGGGGGTTTAGAACACGCCCCACACTATATAAGGCCGCCTGTACGGCGGCCCTGTGTAGTGTGTGTTCCGGTGTTGAAAGAGAGATAGATAGACAGAGAGACAGTGTCATTTCATTTGAGTTAGATAGATTAGGCAGGACAATCAGTGAGTTAGCTGCACTTACAGTGTATTTTGTATATATATGCATCTCAGGTATTGCATATATATATATATATATATACACTGTATTCAGTTTAGCTAGATCCGTTCCTGTTATCTTCTTACTGACAGGCAGGCTTGTCTTGTTACAGTATTTACAGCTACCTGAAGAAAATTGCTGGTGTTCTTTTGATCCTATTAGTACCACAGTCAGGCAGCTAGACTATTTACAGTTAGTGCAGTGCGTCCTGCACACGGTGTTCAGCTAAAACTACAAGTTAGTGTGGTGCGTCCTGCTCACAGTGTTCAGCTAAACCTGCAAGTTATTTTTTTGCAACCTCTGCACAGTGTTCATCTAAAGCTACCTGTAGAAGGTTGGTGGTGTTCTCATACTACAGGCAGGCAGTTGATTTTGCTAGCTGCACTATAAGTACATATATATAGGCCAAGAAGGAGAGGCAGACAGTCACAAGCCAATAAGAGAGGGCAAGCAGGCTCTGTGTCTAGTGCTGGTCGTGGAGACGGTGCATCCTCATCAGCATTTGGCCGTGGGACACGCTTGGCCTTTTTTTCGGCAGCTGGTCGTGTTGAGTAGCAACATGCGGAAGACTTGGTCGAGTGGATGACCAAGCCATCCTCATCCTCCTCATCCTCTCTCACCCATGCTCAGGGTACTTTGTCTGGCAAAGCAGCGGCCTCCTCCCTCGGCTCAATGTCATCAGTGACTCCTTCCCTAGCCCCACCATGTCCTCCCGAGGAGTCCCTCGAACTGTTTGACCACAGTGTTGGGTACATGCTCCAGGAGGATGCCCAGCGTTTGGAAGGCTCTGATGATGATACTGAGCTCGATGAAGGCAGTAACATGAGCACGGACAGAGGGGGTGCCCAAGAAGGACAGCAATCTGGCAGTCATGCTCCCCCTGCTGCAGCATACCGCCAGGTTTGCTCCAGTGATGAGGGGGGAGGGGATGATGAGGTCACTGACTCAACGTGGGTGCCCGATAGGAGAGAGGAGGAGGAGGAGGCGGCACATCACCAACGAGGCAGGATGCCCTCCAGGGGCCAGCCTAAGGGCAGCACATTGACTGCATCACACCCCAAAGTTCCACATGTGCAGGGCGCTGCAGTCTCTGCGCGTTATTCAAAAAGTTCTTTGGTGTGGGCCTTTTTTGAGACGAGTGCATCAGATCGCACCGCTGCTATTTGCAACATATATCTCAAGCGTATCTCGTGTGGCCAAAACATCTCCCACTTGGGTACCACATGCTTGACCAGACATATGTTGACCTGCCATGCAGTTCATTGGCAAGCGTATCTAAAAGACCCACAACAAAGAACAAAGAGGACCTCTCCTTGCTCCTCATCAGCTGAGATCTCCAACCCCACTATACCTTCAGTCCTCTCTGAGACCTGCACTGAGAGGAATGAAGGTGTAGAATTAGGTGTGTCACAGCCAAGTACTTGTGAGCAATCTGCTTTTGGTACACCGACGTCAGATTGTACCAGGCAAATTTCCCTGCCCCAGCTGCTGCACCGCCGAAAAAAGTTTGCTCCCAGCCATCCACATGCCCAGCGGTTGAATGCTAGCTTGGCAAAATTGCTAGCACTTCAACTGCTGCCTTTTCAGTTGGTAGACTCTGCCCCCTTCCGTGAGTTTGTGGAATGTGCGGTTCCTCAGTGGCAGGTACCCAAATGCCACTTTTTCTCACGGAAGGCGATTCCGGCTCTCTACCGGCATGTGGAAGGCAATGTCCATGGCTCGCTGGACAGGGCGGTCAGCGGTAAGGTGCATATTACCACTGACTCATGGTCCAGCAGGCATGGACAGGGACGTTACCTAATTTTCACGCTGCATTGGGTGACTCTGCTGGCAGCTAGGAAGGATGCAGGACAAGGTGCAGTAGTGTTGGAGGTTGTTCCGCCACCACACCTCCAAAATGCCACTACTAATGATTGTGACACACCTCTCTCCTCCACCCCCTCCTCTTCTTCTTCCTCCATGGCCTCTTCCTGTGCTTTGTCCTCGGAACCAGCGGTGCTCCGTAGCCATTCAAGGGGCTACGCAAGTACAAAAGATGCCATGCGGTGCTTGAGCTGGTGTGCTTGGGGGACAGGAGCCACACTGGGGCAGAGGTTCTGTCAGCTCTGCAGGGGCAGGTTCAGAGGTGGTTGACGCCACGCCAACTTAAGGCAGGAATGGTGGTTTGCGACAATGGCACCAACCTCCTCTCTGCCCTCCGACAGGGACAAATGACCCATGTGCCCTGTTTTGCTCACGTCCTTAACTTGGTGGTGCAGCGGTTCTTGGGCAGGTACCCGGGCTTACAGGATGTTCTGAGGCAGGCCAGGAAAGTCTGTGTGCATTTCCGCCGGTCATATAATGCCAGTGCTCGGCTGGTGGACCTCCAAAAGGAGTTTAACCTGCCCAAGAACCGCCTAATCTGTGACATGCCCACCAGGTGGAACTCAACGTTGGCCATGCTGCAGGGGCTGCACACGCAGTAGAGGGCCATCAATGAGTACCTGTGCGACTATGGCACCAGGACAGGGTCAGGGGAGCTTGTTTTTTTCCCCACGCCAGTGGGCCATGATCAGGGATTCATGCACTGTCCTGTCACCATTTGAGGAGGCCACGAGGATGGTGAGCAGTGACAGTGCATGCATCAGTGACACTGTCCCCCTTGTTCACCTGTTGGAGCACACGCAGCGTGGAATAATGGACAGGGCACTTGAGGCAGAACAGAGGCAGGAAGAGGAGGACTTCCTTAGCTCTCAAGGCCCCCTTTATCCAGACAGTGTTCCTGCGTGCCCGCTGATCACACAGGAAGAGGACGAGGAGGAGGAGGAGGAAGATTGTGTCAGTATAGAGGTGGAGCCTGGCACTCAGCATCAGCAGCAGTCTTTAAGGGATCAGTCCCAAGAAACACATGGACTTGTACGTGGCTGGAAGGAGGTGGCTGCGGACCATTTCGTCCTTAGTGACCCAGAGGACTCCGGACCGAATGCCTCAGCAAACCTACGCTGCATGGCCTCCCTGATCCTGCAAAGCCTGCGTAAGGATCCTCGTATTCGTAGTATCAAGGAGAAGGACCAATACTGGCTGGCAACCCTCCTTGATCCACGTTACAAGGGTAAGGTTGCGGACCTTATCTTGCCATCGCAGAGGGTGCAGAGGATGAAACATCTTCGGGAGGCCTTGCAGAAAGGTCTGTGCAACGCATTCCCTGAGACTGGGAGGTTACAAACTCCTATTTCTGGACAACGTGTTGCTGAGGCTTCGGTCAGTCAAAGAAGGAGCGGTGGAGAAGGTGCCCGTCTGACCGATGCGTTCAGGCATTTTTTTGGTCCGCAGCCCCAAGGTATGATCGGTTCCAGCAACCATCGCCAGCGTCTGTTTTACATGGTGCAGGAATACCTAGGGGCAAGATCTGACTTGGACACCTTTTCCACTGAAAATCCTCTGGGTTACTGGGTCTTGAGGATGGATCACTGGCCAGAGCTTGCACAGTATGCAATTGAGTCTACTGGCCTGTCCTGCATCCAGCGTTCTTTCGGAACGCACATTCAGTGCTGCTGGAGGCTTTGTAACCGATCACAGGGTGCGTCTGTCCACCGACTCGGTCGATCGACTGACCTTCATAAAAATAAATCAGTCTTGGATCACCACCAGCTACCAAGCACCTGATGCTGATGTAACCGAATAATTTTTTTCAGATCCCTTCAAAGACTGCCTATGCTGATGCTGAGTGACTATCCCTGAGTAATTATCCTCTTCCTCCTCAATGATCCCGCTGATAGCTTGTAAGAACATTTTTGGTTCTGGGCACCACCACCAGTGCCTAAGGCCCAATTTTTCAGCCCCTGTTTAACAGGAGCGTGTAATTACAATTTTTGATGCAATACTTAGCAGCAGGGCTCGTTTCTGCGTTCCAACTAGAGTATCTGTGAGCGGTTGCAGTGTTGTGGCACCAGCACCAGTGCCTAAGGCCCAATTTTTCAGCCCCTGTTTAACAGGGGCGTGTAATTACAATTTTTGATGCAATACTTTGCAGCAGGGCTCGTTTCTGCGTTCCAACTAGAGTATCTGTGAGGGGTTGCAGTGTTGTGGCACCAGCACCAGTGCCTAAGGCCCAATTTTTCAGCCCCTGTTTAACAGGGGCGTGTAATTACAATTTTTGATGCAATACTTTGCAGCAGGGCTCGTTCCTGCGTTCCAACTAGAATGTCTGTGAGGACTTACAGTGTTGTGGCACCAGCTCCACCACCACCACCAAAGGCCCAATTTTTCTGCCCTTGTTCAACAGGGGCATGTAATTACAATTCTTAAGCGAATATTTCACAGCAGGGCCCATTTCTGCACCCACCAAGAGCGAGTGAGGACTTACAGTGTTGTGGCACCAGCACCACCACCACCACCACCAAAGGCCCAATTTTTCTGCCCTTGTTCAACAGGGGCAGGTAAGTACAATTCTTGATCTAATATTTCACAGCAGGGCCCATTTCTGCACCCACCAAGAGCGAGTGGGGACTTACAGTGTTGTGGCACCAGCACCACCACCAAAGGCCCAATTTTTCTGCCCCTGCTCAACAGGGGCATGTAATTACAATTCTTGATTTAATATTTCACAGCAGGGCCCTGTGAGGGCTTACAGTGTTGTGGCCACAACAACACCTAAGGCCCAAATTTCTGATGAGTATATAGGGCAGGCCCCTACTTTCAAACATCTAACTTACAAACGTCTCCTAATTGCAAACGGAAGGAGACAACAGGAAGTGAGATGAAATCTACCCCTAGGAAGGGAAATTCTCTCCTGTAAGAGTTAATATGGGAAAAACATTTCTCCTTTCCACTGATGCTTTCCAATCCTTGTTCCACAAAAAAACCCAAATTTTCAAAAAACATTTGTCATTGGGACAAAAAGTGAGGTGAAATCTTCTGAAGAGGAGGACAGACAGCAAAACAAATGTCACAGGGGTGATAACCCTTCCCTATGTTTTCCAAAATGCTTAAAAAAGATTTTTTGGCTGGAGCTAAACACGTTAAAAATGTACCCGTTCAAAATTACAAACAGATTCTACTTAACAACAAACCTACAGTCCCTGTCTTGTTTGCACTGCCTGTATACTGCTGTTCAGAGTATATAGGGCCTGGTGGCCCCACACCTTTCCTTATTTTAATTTGGGTGCGTGGTTCCCCTTAATATCCATACAAGACCCAAAGGGCCTGGTAATGGACTGGGGGGTACCCATGCCGTTTGTCTCACTGATTTTCATCCATATTGCCAGGACCCGACATTACATTAAACCCACAAGCAGTTTTAAATGACTTTTAAAATCCTTCCTTTAAAAATGACATTTTGTGCAGGGACTGTTCTAAACATGGGAAACACGCGCCACTTTACAGGCATACTATAGACACACCCCAGGTACGATATTTAAAGGAATATTTCACTTTTTTTTTTTACTTTAAGCATAATTAAAATCACTGCTCCCGAAAAAACAGGCGTTTTTAAAAGTTTATTTGCATTGATACATGTCCCCTGGGGCAGGACCCGGGTCCCCAAACCCTTTTTAGGACAATACCATGCAAATTAGCCTTTAAAATGAGCACTTTTGATTTTGAACGTTTGAGTCCCATAGACATCAATTTGGTTCTAACGTTCGTGCAAATTTTCGGTCCGTTAGCAGGTTCTGGTGCGAACCGAACCGGGGGGTGTTCGGCTCATCCCTACACACGGTGTGTCATCATGTGCTATCTTCCATCAGGGGATATCAATGTACTTGTTTTGTGTTTGCAACCCCTTCATCCTCCAAATTTTGTTGTGGTGAGAGGAACAAAGGGATTGCACACACAAAACACGTACATTGCTCCCCCATAAAGTTAGCACATGTTGACTTGACACTTTTTTAATGCTCAACCTTAAAAAAAAAAAAAAATTTGCTGAAAAAAAAAAAATACCAAAAAAAATAAAAATAAAAAAATACCAAAAAAACAAAAACAAAAAATGTTTCATAAAATGCACCTTTCAATGTGCACACAGTAAAATGTTTTTTTCTACTACAATGTGTGTGGCTGATTATTTCTCAATAATATGTTTTGCAAATTTTTGTGTGGTTACAGTGACAAAGGGCCTTAGTAACTAAAGGTAAATGCACTTGCTACTACTACAAGTGCACTAGGAGACAGACCAAACTAAATGCAAACAAGAAGAAAAACAAGATATTTTATCCAAAATGTATTTATTTTATTTTTCGTTAAAATTAAAGCTCTTGCTGAATAGCAATGGCCCCCCGACCATTAAAATAATTCACATATCGCTCACACACTTGATGTGCGGTTTGGGGGGCCAAGCCAATATGGCCAATTTCCAGGCCTGTCAGTGTTGGATCTTGTACAAGTCCGGCCTCAGGCCCAACAGAGGTAATATATGTAGCCGAATGTCTTCGTAAAAAGTTATGGAGTATGCAGCAAGCCAGTATGACGTTATTAATTTTATAGTCCGCCAGATTTATGGCTGAAAGGAACAAACGGAACCGGCTGGCCAGAATCCCAAAGGCATTCTCCACAACTCTTCTTGCTCTGGCCAGCCGGTAATTAAATACCCTCCTCTCAGGGGTGAGTGTCCTTTGGGGGAACGGTCTCATCAAGTGCTCACCGAGAGCAAACGCTTCATCAGCGATAAAAACTAAGGGGAGTCCATCCACATTCTGGTCATCAGGTGGCAATCCCAGGCCACCAGTCTGGAGACACTGGCACAGCTCGGTCTGTGCAAACAGTCCTCCGTCAGACATCCGGCCGTTCTTCCCCACATGCACAAACAGAAAGTCCAACTGTGCCGAGACCACCGCCATCAAAACTACACTATGAAACCCCTTGTAGTTATAGAAATAAGCCCCCGAATGTGGTGGTGGCACAATGCGGACATGCTTCCTGTCAATCGCCCCGACACAGTTGGGAAAGTCCCAACGGTCAGCAAACTGGGAGGCCACAGCCTGCCATTCCTGTGTACTGGAAGGAAACTGTTGAGTGAAAAAAATAAAAAAAATTAAGATAAGTACTTTTAAACATAACTTGGATATCAGATTACACAAAAACATTAGTGAACAACAGCAGTCAAACATTATTAATATGTGTGTTTGTAATTTTAATGATAAAAAACATAAGGCCCACTTATAAGATTAATCACCCCCTCTGATGGCCCATTGATCAATTTGAATGGTGGGGGAGGGGTACTAATTAGGTTAATAAACACACCTGACAGTTTCAAACATTTGTGGGGGTGGGGGTGGGGGAGGGGTACTAATTAGGGTCAAAAACACCTGACAGTTACAAACATTTGAGGGGGTGGGGGAGGGGTACTAATTTGGTTAATAAACACACCTGACAGTTTCAAACATTTGAGGGGGTGGGGGAGGGGTACTAATTAGGTTAATAAACACACCTGACAGTTTTAAACATTTGAGGGGGTGGGGAAGGGGTACTAATTAGGGTCAAAAACACACTTGACAGTTACAAACATTTGACGGGGTGGGGGAGGGTCAAACAGTACAATGGAGCTGACAATATACATTGTTCAAGGGACTATAGGCTAGAGATATAAATGGACCCAGGATTGCATGATGGGGAGGTTATTGAATATAAATATGCATGTAGGGCAATAAATGATTAATGTCCAAAAACAGGCATGCATGAAGATAAAGGGGATATTCACAGCATATTCCAAGCATGGTAATTAGGTAAGGAGGACATTTAGACTATACATTAGCAAACATTTAATACATATCATGTAATGTTAAAGGATAAAACTTACCTTCATATAGTCCTTCTGCAGGACCTGAATGATGGCAGAACAGGTCTCTGGGATTATGATCCCCAGAGCCTGGGGGAGATGCCTGTCGAGAACTTCAAGTCCTGAAGACTTCTCCCAGTTGCCAAGTAACGTAAAGTGGCAACTAGCCACTGCTCCGGAGTGATGGCTTGCCTCATGCAGGTATCCTGCCTTCTGATATAGGGGGTCAGCATAGCCAGCAGATGCTCAAAAACGGGGTCCGTCATCTGGAGATAATTCCTGAAATCCTCAGGATTATTCTCACGGAGCTCACGGTGCAAAGGCGTATGCGAGAATTGGTCACGCTGGCGCAACCAATTCTTCATCCATGAACTCCTCCTTGCCCTGTTCATGGACTGGACTCGGGTCAAAGTATTAAGCACAACACCAAGTCCCCACGCAGCACGAACTCGAGAACGAGTATGTCCAGGTGACATGGCTTCAAAACGGTTGGCTGGTCAAACAAACAAACTTATAACAAACGCACTGAAGAACAGCAAGGCCTATGAAGAACCACCTGAAAATCAGCAACGAGCGGACCAGAATGGCCTGCCAGGCAGGTTACGAACTGACCAACACGCACTGAAAAGCAGATACAAACCTCACAAGCACAAACTGAACCGCAGAAAATGATCAAAATAAGCTGAAGTGTGAAAAGCGTGAATCGTCTCTAACCAAACTTCTACTAACACGAGATAAACACGAGATTAGCAGAAGGAGCCCAAAGGGTGCCATAGTGGGGCTTGAACTTCCTTTTTATAGTCCCGTCGTACGTGCTGTACGTCACCGCATTCCAAACCAGCGGACTTTTGCAGTGATCGTGTGTCCAAGTCCGCCCCTTTTTAAGTCCGGCGCAAGGAGCCGACAAAGTCCGGCGTAAAGTCCGCTGAGCAAAGTCTGCCGTAAAGTCCGCTCATGTGTACGCGGCATAATAGGGAGTTTTGTGATGAGGAGTCTCACTTTTATTGTTATATTTTCACATTTATATTGTGTGAATGTTATATACTAGTGCTGCAGTCTTCATATTATACTAGATGTGATAATTCCACCAATAGGGATCAGATATAACAATTCCATTCACTACAAAATACACTTTCATACATGTGAGGAAGGGCAGATCTCCTCCAATCTATTCACAGATACTTCTATCTACATAACATATAATGTACAAAAATACATAAACATGAAGAGCAACAAAGTTATCTTATAAAATTACAAACATCAAGAGAAAGTTCATAAATGTGAAAAGGTGGATTTCCTACAACCCATTCACCACTACTTCCATCTCCAATCACCATACAGTGACTTGTGTAGTAAGACCCCTTTCACACTGCAGAGCCAATAAAACAGCCCTAAGTTGCTGGTCATTTTTGCGGTGCTTTAGTGGTGATTTAGCTGCGCTTTTCATGCCCTAGTGGGCCGGGGACAACGGGACCTTAAAGTGGAGCTTCATCCATATTTTAAAGTAATTTCCCTCCAAAGCCGCTTTGTGTGCTGATAAAGAATTGGCATATTTTTCCCTTAAACTCACTGTTATATAATGTATAGTAGTTGGCACTTCCTGTCCTCGGCTGCGGCCCAGCATTTCCTCCCCTCTCTGCAATGCCTCCTGGGAGATGTTTGTCATCAATCCCAGGAGGCAATAGGCATCGCTGGGCCGTAGCATTGCTTTATTTCAAAACCAGAAATGACGTAATGCAAGGCGGCCAGTGCCATTTTAAATAAAGGCAACCAGGCTTTTGTTGCCATGGTTACCAAAGCTTCTTATACACAGTGATGGGTGGCAGGGGAGGCGGCTGGAGCATCTCAGCTCTGATTACATACAGAGCACAGGGGAGGGGACAGACACACCATGTACTGATTTATAATAGAGGGATATGATGGGGCTGTTTTGATGGGGGCAGTATTGATGGGGCAGTATTGATGGGGGCAGTTGTTATATTCTTAATATCTAAATTTTAATTGGCTTTATTCAGAGTATAAATTCCCTATGAAGACATAAAAAGAGAGAGGGGCGCAACGGCCATGTGCATTATCTTTTGTAAAATATTTATTGAATAAAATAGTAAAAGAAATTACTCACAAGCAGTTGTACAGTCAGGTGCCATAAAACACGAGCAGCTACAAGCAGCAAGTAGTTATAGTGATGAGCGAAGCCTTACAAAGGTCTTAGAGGAACATACAGGCATCACTACTAGCTAACGCGTTTCGAAGGGCACGTCCCTTCTTCATCAGAGCTCAGCAGTGAACCCTCCTTCAGTGGTCCCTGTATATATAGTGTATGTGCCAAAAAAGCACAGCCAATGGAGTAGGGAGGGCACATGGGGCCCCTCCCCCACAGTGGATCCCTCCCTCATAGGCTTCTCACTTGTACAAATGGATAGATGATAATTAATTGATATGGTGAAATAAAGGAATGAATTGATATAGATGAATATATAATATAATAAAAAAATGATATAAAATATAGATATAAATAGTGTTAATAGAATATAAATCTAAATGAGTATCACTGTGGTTGAATACTACCAAAAAGCCACAACCAAGGCTGACCGTAGGTGTACATAACATACAGTGACAAGGGCAAGATGTAATAGATCACAAAGAGATGCAGAGTGGCACAGGCTAAGGAAAACTTGTTGGCAGGGAAAGGAGCCATAAACTTATCAGGCTAGCGTATGTGAATGGACACTGTACCTTCAGTGTCCGATCCTGATCTCTGTGTGAGCCGCTCTGTAGATACAAGCGGCTCGCCGTTCGTTTCCGCATGTTGTGCCTGTGCTGGAACGCACGCCAGTGCATTTGCGTTCCAGACAGGAGGAAGAGGCGGTGTGCATCACTTCCTCTGCGCCTGCTGTCACCTCCCAGTGACGTGAGTGGCATTAGAACGCTCGGCGCCATGTTACTGGAGGCAGACCCTTGAGGGGACATGGCCGGCACAGGCGCAGAGTCTACCTGACGCCGGCCCGACCATGGGTCTGCCCCGCTGACTGCAGCTGCACCAGCCACAATGCCAGGAGTGCGACACACAGGTTGTAGACGAATTATAGAAGTAGCACATGAAGTAGAAGGGGCCACCGCACAACAGGAAATATTATGTATATTTCATTCTCCTGTATGGTGCTGAATGTGCACCTGAGGGGAAGTAGGAACAAGTAGATAAATAATAAATTATGTATACACAATTATATTGCAATACCATATGTCATATAGCAATGAAACCATTGTCAATAGTACACATATATATACATATAAACACACATATATATATATACACATAGCATATATATATATACATATGTGTGCACAGAGAAGTCTAACATTAATGTAAGGTGCGCATCCCGAATGCCAATCTGCACATAACGTGAATGCCCATATCACTGACATATCATGAACCAACAGAGGGTGTATGAGGAGATTGTGTAAATGAACGGATAACCCAGGCCAGACCCAAAAAAATAGTATAAACAAATTAATTAATTAAATAAAATACACAGGGATGATACTGAAGGAGTGGACACCTGTAGCACAAACAGTAACTAGCATAATGACTGCTTAGTGATATTATGCAAATAAAATTCATTGTGTACCCCACAAAAAGGGGGGGGAGGGGGGAAAAGGTGTTTCCCTTGAAAGGGCAAAGAACCAAGTGGTCCCTTCCTCGTTACTGTGTGCAACATATGTGAAGTGACAAGCTTGTCACTAGCCAAAGGATACTTATATCATATGGGTGCTAAACATATCGCTGATGGTAACACAATAATAATATTATTAAAATTATATTATTAAAATTAAAATTATAATTGGAATTAATGGAATACACTAATTAAAACACACTGATTACTGTGTTCGCCAATGCGTACTCTCATGGGACGGGATGTGCGGCCCACATAGAGACGTCCGCATGGGCAAAGAATGCCGTAGACCACATAGTCCGTCCCGCAGTTAATGAACTGCTTCAGATGGTGGACCCTACCGTCACTGCCAGTAACTGTCTTTTTTCTGTGCCACATGTATTGACAAGTGCCACAGTTCCTGACACTACATTTGTAACTACCTTTTTGGTCAAAGATGGTTGACCATGCGTTTGGGGACTTGTTTAGGGGTTCCCTCACCTTACTAGGGGCTATAAGACCTCTCAGGTCTCGTGGTTTTCTATACACTATATTTGGTCCGTCAGAAAGGTACTCACTTAACACTGGATTGTGCTTCAAAATACTCCAGTTTTTCGGTAGAACGCTTTGTATTTCAAAGGCTTTGTGGTGTATTGTGTGGAAAACCGGGTTTGTATGGTGTCCTGGTTGATGGTGGGAACGGACGGTGGATCATATATCGGAGTTTCATCATACAAGAGGGCATATTTATTGAAGGCAGTCTCAATAAGGGTGGGATCATATCCCTTGTCCAAAAACTTGTTACGAAGGACCTTGCTCTGCTCCAGGTAGTCACTTTTTTTAGTGCAAGTACGCTTCAGACGGCAGAACTGTCCAAACGGGACGTTTCTGATCCATCTAGGATGGTGATTGCTATCAGCATGCAAGAAGGAGTTGCCACCACTGGGTTTAAAATGTGTTCTAGAAAGAATATTGCCATCAAGGTCACTCCTAAGTTCAAGATCCAAAAAGACAAGGCTCTCGCTACTGATGACATGAGTGAAACTGATCCCAAAGGGGTTCTCTCTGCAGTGGTCAAGGAAGAGATGCAATTCCTGGTCAGTCCCATCCCAGATGATAAGGATGTCATCAATATATCTGGCAGAGAGGATCAGGTTCGCTCCATACGGGTTATTGTTCCAAATAGACTGTTCTTCCCAGTATCCCATAAAAATGTTGGCATAGCTTGGGGCGAACCTGGCCCCCATAGCCGTGCCCTTCTTCTGCAAATAGTGTTCTCCAAGAAAAGAAAAGTGGTTGTGCGTGAGGGAGTATTCGACACAGTCAAGTACAAATTTAGCCTGCACTGAATTGAGTGCGCCCTCTTTAGACAGATAATGATTGGCCGCCCTTAGGCCATAGGTGTGGTCAATTGATGTATAGAGCGAGGCTACATCTAGGGAAAGCCATTTGTACCTAGGCTGCCAAACATAATGGGACAGTATTTCCAGCATATGGCTCGAGTCCCTGACGAAAGATGGAAGGCTGGTCACTATTCCCTGCAAAAAGTAATCAATATAACAACCCACATTGCTTGTAATACTATCAATACCTGCAATAATAGGCCTACCCGGAGGATTAACCTCACTCTTATGCACCTTCGGTATATGATAAAAATGTGGGGTTAAAGCATGTCTGTTGTAGAGAAAGTGATACTCACTTTTAGTAAGGACCCCATCCAGTAGGGCTTTATCTAGGAGTAGTTTCAAATCTTTTGTGTATTCTATAATGGGATCTCTGTTGAGTCTGACAAAGGTATCTGTGTCCTCCAGTAGTCTCATTGCTTCGGCAATGTAGTCCTCTCTATTTTGGATGACCAAACTACCTCCCTTATCGGCTTTCCGAATGATGACGTCCTGATTCTGCTTGAGACTACTGACGGATAGCCCCAGCGGATCAAGATGTTTGTTCAATTTGTTACCTTTAGTATTGGTGTGATGGAATCTCGTTTTAAAGGATTCAAAGACCACGTCGTAGAAAGTCGATATATATTTGCCTTTGGCCCAATGTGGGAAGAACGAGGATTTAGGTGCAAAGGAAGTGTGGACTATGGCACTATCGCTAGGATACTTATAGAGGGATGATGATGGTAGCTCATTGTGCTCTGCCTCTGCATATAGTTCCTCTAAATAATAATAATAAATTCCCTATAATTGAATGAATGGCAGACTTTGAGTTAATAACATCCAGATGATGACTTATGAACTGGGACCACAAATATCTAAAAACTGTCAGGATTTTGACGGATATTGTAAATATTATATATATGTTTTTCTAAGGTATTCCTATGTAACTGATATCTTGACATAGAAATTGTGTGTTTTCTGTAGACTGGCTGCCCCTCATCCATTTCCTGTGTAGAAGGAATTCCACTCTTCGTGTGTCTGTATCTAATTAGCGATGCTGTTCATATTACTTACTCTTTTGCCCCCACCCTTGTAGGGAGTAAAAGGGGAGGTAATATTGGTAGTGATTATGGGAGGGTTTGGTTTTTGAGCTTGAATTCAAAGGATCCCGTTTGTGATGTAAGGGGGAGCTGATAGAGGTTCAGCCTCTTTCTACTTCCTGCCTGCAAGCTACACACAGCTCCTGCTTCAGCACACAGAATTTTCTTCAGCACACAAAAGGTTGATCAGCCATTTTAAGAAAACAAAGGAAGACAACATGGCCTGAAGATTATTCAATGAACTTTGTTTTTTCCAAGTTTTTGTGTGTACAATAAAACACACAGTTTGATTTAAGCTGACTCAGACATAATTAAGAAAATTCGTCTCACAATCAGTCATCATTATTGAAAGCTTTTTCACAATATTAAGCTTATTATTACAGCAGTTTTGATGGTGGCAATATGATGGGGCAGTTTTGATGTGGGCAGTTTTGATGGGGCAATTCTAAAGGAGCAGTTTTGATGGGGCAATTCTGATTGGGCAGTTTTGATGGGGGCAGTTTTGATGGTGGCAATATGATGGGGCAGTTTTGATAGGGGCAGTTTTGATGGGGCAATTCTGATGGGGCAATTTTGATGGGGCAGTTTTGATGATGGCTATAGGATTGGGCAGTTTTGATGGGGCAATTCTTATGGGGGCAAATTTGATGGTGGCAATATGATGGGGCAGTTTTGATGGGGGCAGTTTTGATGGGGCAATTCTGATGGGGCAATTTTGATTGGGGCAGTTTTGATGGTGGCAATATGACGGGGGAATATTCATTAACTAGAATTCTATAAAAGATTCATTGACGATATTTTAATTTTATGGAATGGTGATAAAGACTCACTGGAAGAATTTCTGCCTAAATTGAATTTGAATGACAGACACATATCTCTTATTTGGCAAATTGACGAAAAACAAATACAATTTCTGGATTTAGAAATTAGCAATGACAAACTCATTACCAAAACACATTTCAAAGAGGTGACGAGAAACAGTTATTTACTTATCACTATATGTCATCACAAACCATGGCTGTTTAATATTCCTAAGGGTCAGCTAGTCAGAATTAGACGCAATTGCACGAAGGATTCAGACTTTAACCAGTTGCCAACCGGCCCATAGCCAAATGACGGCTGCAGGGCGGTTGGATAACTCTGGGATCACGTCATATGACGTGATTCCAGAAAACTGCTCCCGCGCGCCCCCTGGGGCACGCACACGGGAACATCCGTGACCACCGGGTCCAGAGGACCCGGGGCATCACGGATCACGGTAATCGTGATCGCGGCCGTTTACCATGTGATCGCTCCGTCAAATGACGGAGCGATCACATGTAAACAAACCGGACTATGTTTAGCCTAATGCATTATCTATTTTCTGAAATTATTCTTATGAGCCACCATTGACTTGTTCATTGTGGCTATAAGGCTAAATGTAGTTAGTTATATCTCCACAAGATGTCAGCAGTGAGTATCTCTCTCTGGTTGTTCTTATCGGCATCAGTGCCTTTGGAAGATTTCCCCGTTTTGCTTATTTTTGTCCTAGTATGTCATATGCACTTTATATATTTTTACAATTCTTTTAATTTATTAAAATAATTTTTTCTATTTGCCATTTCTTACCATTTTTTATCCGCCGCAATATTACAGAGTATACATCCCTCGGACTCCGTAAAAATGGCGTCCGTATCACTTCCTGTCCAACTACTATAAATGGACTGATTGCCCAGCCAATCAGATTCCCTGAGGAAGTCACGAGGGGTCATGATGTAACGCGTAGGACCCACGCTAGCTGACGCAACCGGAAGTTATCACTCCGACCCGGTTGTTGTTATTGCAGACCGGAAGTTTTATAACAGGTGACGGCGGAACGCCGTCTTGTGCTGTACTGTTTTTTTCCCATGCCCTGTACAGCGTTTTTTATAATAAAACTGGACTTTTTATACTAAACAATTGGAGGCTGTCCTTTTCTCTTCCTTTGTATATACATATCCAGATCCTGAGGCGAGCCTGACCCAGCCCTATGACTGACATCCATTCATTTGGAATATCCATCGGTCTCAATTTCCGTCCATCATCCAGGGCATTAAGGTCTTTACTCATGTCTATGGAGGTAAGGGCTCTGTGAGCTCATTACTATACAGATGTCATCCATTATTGCCCACATCACCTACCTTAATTTTGGAGAAGATCCACAAACATCTATGTCTAAATATTTTATTGGACTTATTTATTGATAGACTTTATTCATTATTTTTTGATTTTTATTATTATCCACATTCATAATTTTTGGATTTGCATATTGTCCACCTACTTGTTAAAGTTTTTTTTGACACTTTAATACCACCTTTATCATAACTTTTACTTTTATTTTCATTTTTGTTGTGCGCAAAATCACTCTGTTTTCTATTTTCTATTGGATGATTTGTGTATACTAGGGATGAGCCGAACACCCCCCTGTTCGGTTTGCACCAGAACATGCGAACAGGAAAAAAGTTCGCTCGAACACGCGAACACCGTTAAAGTCTATGGGACACGAACATGAATAATCAAAAGTGCTAATTTTAAAGGCTTATATGCAAGTTATTGTCATAAAAAGTGTTTGGGGACCTGGGTCCTGCCCCAGGGGACATGGATCAATGCAAAAAAAAGTTTTAAAAACGGCCGTTTTTTCAGGAGCAGTGATTTTAGTAATGCTTAAAGTCAAACAATAAAAGTGTAATATCCCTTTAAATTTCGTACCTGGGGGGTGTCTATAGTATGCCTGTAAAGGGGCGCATGTTTCCCGTGTTTAGAACAGCCTGACAGCAAAATGACATTTCGAAGGAAAAAAAGCCATTTAAAACTACCCGCGGCTATTGCATTGCCGACAATACACATAGAAGTTCATTGATAAAAACGGCATGGGAATTCCCCACAGGGAAACCCCGAACCAAAATTAAAAAAAAAAAAAATGAAGTGGGAGTCCCCCTAAATTCCATACCAGGCTCTTCAGGTCTGGTATGGATATTAAGGGGAACCCCGGCCAAAATTTTTTTTAAAAATGACGTGGGGTTCCCCCTAAATTCCATACCAGACCCTTCAGGTCTGGTATGGATTTTAAGGGGAACCCCGCGCCAAAAAAAAAAAAAAAAACAGCGTGGGGTTCCCCCAAAAATCCATACCAGACCCTTATCCAAGCACGCAACCTGGCAGGCCGCAGGAAAAGAGGGGGGGATGAGAGTGCGGCCCCCCCCCTCCTGAACCGTACCAGGCCACATGCCCTCAACATTGGGAGGGTGCTTTGGGGTAGCCCCCCAAAACACCTTGTCCCCATGTTGATGAGGACAAGGGCCTCATCCCCACAACCGTGGCCGGTGGTTGTGGGGGTCTGTGGGCGGGGGGCTTATTGGAATCTGGAAGCCCCCTTTAACAAGGGGACCCCCAGATCCCGGCCCCCCCCTGTGTGAAATGGTAAGGGGGTACTTACCCCTACCATTTCACTAAAAAAGTGTCAAAATAGTTAAAAATGACAAGAGACAGTTTTTGACAATTCCTTTATTTAAATGCTTCTTCTATCTTCCTTCATCTTCTTCTTCTTCTGGTTTTTCTGGCTCTTCTGGTTCTTCCTCCGGCGTTTTCGTCCAGCATCTCCTCCGCGGCGTCTTCTATCTTCTCCTCGGGCCGCTCCGCACCCATGGCATGAGGGGAGGCTCCCGCTCTTCTCTTCATCTTCTTCTTCATCCTCTTCTCTTCTTCATCTTCTTCATCTTCTTCATCTTCATCTTCTCTTCTGAATTTTCTTCTGCGGGCCGCTCCGCATCCATGCATGGAGGGAGGCTCCCGCTGTGTGACGGCGTCTCCTCGTCTGACGGTTCTTAAATAAAGGGGGGCGGGGCCACCTCTGATGCACGGTGACTTGACGGGACTTCCCTGTGACGTCACGGGGAATGCCACAGGGAAGTCCCGTCATGTCCCGTGCGTCAGAGGGGGGCGGGGTCACCGGGTGGCTCCGCCCCCCGTTATTTAAGAACCGTCAGACGAGGAGACGCCGTCACACAGCGGGAGCCTCCCTCCATGCATGGATGCGGAGCGGTCCGCAGAAGAAAATTAAGAAGAGAAGATGAAGATGAAGAAGATGAAGAAGATGAAGAAGAGAAGAGGATGAAGAAGAAGATGAAGAGAAGAGCGGGAGCCTCCCCTCATGCCATGGGTGCGGAGCGGCCCGAGGAGAAGAAGATAGAAGATGCCGCGGAGGAGATGCTGGACGAGAACGCCGGAGGAATAACCAGAAGAGCCAGAAGAACCAGAAGAAGAAGAAGATGAAGGAAGATAGAAGAAGCATTTAAATAAAGGAATTGTCAAAAACTGTCTCTTGTCATTTTTAACTATTTTGACACTTTTTTAGTGAAATGGTAGGGGTAAGTACCCCCTTACCATTTCACACAGGGGGGGGGCCGGGATCTGGGGGTTGTGGGGATGAGGCCCTTGTCCTCATCAACATGGGGACAAGGTGTTTTGGGGGGCTACCCCAAAGCACCCTCCCAATGTTGAGGGCATGTGGCCTGGTACGGTTCAGGAGGGGGGGGGCCGCACTCTCGTCCCCCCCTCTTTTCCTGCGGCCTGCCAGGTTGCGTGCTCGGATAAGGGTCTGGTATGGATTTTTGGGGGAACCCCACGCCGTTTTTTTTTTTTTTTTTGGCGCGGGGTTCCCCTTAAAATCCATACCAGACCTGAAGGGTCTGGTATGGAATTTAGGGGGAACCCCACGTCATTTTTTTTTAAATTTTGGCCGGGGTTCCCCTTAATATCCATACCAGACCTGAAGGGCCTGGTATGGAATTTAGGGGGACCCCCCCACGTCATTTTGTTTTTTTTAATTTTGGTTCGGGGTTTCCCTGTGGGGAATTCCCATGCCGTTTTTATCAATGAACTTTTATGTGTATTGTCGGACTGTTCTAAACACGGGAAACATGCGCCCCTTTACAGGCATACTATAGACACCCCCCAGGTATGAAATTTAAAGGGATATTACACTTTTATTGTTTGACTTTAAGCATTATTAAAATCACTGCTCCTGAAAAAAACGTCCGTTATTAAAACTTTTTTTTGCATTGATACATGTCCCCTGGGGCAGGACCCGGGTCCCCAAACACTTTTTATGACAATAACTTGCATATAAGCCTTTAAAATTAGCACTTTTGATTTCTCCCATAGACTTTTAAAGGGTGTTCCGCGGCATTCGAATTTGCCGCGAACACCCCAAATTGTTCGGTGTTCAGCGAACTTGCGAACAGCCAATGTTCGAGTCGAACATGAGTTCGACTTGAACTCAAAGCTCATCCCTAGTGTATACCATTAGATTTTGCAGCACTATACACAGTTTACACATTTTTTAGTAGTGCAGAGGTCCACACATTCTTTTAATATGATGGGGCAGTTTTGATGGGGCAATTCTGATGGGGGCAGTTTTGATGGGGGCAATATGACGGGAAAGTTTTGATGGTGGCAATATGATGGGGCAGTTTTGATGGGGGCAATTTTAATAGGGCAATTCTGATGGGGGCATTTTTAATGGGGCAGTTTTGATGGGGGCAGTTTGATGGGGCAATATGACGGGCAGTTTTTATGGGGGCAGTATTGATGGGGCAATTCTGATGGGGGCAATTTTGATGAGGCAGTTTTGATGGGGGCAATATGACGGGGCAGTTTTGATGGGGCAGTTTTGATGGTGGCAATGATGGGGCAATTTTGATGGGGACAATTTTGATAGGGCAATTCTGATGGGGGCATTTTTAATTGTGCAGTCTTGATGGGGCAGTTTGATGGGGCAATATGGTGGGGCAGTTTTGATGGGGGAAGTTTTGATGGGGGCAGTTTTGATGGGGGCAGTATTGATGGGGCTATTCTGATGGGGCAGTTTTGATGGGGCAGTTTTGATGGGGGCAGTTATGATGGGGCAATTTTGATGGGGCAATTTTGATGGGGCATTTTTGATATGGGCAATTCTGATGGGGCAGTTTTGATGGGGGCAGTTTTGATAGGGGCAATATGATGGGACAGTTTTGATGGGGCAATTCTGATGGGGCAAAATTGATGGGGCAGTTTTGATGATGGCAATATGATGGTGTAGTTTTGATGGGGCGATTCTGATGGGAGCAATTTTGATGGGGGCAGTTTTGATGGGGGCAATATGATGTGGCAGTTTTGATGGGGTAGTTTTGATGGGGCAATTCTGATGGGGCAATTTAGTAGGGACAGTTTTGATGGTGGCAATGATGGGGCAATTTTGATGGGGGCAATTTTGGTGGTGCAATTCTGATGGGGGCATTTTTAATGGGGCAGTTTTATGGGACAATATGGCGGGGCAGTTTTGATGGGGGCAGTATTGATGGGGCAATTCTGATGGGGGCAGTTTTGATGGGGCAATATGATGGGGCAGTTTTGATGGGGCAATTCTGATAGGGCAATTTTGATAGGGCATTTTTGATGTGGGCAATTCTGATGGGGCAGTTTTGATGGGGCAATTCTGATGGGGCAGTTTTGATGGTGGCAGTTTTGATAAGGGCATTATGATGGGGTAGTTTTGATGGGGCAATTCTGATGGGAGCAATTTTGATGGGGCAGTTTTGATGGGGGCAATATGATGGGGCAGTTTTTATGGGGCAATTCTGATGGTGGCAATATGATGGGACAGTTTTGATGGGGCAGTTTTGATGTGGCAATTCTGATGGGGCAATTTTGATGGGGCAGTTTTGATGGAGGCAATATGATGGGGCAGTTTTGATTGGGTGTTGTGATGCAAATTGCAGAGGGTGTTGTGAAGCGATTTGCAGGGGGGATATGTGATGCGATTTGCAGGGGGTGTTGTGATGCGATTTGCAGGGAGCGAGGTGATTCCATTTGTGGGGGGTGTTGTGATGCGATTTGTGGAGGGCTATGTGTTGCGATTTGTGGGGGTGTTGTGATGCAATTTGCAGGGGGTGTTGTGATGTGATTTGTGGGGAGCTGTATGATGCAATTTGCTGGGGGCAATGTGATGCGATTTGCTGGGAGTGTTGTGATATGATTTGCGGGGGTGTTGTGATACGATTGGCGGGGGGCTATGTGATGCAATTTGCGGGGGGCTACGTGATGCAATTTCCGGGGGTTGTTGTGATGCAATTTTCTCGGGGCGATGTGATGTCATAGAAATTCATCTTTACTTGGTCTACGCCATTTGCAGGTAGGCAATGCAAGAAATAATGCGATTGTAATTTATTTCCTTATTCCTGGAGGGAGGAGGGGAGGAGAGTTTTGCATAGCTAAGGGGCAGCAACTTCCTCTGACACTGCCGTAGCTATGGAAACCTGACCTGAAACCTATCACACTGCTTGTGCTGCACTGAGCATGTGCGAGATCTGCAAGGATGAGATCCAGGAAGAAATACAGTCTGGCTTCAGATGCCCACACTTAAGATGACCACGGCCTGCTGGAAGTTTTTTTAAAATAACAAACTAGTGCTATAAACTAACAAATGGACCTTAGTTTACAGCAGGGGTCTCAAACTGGCGGCCCTCCAGCTGTTGCGAAACTACAAGTCCCATGAGGCATTTCAAGGCTGACAGTTACAAGCATGAATCCCACAGGCAGAGGCATGATGGGACTTGTAGTTTCACAACAGCTGGAGGGCCACCAGTTTGAGACCCCTGGTTTACAGACTAACTTTACTAGAATACATTAAGCTTGTGTATTATAGGGGGATTTTATTTAAAAAGTATAAATTTGGCCGGAACACCGCTTTAAAAAAAGAAAAAAGACCAGTTTTGCGGCACTTTCAATGCTGCCCATTCATTTCAATGGGTAGGGGCATTTTGGGAGCGCTATTTATAATGCTCATAACCCACCCCAAAGATACTGCTTGCAGGACGTTTTCTAATTCCCACAAGCGCACCGCCCCAGTGTGAAAGCACTCATACAAATAAATGGGAGGCAGTTTTCTGGCGCTATTTCTAGTGATAAAATGTCTGAAAACTGCCTCGGTGTGAAAGGGGTCTAACAGAAATACCAGAGATTCTTCCAGATGGATTAAATGAATGCTGATCAACTTTCACCTCTTTGCATCAACTTCAATCAACCTCCCCCAACCGGTGAGCAAACATGTCACTTACCAAAAGGTTTGTCCGCACAAGCAAGGCCCAGACACACTTGTTTATATCCTTCCAGCAGCGCCACTCAGCTCAAGCCGGCTTCCGATGAGAACAGACTGTGCCACGGAATGTCAGACCTCCAGGTAGTATCTCCAATAACACCCGAGGTATCCAGACAAGGGCTGCAATCACATTACATAGAAAAGAAAAAGCCTCCATAATGCATAATCCTTAAATATATATAGAATCACAGATTGTACACTTCCATCATATACACAAGTATACACAGAATTCAGAGCACACACCGCTCCAGACTGCAGCCATGTATGATGGAGTCCAGGCAGTGACATGGAGGCTTTTTCTTTTCTATGTAATGTGATTCCGGCCATTGTCTGGATACCTCGGGTGATATTGTATTTTTGCACATTATATGTTATACAGACTGAAGTAGCTGTGAATAGGTTGGAGATGATCATCCCTTGCTCACGTGTGTGAAAATGCATTACATTTTTATTACTGATTACTATTGGTGGAGTTATCACATCTAAATCTACATTGGAAGTGTTGGTATTCGGACACATTGTAGGTTGCAGATTTCTCATTTGTCTCATCACACATTTTATCACTAAGTGTAGGGCTCTATACATAGAATTATATTATACTATTTGTACTTATATATCAGACTTCATGCTGGCGTTTTCATTCATTAGATTTTCACAAAGTTGTTCATGTTTTTTAGTGCAGATATTAAATGTTTTATATATTTATATCCAGCTTTAGAGAACTGTCTGATATTGGTGATATATAGAGACAACCAGGAGATGAAATATATCTCCATTATTATTAGGTTTATGTAGTTTAGACATACACTATAATACCAACAGTATTGGGACGCCTGCCTTTACAAGCACATAAACTTTAATGGCATCTCAGTCTTAAGCCTCGTACACACGAACAGATTTTTGGACAACTGTTCGTCCATTTTTTGTGGCATGCTAGTCTCATATCGAAAGTGAAGATGTTACTCTCCATATGAAATTCCCTTCTGTCAGAATACAACTTCAGAAGTGACGTAATGTGTTGAATAGTTTTGTATGTATTCTTTCGTTTCTTAGCATGCGTAGTCTCACAATTTATTTTGGGTGAAAACTGTACTGATTAAACAAAAATCAGATGCTGAGTTCATATACAATAAAAACTTTATAGTCTGCACATCCAGCTTTTGTCGGACGAAAAATTGGAATTGGCTGTCAAAAGCACCATACTAACGATCATGTCAACTCTCCTTAGACACCCCATCGGGAGCTTTCTGTGTCCGGGAGAGAGCTCAGCGTATTTAGTGTTACACAAAGTGTTAATAGGTATATTCAAGGGAGTACCAGTGTTCAGATACCAAGTGGTCCAAGGAGACCATTGAGTGTTGGAGGCCTGGATTTGCCCTGAGCAGGACATCATCATCTGTTCATATGTGCAATGAAGATTGGTAAAGTCTATTACATCAGCAATTGTTGGAGATGTGTGGTCTTTCCAGTGTCTAGTTAGTGTTAGCCTTGCCGCTAGAAGTATATTTATAATGGTGTGTTGAAGTTTAGGAGGGTATTCCTCGATGCCTGTAGATAGAATTGCCAATGCTGGGTTTGGTGTTGTTTTGGTTTGAGTGATGTCAGAGATAATACAAAAGATCTCCAACCAGTTTCAGGGAATTTTAGGGCAGTGCCAGAGAACGTGTAGTAGATCACCCCATGATCCGCATTGTCTCCAACATCTATCACTGCTATTCGGATTGAATTTGGAGATTTTAGCAGGGGTTATGTACCATCTCAATGTTATCTTAACAGTTATTTCCCACAGTGTGAAACATCTGGTGGCTCTCTGGGTGATCTTGCATGCCCTCCGCCACTGTAGAAGGTGTTAGAAAGGCCCATGCTTGAGTCGGTATAGTTTGATGAATACGTGTTTTTAAGGCAGTGTTTAATTTGTAAATATTTGTATAAGTCATTTTGAGGTAGGTGGAACTCTTTTTGAATAGAAGGAATGGATTTGAGAGTACCGGTGTCATATAGTTTATGGAGATGTTTTATTCCTTTTCTAGTCCAGGATGTAAGGGAAATCTGGGCTATGAGGTGATGTAATGCTAGTAGAGGGACTTCTAGAATTGTATTTGGCTTATATTGTGGGGTGTGTTGGAGTAGCCTCGTCCATGTTTTAATTGAGGCTATCATGGTTGGAGAAAAGTGGGATGGGATTTTCGCTCCCAGGTGAGTGCTGTATAGCCATAGTTTTATGGGGTTGTGTGGACTGTACTCCGTCTCAATAGATCCCCATAGTGTGGACGGAGGTGACAAGAACCACTCTTTTAGTTGGGTCAATACCGAGGCTGAATAGTAGTCCTGAAAATCTATGTATCCTACACCACCGGACATTCTATGTTTGATCAGTTTGGCATGGGAGCACCTGGATCTTTTTCCATTCCAAACAAACTTTGATAGCAAGGATTGGAGGGACCTAAATTAGCTGGTTGGGATTGGTATAGGGAGAGATCTAAAGAGATATAGTATTTGTGGAAGTTGAATCATTTTAAATGCTGCGAGTTTTCCCCACCAGGAGAATTCAAATTTGGCCATTTTTTGAAGAACATTTGGAATTTTGGACCGTAAGGGAATGTAATTATGTTGGAAAAGGGATTTGGTGGATCTTGTGAGTTGAATGCCTAAGTAAGTGACGCTGGATATTGCCTATGTGTAAGGGAATTTATTTTGTAGGAGGATTCTAGTTACCGCATCTATGCCAAAATCTAATATTTGTGATTTTGCTGCATTCGCCTTGTAGTAGGATATATTGCTAAACCAGTTTAGGGTTTTTTGAACTTCAGGGAGGGAAGAGGCTGGTTGTTTTAGGATTAAAATTACATCATCTGCACATAGACTAATATTATGAGTTTGATCACCAATGTTAATGCCAGTTATTTTGGGATTGGATCTAATGTGCTCAGTAGGGATGAGCTTCGTGTTCGAGTCGAACCCATGTTCGACTCGAACATCAGCTGTTCGCCCGTTCGCCGAATTGCGAACGATATGGGCCGTTCGCGCCAAATTCGTGTGGCGCGTCACGGCCCATACAGTACCTGACCGCGAGATTGTGTTTCCAGCGCGATACCATCGCGCTGGTTCTCGGCGACAGGGTACTGTGCATGTCGTGCTGGCTCGCTCATCGGGAAAGGAAAACTTTGTTTTCCTTCTGCGATGAGTGACAGGCAGCGCTGACAGCTGTCTAGTATGAATCCTGAGGCGGGAACACCGCGCCAAATTTTAAATGAAAAAAACGGCGTGGGTTCCCCCCTCGGAGGCATACCAGGCCCTTAGGTCTGGCATGGATTGTAAGGGGAACCCCCTATGCCGAAAAATCGGCGTGGGGGTCCCCCCAAATCCATACCAGACCCTTATCCGAGCACGCAGCCCGGCCGGCCAGGAAAGGGGGTGGGGACGAGCGAGCGCCCCCCCCCCTCCTGAGCCGTACCAGGCCGCATGCCCTCAACATGGGGGGGTGGGTGCCTTGGGGGAGGGGGGCGCCCTGCGGCCCCCCCACCCCAAAGCACCTTGTCCCCATGTTGATGAGGACAAGGGCCTCTTCCCGACAACCCTGGCCGTTGGTTGTCGGGGTCTGCGGGCGGGGGGCTTATCGGAATCCGGGAGCCCCCCTTAATAAGGGGGCCCCCAGATCCCGGCCCCCCACCCTGTGTGAATGAGTTTGGGGTACATGGTACCCCTACCCATTCACCTAGGGAAAAGTGTCAATATAAAAAAAAAAAACACACTACACAGGTTTTAAGAGTAATTTATTAGTCAGCTCCAGGGTCTCCTTCCGACTTCTCCCGGTGTTCGGCCTCTTCTCCCAGTGTTCGGCCTCTTCTCCCGGGCCCCGCCGCTATCTTCTTCCAGCTCTATTGCCAGCGAGGGGCCGGTCTGCTGCCGCTGTCTTGTCGCCGCTGTCTTGTCGCCGCTGTCTTGTCGCCGCTGTCTCGCCGCCACTGTCTCTCCGCTTCTTCTCTTCTTTTCTTCTTCCCCGATGTTGACACGATGCTCTCTCCGGCTCGAATGCTGTGTGCGAGCTGCGGAGCCATTTATATAGGCGGTAACCCCGCCCCCTTACGACGTCATGGTCCCAGCATGCGCAGGGACTCTGGAGTCATAAGGGGGCATGGCCCCAGAGTCCCTGCGCATGCTGGGACCATGACGTCGTAAGGGGGCGGGGTTACCGCCTATATAAATGGCTCCGCAGCTCGCACACAGCATTCAAGCCGGAGAGAGCATCGTGTCAACATCGGGGAAGAAGAAAAGAAGAGAAGAAGCAGAGGGACAGTGGCGGCGAGACAGCGGCGACAAGACAGCGGCGACAAGACAGCGGCAGCAGACCGGGCCCCTCGCTGGCAATAGAGCTGGAAGAAGATAGCGGCGGGGCCCGGGAGAAGAGGCCGAACACTGGGAGAAGAGGCCGAACACCGGGAGAAGTCGGAAGGAGACCCCGGAGCTGACTAATAAATTACTCTTAAAACCTGTGTAGTGTGTTTTTTTTTATATTGACACTTTTCCCTAGGTGAATGGGTAGGGGTACCATGTACCCCAAACTCATTCACACAGGGTGGGGGGCCGGGATCTGGGGGCCCCCTTATTAAGGGGGGCTCCCGGATTCCGATAAGCCCCCCGCCCGCAGACCCCGACAACCAACGGCCAGGGTTGTCAGGAAGAGGCCCTTGTCCTCATCAACATGGGGACAAGGTGCTTTGGGGTGGGGAGGGCGCAGGGCGCCCCCCTCCCCCAAGGCACCCACCCCCCCATGTTGAGGGCATGCGGCCTGGTACGGCTCAGGAGGGGGGGGGCGCTCGCTCGTCCCCACCCCCTTTCCTGGCCGGCCGGGCTGCGTGCTCGGATAAGGGTCTGGTATGGATTTGGGGGGACCCCTACGCCGATTTTTCGGCATAGGGGGTTCCCCTTACAATCCATGCCAGACCTAAGGGCCTGGTATGCCTCCGAGGGGGGAACCCACGCCGTTTTTTTCATTTAAAATTTGGCGCGGTGTTCCCGCCTCAGGATTCATACTAGACAGCTGTCAGCGCTGCCTGTCACTCATCGCGGAAGGAAAACAAAGTTTTCCTTTACCGATGAGTGAGCCATCTCGGCGCTGGCTCCTGCGACAGGGCTCGTAGGTGTCAAATCTCGCCGAGAAGTGTGGCGAGATTGACACAATATCGCGGTCACCTACTGTAATTCACTGCGGCATCGCAGTGCATTGCTTCCTGATGATTGGCCAAGCATGCACTATGACCCGCATGCTTGGCCAATCACAGCGCCGCCTGAACAGAGAGCCATAATTGGCCAAAGCCAAGGAGGCTTTGGCCAGTTATGGCTCAGGGGATTTAGTACACGCCCTACACTATATAAGGCCGCCTGCACGGCGGCCCTGTGTAGTGTGTGTTCCGGCGTTCATTGAGAGAGAGAGAGAGACAGTGTCATTTGATTTGAGTTAGATAGATTAGGCAGAACAGTCAGTCAGTTAGCTGCACTTACAGTGTATTGTGTATATATATGCATCCCAGGTGTTGCATATATATATATACACTGTATTCAGTTTAGCTAGATCCGTTCCTGTTATCTTCTAGACTATTTACATTTAGTGCAGTGCGTCCTGCTCACAGTGTTCAGCTAGATCCGTTCCTGTTATCTTCTAGACTATTTACATTTAGTGCAGTGCGTCCTGCTCACAGTGTTCAGCTAGATCCGTTCCTGTTATCTTCTAGACTATTTACATTTAGTGCAGTGCGTCCTGCTCACAGTGTTCAGCTAGATCCGTTCCTGTTATCTTCCTACTGACAGGCAGGCTTGTCTGGTTACAGTATATAAAGCTACCTGAAGAAAATTACTGGTGTTCTATTTGATCCTATTAGTACCACGGTCAGGCAGCTAGACTATTTACATTTAGTACAGTGCGTCCTGCTCACAGTGTTCAGCTAGATCCGTTCCTGTTATCTTCTAGACTATTTACATTTAGTGCAGTGCGTCCTGCTCACAGTGTTCAGCTAGATCCGTTCCTGTTATCTTCCTACTGACAGGCAGGCTTGTCTGGTTACAGTATATAAAGCTACCTGAAGAAAATTACAGGTGTTCTATTTGATCCTATTAGTACCACGGTCAGGCAGCTAGACTATTTACATTTAGTACAGTGCGTCCTGCTCACAGTGTTCAGCTAGATCCGTTCCTGTTATCTTCCTACTGACAGGCAGGCTTGTCTGGTTACAGTATATAAAGCTACCTGAAGAAAATTACTGGTGTTCTGTTTGATCCTATTAGTACCACGGTCAGGCAGCTAGACTATTTACATTTAGTACAGTGCGTCCTGCTCACAGTGTTCAGCTAGATCCGTTCCTGTTATCTTCCTACTGACAGGCAGGCTTGTCTGGTTACAGTATATAAAGCTACCTGAAGAAAATTACTGGTGTTCTATTTGATCCTATTAGTACCACGGTCAGGCAGCTAGACTATTTACATTTAGTACAGTGCGTCCTGCTCACAGTGTTCAGCTAGATCCGTTCCTGTTATCTTCCTACTGACAGGCAGGCTTGTCTGGTTACAGTATATAAAGCTACCTGAAGAAAATTACTGGTGTTCTATTTGATCCTATTAGTACCACGGTCAGGCAGCTAGACTATTTACATTTAGTACAGTGCGTCCTGCTCACAGTGTTCAGCTAGATCCGTTCCTGTTATCTTCCTACTGACAGGCAGGCTTGTCTGGTTACAGTATATAAAGCTACCTGAAGAAAATTACTGGTGTTCTATTTGATCCTATTAGTACCACGGTCAGGCAGCTAGACTATTTACATTTAGTACAGTGCGTCCTGCTCACAGTGTTCAGCTAGATCCGTTCCTGTTATCTTCCTACTGACAGGCAGGCTTGTCTGGTTACAGTATATAAAGCTACCTGAAGAAAATTACTGGTGTTCTATCCCAGCTTAGTGCAGCTACAGGCCATTAGTATGTCTGGAAGGCCAAGAAGGAGAGGCAGACAGTCACAAGCCAATAAGAGAGGGCAAGCAGTCTCTGTGTCTAGTGCTGGTCGTGGAGACGGTGCATCCTCATCAGCACGTGGCCATGGGACACGCTTGGCCTTTTTTCGGCAGCTGGCCGTGTTGAGCCGCAACATGCGGAAGACTTGGTCGAGTGGATGACCAAGCCGTCCTCATCCTCCTCATCCTCTCTCACCCATGCCCAGGGTGCTTTGTCTGGCAAAGCAGCGGCCTCTTCCCTCAGCTCAATGTCATCAGTGACTCCTTCCCTAGCTCCACCATGTCCTCATGAGGATTCCCTCGAACTGTTTGACCACAGTGTTGGGTACATGCTCCAGGAGGATGCCCAGCGTTTGGAAGGCTCTGATGATGATACTGAGCTCGATGAAGGCAGTAACATGAGCACGGACAGAGGGGGTGCCCAAGAAGGACAGCAATCTGGCAGTCATGCTCCCCCTGCTGCAGCATACTGCCAGGTTTGCTCCAGTGATGAGGAGGGAGGGGATGATGAGGTCACTGACTCAACGTGGGTGCCTGATAGGAGAGAGGAGGAGGAGGAGGAGGAGGAGGAGGCGGCACATCACCAACGAGGCAGGATGCCCTCCAGGGGCCAGCCTAAGGGCAGCACATTGACTGCATCACACCCCAAAGCTCCACATGTGCAGGGCGCTGCAGTCTCTGCGCGTTATTCAAAAAGTTCTTTGGTGTGGGCCTTTTTTGAGATGAGTGCATCAGATCGCACCGCTGCTATTTGCAACATATGTCTCAAGCGTATCTCACGTGGCCAAAACATCTCCCGCTTGGGTACCACATGCTTGACCAGACATATGTTGACCTGCCATGCAGTTCGTTGGCAAGCGTATCTAAAAGACCCACACCAAAGAACAAAGAGGATCTCTCCTTGCTCCTCATCAGCTGAGATTTCCAACCCCACTAGACCTCCAGTCCTCTCTGAGACCTGCAGTGAGAGGAATGAAGGTGTAGAATTAGGTGTGTCACAGCCAAGTACTTGTGGGCAATCTGCTTTTGGTACACCGACGTCAGATTGTACCAGGCAAATTTCCCTGCCCCAGCTGCTGCACCGCCGAAAGAAGTTTGCTCCCAGCCATCCACATGCCCAGCGGTTGAATGCTAGCTTGGCAAAATTGCTAGCACTTCAACTGCTGCCTTTTCAGTTGGTAGACTCTGCCCCCTTCCGTGAGTTTGTGGAATGTGCGGTTCCTCAGTGGCAGGTACCCAAACGCCACTTTTTCTCACGGAAGGCGATTCCGGCTCTCTACCGGCATGTGGAAGGCAATGTCCATGCCTCGCTGGACAGGGCGGTCAGCGGTAAGGTGCATATTACCGCTGACTCATGGTCCAGCAGGCATGGACAGGGACGTTACCTAAGTTTCACGGCACATTGGGTGACTCTGCTGGCAGCTGGGAAGGATGCAGGACAAGGTGCAGTAGTGTTGGAGGTTGTTCCACCACCACGCCTCCAAAATGCTGATTGTGACACACCTCTCTCCTCCACCCCCTCCTCTTCTTCTTCCTCCATGGCCTCTTCCTCGGAACCAGCGGTGCTCCGTAGTCGTTCAAGGGGCTACGCAAGTACGCAGGCCAAAAGATGCCATGCGGTGCTTGAGCTGGTGTGCTTGGGGGACAGGAGCCACACTGGGGCAGAGGTTCTGTCAGCTCTGCAGGGGCAGGTTCAGAGGTGGTTGACGCCACGCCAACTTAAGGCAGGAATGGTGGTTTGCGACAATGGCACCAACCTCCTCTCTGCCCTCCGACAGGGACAAATGACCCATGTGCCCTGTTTGGCTCACGTCCTTAACTTGGTGGTGCAGCGGTTCTTGGGCAGGTACCCGGGCTTACAGGATGTCCTGAGGCAGGCCAGGAAAGTCTGTGTGCATTTCCGCCGGTCATATAATGCCAGTGCTCGGCTGACGGACCTCCAAAAGGAGTTTACCTGCCCAAGAACCGCCTAATCTGTGACATGCCCACCAGGTGGAACTCAACGTTGGCCATGCTGCAGCGGCTGCACACGCAGCAGAGGGCCATCAATGAGTACCTGTGCGACTATGGCACCAGGACAGGGTCAGGGGAGCTTGTTTTTTTTTCCCCACGCCAGTGGGCCATGATCAGGGATGCATGCACTGTCCTGTCACCATTCGAGGAGGCCACGAGGATGGTGAGCAGTGACAGTGCATGCATCAGTGACACTGTCCCCCTTGTCCACCTGTTGGAGCACACGCTGCGTGGAATAATGGACAGGGCACTTGAGGTAGAACAGAGGCAGGAAGAGGAGGACTTCCTTAGCTCTCAAGGCCCCCTTTATCCAGACAGTGTTCCTGCGTGCCCGCCGATCACACAGGAAGAGGACGAGGAGGAGGAGGAGGAGGAGGAAGATTGTGTCAGTATGGAGGTGGAGCCTGGCACTCAGCATCAGCAGCAGTCTTTAAGGGATCAGTCCCAAGAAACACATGGACTTGTACGTGGCTGGGAGGAGGTGGCTGCGGACGTTGTCGTCCTTAGTGACCCAGAGGACTCCGGACCGAATGCCTCAGCAAACCTACGCTGCATGGCCTCCCTGATCCTGCAAAGCCTGCGTAAGGATCCTCGTATTTGTGGTATCAAGGAGAAGGACCAATACTGGCTGGCAACCCTCCTTGATCCACGTTACAAGGGTAAGGTTGCGGACCTTATCTTGCCATCGCAGAGGGAGCAGAGGATGAAACATCTTCGGAAGGCCTTGCAGAAAGGTCTGTGCAATGCGTTCCCAGAGACTGGGAGGTTACAAACTCCTGTTTCTGGACAACGTGTTGCTGAGGCTTCGGTCAGTCAAAGAAGGAGCGGTGGAGAAGGTGGCCGTCTGACCGATGCGTTCAGACAATTTTTTGGTCCGCAGCCCCAAGGTATGATCGGTTCCAGCAACTATCGCCAGCGTCTGTTTTACATGGTGCAGGAATACCTAGGGGCAAGATCAGACTTGGACACCTTTCCCACCGAAAATCCTCTGGGTTACTGGGTCTTGAGGATGGATCACTGGCCAGAGCTTGCACAGTATGCAATTGAGCTACTGGCCTGTCCTGCATCCAGCGTTCTTTCGGAACGCACATTCAGTGCTGCTGGAGGCGTGGTAACCGATCACAGGGTGTGTCTGTCCACCGACTCGGTCGATCGGCTGACCTTCATAAAAATGAATCAGTCTTGGATCACCACCAGCTACCAAGCACCTGATGCTGATGTAACCGAATAATTTTTTTTAAAATCTCAGATCCCTTCAAAGACTGCCTATGCTGATGCTGAGTGACTATCCCTGAGTAATTATCCTCTTCCTCCTCAATCATCACGCTGATAGCTTGTAAGAACATTTTTGGTTCTGGGCGCCACCACCAGTGCCTAAGGCCCAATTTTTCTGCCCCTGTCTAACAGGGGCGTGTAATTACAATTTTTGATGCAATACTTTGCAGCAGGGCTCGTTCCTGCGTTCCAACTAGAGTGTCTGTGAGGGGTTGCAGTGTTGTGGCACCAGCACCAGTGCCTAAGGCCCAATTTTTCTGCCCCTGTCTAACAGGAGCGTGTAATTACAATTTTTGATGCAATACTTTGCAGCAGGGCTCGTTCCTGCGTTCCAACTAGAGTGTCTGTGAGGGGTTGCAGTGTTGTGGCACCAGCACCAGTGCCTAAGGCCTAATTTTTCAGCTCCTGTTCAACAGGGGCATGTAATTACAATTCTTGATCTAATATTTCACAGCAGGGCCCTGTGAGGGCTTACAGTGTTGTGGCCACAGCAACACCTAAGGCCCAAATTTCTGCTGAGTATATAGGGCAGGACCCTACTTTCAAACATCTAACTTACAAACGACTCCTACTTGCAAACGGAAGGAGACAACAGGAAGTGAGATGAAATCTACCCCTAGGAAGGGAAATTCTCTCCTGTAAGAGTTAATATGGGAAAACAATTTCTCCTTTCCACTGATGCTTTCCAATCCTTGTTCCACAAAAAACCCAAATTTTCAAAAAACATTTTTCATTGGGACAAAAAGTGAGGTGAAATCTTCTGAAGAGGAGGAAAGACAGCAAAACAAATGTCACAGGGGTGATAACCCTTCCCTATGTTTTCCAAAAAGCTTAAAAAAGATTTTTTGGCTGGAGCCAAACGCATTAAAAATGTACCCGTTCAAAATTACAAAGAGATTCTACTTAACAACAAACCTACAGTCCCTGTCTTGTTTGCACCGCCTGTATACTGCTGTTCAGAGTATATAGGGCCTTTCCTTATTTTAATTTGGGTGCGGGGTTCCCCTTAATATCCATACAAGACCCAAAGGGCCTGGTAATGGACTGGGGGGTACCCATGCCGTTTGTCTCACTGATTTTCATCCATATTGCCATGACCCGACATGACATTAAACCCGCAAGCAGTTTTAAATGAGATTTTTTCCTTTAAAAATGACATTTGGTGCAGGGACTGTTCTAAACACGGGAAACACGCGTCACTTTACAGGCATGAGGGACCTGAGGATGAGTCATTGACCGGTACTAAATTGAATTCCCCGCAGATCAGCAAGTGCCCTTGCTGCACACTTTTGATTCTTTTTAGTGTGGCCTTGAGGAATGGCATTTGCCTCTGATTAGGAGCATATACAGTTGCAATGGTAAACACAGTATTATCTATAGTGCACAATAGGATGACGTATCTTCCTTCTGGATCCAGGATACAGTCTTGTAGCTGGAAGGTGACAGTGTCTCTAATAGCTATCAGAACTCCTCTTTGTTTCTTAGAGTAGTATGCTTTGTAGATGGGAGAAAAACGATTTGTGTTGGCAGTAGGGGGTTTTATCCTGGGTAAAGTGCATTTCCTGTAAGCATAGGATATCACTGTTGTGGGTTAATGCCGTTTTCCATAAAGATGCTCGTTTGGCTGGATGGTTAAAGCTTTTCGCATTTATAGATAATATTTTGATATCCATATTTATGGTGAGGTGGGTATTGTGCTCTGTAGTAAAGACTTAAATTTCCCTGTTCAGGTGGCTGTCTGCTTGTGGTTGAGCTGGGTTGGGTGTCCGATGGTTGGTCCTTGGAGATCCTGGTATCAAAAGATGGTCTGGTGTCGCACAAGGTTACTGTCTGTTATCAACAAAACATATAATACAGTTATTGCTTGAGATATTGGAAGCAATAAGGCTGAGGTAACGTCCCGCCTGAGAACTGTAGGGTCAATGATGTAAACCAGGTAATTGTTATGAAGCGGTGGATATACAACAAAAAAGAAAAGGTAAAGAAAAAGAGAAAAGGAAATTTGCTAACTTAGGCAAAATAAGAGAAAGGTCAGTGAGCAATTTCAATAACTGACCAGGAGTGGAGGCAATGTTCAATAGAATCAACAAATCAAGTGTAAATTAGCAGGTGGTCGGACCAGGGATTTAGGCCGCTGGTGTGGTTGGTTGCCATGGGATACATCAGTTATCCGTGGATCTTCAGAATTCTCTTTGTTGACACCCTGGTGGTTGTGGGCCAGAATTACATGAGGTCTCATTCCTAGGGAGTTCAGGGATGATTCCCCATGCATGTAGAAGTTGGAGGCCTTCCTTAGGACTGGATACAGTGTGTGTTGTCCCATTTTTTGGTGATCACCACGGTGGCCGGTTTTCATTTGCCGTCTCAAGTTAAGGGTGTACTGGGATAGATCTGCATAGAGGTGTATCCCATTGTAAGGTGCTGGGAGAGTAGGAACAGATCTAGCTTTTGCTAGGAGCTTTTCTTTGTTAGGGAAAAAGTGGCTTTTCATCAGAATGTCCCTAGGTACTGATGCATCTAGATGTTTTGGTTTAGGTATGCGATGTATGCGATCAATAATGCGTTTGATCTGCAATACCTCAGGGATCAATTTGTCAAACATGTCTGCCACATATTTATGTAAGTCTGTAGGGAGAATCGTTTCAGGAACGCCCCTAATTTTGATATTATTTCTTCTTGAGCGGTCCTCGAGGTCCGCGAGTTTTGCTTTTATTCCATCGTTGTCATCAGCTTGATCCTTGTATGCATCTATAAGGTCATTCACTGTCAGGGTACACTCATCCATTTTATGTTCAATGTGTTGTACTCTCTCCCCCATGCCTTGCATTTCTGCTGTAATTTGTGGATTAGAGTAGATAGATTGAACATGAGGGATGATTGAAGAGATAAAAGCATATCCTTCATTACTGTATCCAGCACCGGTTGTCCGGATGTTGGAAAGCTTGCAATGAATGATTGTGTATTTAGGCCCGCAGTGTCTCTGTGGTGATTACTACTCACTGCGCCTGGGGCCTGTGTGACAGGATCCAACCTCATCCTGCTTTAGCAGGGCTGTTGGTGAGCGGGCTGTTTGATGGTGAGTCCCGGGATGATAGTGGTCTCACCTCAGCATCCCAGTCTCCAGGGTTCTCGTCAGGAAGATCAGTGTAAGAGGATGAGGCCTGAGCAGCCGCGCCGCCTTGGCCATCTTGCCACTTCTCCCCATCAGACGCCGGCATTGTGAAGAAGTCCGTGAGCTTCTTTGGCTGTCTTTCTTCTTTTCGTTTACGTGACAGCATGGAGGCAGGTTCCTACCATTGTTCGGAGCTCCGCGTGGGCTCCGGTGGTGCTGTATCCCTCTGCTAAGTCAATAAATCCCCAGTCACTGACAGAGCTAACGGCTTAAGCTTCCATTACAGTCACGCGCAAGCCACGCCCCCCAAAGATGGAATTTGATGACATCCTCATATTTCTATATTATTTAGGTGGTTTAGATATAAAACTGTCCCAGAATATTATTGTCTCACTCAGTCCTGTTATACTCACAGTAATTCCTCTATCTGGCTTGTTGTCAGAGCTTCCATCAGATCCCTGAAATGAGGACCCTTCAGATTGTTCCCATTCAGGTTTAGTGTCCTTAGTGTCTGGTTATTTCTTATTCCAGATGTCAGGTGGGGACAGGAACTGTCTGTCAGGTGATTATTCTCCAATCTGTAGAAGAAGAGAAGAATGTTACCAGAAGAAAATGAATTTCTCCCCAGGAATGAATGTAACTATTCTCTACATGAATGGAACTAATTTCTCTTTATTGGAATCAATAATATGAGATCACTTTATAAAACACGATCGATCATCTACACTATTGGAGGATTTTTTCTTTTTGTGGATCCCAATTACTAAATGTGACATGAGAAGTGGATGAGGTGGTGTGATCCATTCATTATTCCTGTATGGGGATTGTACCATACACACACACACTGACCTCTAGGCTTTCACCTCCAACCTTCTACTAAGTCTTGGATTCAGTTGTGGAGATTCACTTTGATGGTCACAGAAGACTCACTCATGTTGTGAAAACTTCATTGACTAAAAGTGACACCATTGTACTTTGAGATTTCCTCGGAACATCATGGTGGAGGATTTAATCTTATGGTGTGGAGATTTTATTATTACCGTTCTTTATTTGGAACATTTTTGAAAAATTTGTACTAATATTGCTAATTTTATATCTGCTGATTATAAATTCTCTTCATTAGTTATCAGTGAAATAGTCTCCATACCATTGTTATATATACACTTATGGGGAGTCTTGTGATGAGGAGTCTCACTTTTATTGTTACATTTTCACATTTATATTGTGTGAATGTTATATACTAGATGTGATAATTCCACCAATAGGGATCAGATATAACAATTCCATTCACTACAAAAATACACTTACATACATGTGAGGAAGGGCAGATTTCCTCCAATCTATTCACAGATACTTCAATCTATATAACATATAATGTACAAAAATACATAAACATGAAGAGCAACAAAGTTATCTTATAAAATTACAAACATCAAGAGAAAGTTCATAAATGTGTAACAGTGGATTTCCTAGAACCCATTCACCACTACTTCCATCTCCAATCACCATACAGTGGCTTGTGTAGTAAGACCCCTTTCACACTGCCGAGCCGCTAAAACAGCCCTAAATCGCTGGTCATTTTTGCAGTGCATTAGTGGTGATTTAGCTGCGCTTTTTGTGCCCTAGTGGGCCGCTGACAATGGGACCTTAAAGTGGAGCTCCACCCATATTTTAAAGTAATTTCTCTCCAAAACCGCTGTGTGTGCTGATAAAGAATTGGCTTTTTTTCCCTTAAACTCACTGTTATGTACTGTATAGTAGTTGGCACTACCTGTCATTGGCCGCGGCCCAGGATTTCCTCCCCTCTGCAATGCCTCCTGGGAGATGTTTGTCATCAATCCCAGGCAATAGGCATCGCTGGGCCGTAGCATTGCGTTATTTCAAAACAGAATGGTAGCAGTTTTGATGTGGCAAAATGATGGGGCAGTTTTGATGGTGGCAATATGATGGGACAATTCTGATGGGGGCAATTTTGATGGGGCAATTGTGATGTGGGAAATTTTGATGGGGAAGTCTTGATGGGGGAAGTTTTGATGGTGGCAATATGATGGGCAGTTTAAAAGGGGGCAGTTTTGATGGGACAATTCTGATGGTGGCAATATGATGGGGCAGTTTTGATGGGGCAATTCTGATGGGGGCAATTTTGATGGGGCAGTTTTGATGGTGGCAATATGATGGGGTAGTTTTGGTGGGACATTTCTGATGGGGCAGTTTTGATGGGGGCAGTTTTGATGAGGCAATATGATGGGGCAGTCTTGATGGGGCAGTTTTAATGGGGCAATTCTGATGGGGCAGTTTTGATGGGGGCAATATTTAATGGGGCAGTTTTGATGGTGCAATTCTGATGGGGGCAATTTTTATGGGGCGGTTTTAATGGTGGCAGTTTTGATATGGCAATATGATGGGGCAGTTTTAGATGGGGCAATTCTGATGGGAGCAATTTTGATGGGGAAGTTTTGATGGTGGCAATATGATGGGGTAGTTTTGATGGGGGCAGTTTTGATGGGGGCAATTCTGATGGGGCAATTTTGATGAGGCAGTTTTGATGGGGCAATTCTGATGGGGCAGTTTTGATGGGGCAATTCTGATGGGGGCAATTTTGTTGGGGCAGTTTTGATGGGGGAATTTTTGATGGTGGCAATATGATGGGGCAGTTTAAAAGGGGGCAGTTTTGATGGGGAAATTCTGATGGTGGCAATATGATGAGGCAGTTTTGATGGGGCAATTCTGATGGGGGCAATTTTGATGGGGCAGTTTTGATGGTGGCAATATGATGGGGTCGTTTTGGTGGGGCATTTCTGATGGGGCAGTTTTTTGATGTGGGCAATTCTCATGGGGCAGTTTTGATAGGGGCAATATGATGAGGCAGTTTTGATGATGGCAATATGATGGGGCAGTTTTGATGGGGGCAGTTTTGATGGGGCAATTATGATGGGGCAATTTTGATGGTGGCAGTTTTGATGGGGGCAGTATGATGGGGTAGTTTTGATGGGGCAATTCTGATGGGGCAGTTTTGATGGGGCAGTTTTGATAAGGGCAATATGATGGGGTAGTCTTGATGGGGCAATTCTAATGGTGGCAATATGATGGGGCAGTTTTGATGGGGGCAGTTTTGATGGGGCAATTTTGATGGGGGCAGTTTTGACGGGGACAGTTTTTATGGTGGCAATAGGATTGGGCAGTGTTTAATTGGGGCATGTGATGGGTGCTGTGATACGCTTTGCTTGGGGCAATGTGATGCGATTTGTGGGGCGTGTTGTGATGCGAATTGCGGAGGGTGTTGTGAAGCGATTTGCGGGGGGAGTTGTGATGCGATTTGCAGGGGGTGTTGTGATGCGATTTGCAGGGAGTGATGTGATGCCATTTGTGGGGGGTGTTGTGATGCGATTTGCGGGGGGCTATGTGATGCGATTTGTGGGGGTGTTGTGATGCAATTTGCAGGGGGTGTTGTGATGCCATTTGTGGGGAGCTGTATGATGCGATTTGCTGGGGGTGTTGTGATACAATTTGCGGGGGTGTTGTGATGCGATTTGCGGGGGGCTATGTGATGCAATTTGTGGGGGGTGTTGTGATGCAATTTGCGGGGGGTTGTTGTGATGCAATTTTCTTGGGGCAATGTGATGTCATAGAAATTCATCTTTACTTGGTCTACGCCATTTGCAGGTAGGCAATACAAGAAATAGTGCAATTGTAATTTATTTCCTGGTTCCTGGAGGGAGGAGGGGGAAGAGAGTTTTGCATAGCTAAGGGGCAGCAACTTCCTCTGACACTGCCGTAGCTATGGAAACCTGACCTGAAACCTATTCACTGCTTGTGCTGCACTGAGCATGTGCGAGATCTGCAAGGATGAGATCCAGGAAGAAATACAGTCTGGCTTCAGATGCTCACACTTAGGATGGCCACGGCCTGCTGGAAGTTTATAAAATAACAAACTAATGCTATAAACTAACAAAACAGACCTTAGTTTACAGACTAACTTTACTAGAATACATTAAGCTTGTGTATTATAGGGGTATACATTCGGCCAGGACACCGCTTTAAAAAAAGAAAAAAGAACAGTTTTGTGGCGCTTTCAAAGTGCTTGAAAGTGCTGCCCATTCATTTCAATGGGTAGGGGCATTTGGGAGCGCTATTTGTAATGCTCATAACCTGCCCCAAAGATACTTCTTGCAGGACTTTTTCTAATGTCCCACAAGCGCACCGCCCTAGTGTGAAAGCACTCATACAAATAAATGGGAGGCAGTTTTCAGGTGCTATCTCTAGCGCTGAAATGTCTGAAAACTGCCTCAGTGTGAAAGGGGTCTAACAGAAATACCAGAGATTCTTCCAGATGGATTAAATGAATGCTGATCAACTTCCATCTTTTTGCAGCAATCAACCTCAATCAAACTCCCCCACACCGGTGAGCAAACAGGTCACTTACCAAAAGGTTTGTCCCCACAAGCAAGGCCCAGACACGCTTGTTTATATCCTTCCAGCAGCGCCACTCCGCTCAAGCCAGCTTCCGATGAGAACAGACTGCCACGGAATGTCAGACCTCAAGGTAGTATCTCCAATATCACCCGAGGTATCCAGACAATGGCCGCAATCACATCACATAGAAAAGAAAAAGCCTCCATAGTGCATAATCCTTAAATATATTTAGAATCACAGATTGTACACTTTCATCATATACACGAGTATACACAGAACTCAGAGCACACACCGCTCCGGACTGCAGCCGTGTATGATGGAGTCCAGGCAGTGACATGGAGGCTTTCTCTTTTCTATGTAATGAGATTGCGCCCATTGTCTGGATACCTTGGGTGATATTGTATTTTTGCACATTATATGTTATACAGACTGAAGTATCTGTGAATAGGTTGGAGGAGATCATCCCTTGCTCACATGTATGAAAATGCATTACATTTTTACTATTGATCACTATTGGTGGAGTTATCACATCTACATTAGAAGTGTTGGTATTCGGACACATTGTAGGTTGCAGATTTCTCATTTGTCTCATCACACATTTTATCACTAAGTGTAGGGCTCTATACATAGAATTATATTATACTATTTGTACTTCTATATCAGACTTCCTGCTGGCAGCTGGTTTTCCTCAGGGCCAGATTAAGAGCATCATGGGCCTGGTGCTAAGGATTTTGGTGGGCCTTTTTATGAAAATAAATAAAATGAAAATGCACACAATTTTTTGTTAAATTAAAGAGAGAGAGGGGTGTGAGAGAGTGGTTGAAAGCGAGGGGGGGTGATAGCAAGATAGGGGGCTGAAAGAGAGGGGATGAGAGGGAGGGGAAAAGAGAGAGAAAGGGGGTGAATGAGAGAGAGAGGGGGTGAGAGAGGCCACGAGAGGGGGGTTGATAGTGAGATAGGGGATTGAAAGAGTGGGGGTGAGATGGAGGGGAAAGAGAGATTAAGGGGGTGAATGAGAGAGAGAGAGGGGGTTAGAGGGGATGAGAGAGAGAGGGGGTGAGAAAAAGGGGAATAGAGAGGGTGAAAGAGAGAGAGGGTGGTAGGAAAGAGGGGGTTGAAGGGGACGAGAGAGAGAGAATGGGTATGAAGGGGGTGAGAGAGAGAGTACAGGGTGAAAGAAAGGTGATGAGAGAGAGAGAGAGAGGGGGTGAGGGGGTGAAAGAGAGAGAGGGGGATGAGAGTGAGGGGGTGAGTCTGGGGGGGCACAGCATAGTACATTACACTGGGGGGAAATAGCAGAGCACATTACATGGTTGGCACAACACATTACATGGTGGATACGTGGATACAGCACATTTAATGGTGGGCAAAGCACAGCACATTACATGGCAGGCACAGCACATTACATGGTTGGCACTGCCCAATACAGCACATTACAAGGTAGGCACAGTACATTATATGGTGGGCACAGCACATGACATGGTTGGTACTGCACAACACAGCACATTGCATGGTGAGCACAACACAGCACATGCACACGGTGGGCACAGGACCTAATATGGTGGGCACAGCACATGACATGGTGGGCACAGCCAAGCACATTACATGGTGGGCACTGCACATTACAAGTGGGCACTGCACAGCAAATTATATGGTGGGCACAGCATATTATATGGCGGGTACTGCACATGGCATGGTGGGCACTGCACAGCACATGACAAGGTGGGCACTGCATGACACCACATGACATGGTGGGCACTGCACGCGCAGCACATTACATTGTGAGCACAGCACATTATATGATAGACATCGCACATGACATGGTGAGCCCTGCACACCACATTTCATTGGGCACATTGGTGGGCACTGCACGACACAGCAAATTACATTGTGAGAACAGCACATTATATGATGGACACCGCACATGACATGGTGAGCCCTGCACAGCACATTCCAATGTGGGTACTGCACGGCACATGCCATGGTGGACAATGTACAGCACATTACATGGTAGGCACTGCATGGCACAGCACATGACATGGTGGGCACAACACATCACATGACATGGTGGGCACTGCACATGACATGATGGGCACTGCATGGCACAGCACATTACATGGTGGGCACTGAATGGCACAGCACATTACATGGTGGGCACAACACATTACATGGTGGGCACTACATGGCATAGCACATTTCATGGGGGGCAATCCAACTGCACATTACATGTTAGGAACTGCACATGACATGGTGGGCACTGCTAAAAAGCACAGCACATTACACAGTGGGCACCACACACTACATGCTGGTCACAACACATGGCAGGGTGGGCACAGCACATGGCATGGTGGGAACTGCACATGACATGGTGGGCACTGCATGGCACAGCACATTATATGGTGGGCACTGTACATTACATGATGGGATCACTACATGGCACAGCACATGACATGGTGGACACTGCAAATTACATAGCGGGCATTGCAAGGCACAGCACATGACATGGTGGGCACTGCACATTACATGGCGGGCACTGAATGGCACAGCACATGACATGGTGGGCATTGCACATGACATGGTGGGCACTGGATGGCACATGACATGACATGGTGGGCACTGCACATTACATGTTGGGCACTGCATGGCACATCACATGGCATGGTGCACACTGCACATTACATGGTGGGCACAGCACATGACATGGTGGGCACTGCAAGGCACAGCACATTACATGGTGGGCACTGCAAGGCACAGCACGACATAGTGGGCACTGCACATCACATGAAGAGCAATGCAATGCACAGTACATGACATGGTGGGCACTGCACATTACATAATGAGCACTGCAATGCACAGCAAATGACATACTGGGCACAGCACATTACATGGGGGGCACTGCAATGCACAGTACATGACATAGTGGGCACAGCACATTACATAGGGGCACTGCAATGCACATGACATGGTGGGCACAGCACATGACATGGTGGGCACTGCAAGGCACAGCACGACATGGTGGGCACTGCACATTACATAGTGGGCACTGCAATGCACAGCACATGACATGGTGGGCACTGGGCACAAGAGAGCACATTACATGGGGGGAAGCAGCAGTCTGCCCCCTAGCACAATAATTACACAACACCTCCCTAACAAATTTACTAACCTTATCTCAACAGCATGGGAGATGTCCTTCCTCCTGGGCTCCTGCTGGTTAGCACAACATAAATTTAACAAAAGTGTAGCGCTAATGAATAACGTGCCTAGTGCAGTGTGCACAAGTGAATTTAAACAGCACTAAAACTGAAAATTATAAATACAATAGGTACATAAATGGTGAATACATTATTATAAATAATCATTCAGAATTATCTATAAATGGTGAAAAAAGTAGATATAATCTCAGTCTGAATGTAGCCCGTAAGTCGCATGCAAGGATTGCAATACAACAGACAAACTGAAACTTAAAAAATGTCCATAAACAGATTCCTCGTCTGAATAGGGATAAAGGTAAATCTTGAAAATGGTGTATATTTTAGAATGTGAGAAGAACCACCACCGGATAAAAGGGAGGCTTACCGGATAGTTTGAACACGTCAGGGCATACGCTCTGCATGTCAAAGAAGCTTTTATAGATAGTAGAATGGACTCTGGACCGATATCCTCAGGCAGATATTCGCTCCCAAGACAGCCAAGTTGAAATCACAGAGGATGTAATGCAACAAGCAAACCGGAGCTCAGATGTTCACAGGTATAAAGAGGTAATCTGCTCTGTTTAATGGTTTTGCAAAGGTCAGCCTTGATCCTCCTCTTTATACCTTTGAATATCTGAGCTCCGGTTTGCTTGTTGCATTACATCCTCTGTGATTTCAACTTGACTGTCTTGGGAGCGAATACCTGCCTGAGGATATCGGTCCAGAGTCCATTCTACTATCTATAAAAGCTTGTTTGACACGCAGAGCGTATGCCCTGATGTGTTCAAACTATTCGGTAAGCCTCCCTTTTATCCGGCAGTGGTTCTTCTAACATTCTGATATATTCACCGTTTTCAAGATTTACTTTTATCCCTATTCAGACGAGGAATCTGTTTATGGACATTTTTTTAAGTTTGTTTGTCTGTTGTATTGCAATCCTTGCATGCGACTTACGGGCTACATTCAGACTGAGATTATATCTACTTTTTTCACCATTTATAGATAATTCTGAATAATTATTTATAATAATGTGTTTACCATTTATGTACCTATTGTATTTATAATTTTCAGTTTTAGTGCTGTTTAAATTCACTTGTGCACACTGCACTAGGCACTATATTCATTAGCGCTACACTTTTGTTAACTTTGTTTCTAAATACTATTATTTCCATATGTGGTGTGTTAGCTGCTGTTTTTGGAGCAGCGCAGAATTAATTGGATGAGCCGAACACCCCCCCGGTTCGGTTCGCACCAGAACTTGCGAACAGACCAAAACTTTGCACGAACGTTAGAAACCCATTGAGGTCTATGGGACTCGAACGTTCAAAATCAAAGTGCTCATTTTAAAGGCTTTTATGCATGGTATTGTCCTAAAAAGTATTTGGGGACAAGGGTCCTGCACCAGGGGACACGTATCAATGCAAAAAAAGTTTTAAAAATTGACGTTTTTTCAGGAGCAGTGATTTTAATAACGCTTAAAGTGAAACAATAAAAGTGTAATATTCCTTTAAATTTCATACCTGGGGGTGACTATAATATGCCTGTAAAGGGGCGTATGTTTCCCGTGTCTGAACAGTCTGACAGAAAAATGACATTTCAAAGGAAAAAAAGTCATTTAAAACTACTTGCGGTGACCCCACCCCCCTCTGACATCACGGGGAATGCCACAGGGAAGTCCCTGTCAAGTCCATGTGCGTCAGAGAGGGGCGGGGTCACCGGGTGGCCCCGCCCTCTATTATTTAAGAAGTGTGAGTAGACGAGAAGCGTCACACAGTGGGAGCCTCCCATGGATGCGGATCGGCCCAAGAACGAAGAAGGGAAGAAGACGCCGCGGAGGAAGATGCCAGATGAGAACACCAGAGGAAGAACCAGAATAAGAAGATGGAGGAAGAAACCGAAGGAAGATAGAAGAAAGAAGATAGGAGAAAGAAGATGGAAATAAGAAGCATTTAGATAAAGGAATTGTCAAAAACTGTCTCTTGTCATTTTTAACATTTTGACAGTTTTTTTGTGATATGGTAGGGGTACTTTTGTACCCCCTTACAATTTCACACAGGGGGGGATCTGGGGGTCCCCTTGTTATAGGGGGCTTCCAGATTGCGATAAGCCCCCCACCCACAGACCCCCACAGCCCCTGGCCAAGGGTTGTGGGGATGAGGCCCTTGTCCTCATCAACATGGGGACAAGGTGCTTTGGGGGGACCCCAAAGCACCCTCCCAATTAGGGATGAGCTTCGAGTTCAAGTCGAACTCATGTTCGACTCGAACATTGGCTGTTCACAAGTTCGCCGAACAGCGAACAATCTGGGGTGTTCGCGGCAAATTCGAATGCCGCGGAACACCCTTTAAAAGTCTATGGGAGAAATCAATAATTTTAAAGGCTTATATGCAAGTTATTGTCATAAAAAGTGTTTGGGGACCTGGGTTCTGCCCCAGGGGACATGGATCAATGCAAAATTTTTTTTAAAAACGTCCGTTTTTTCAGGAGTAGTGATTTTAATAATGCTTAAAGTCAAACAATAAAAGTGTAATATCCCTTTAAATTTCATAGCTGGGGGGTGTCTATAGTATGCCTGTAAAGGGGCGCATGTTTCCTGTGTTTAGAACAGTCTGACAGCAAAATGACATTTTGAAGGAAAAAAACCATTTAAAACTACTCGCGGCTATTGCATTGCAGGTCCGACAATACACATAGAAGTTCATTGATAAAAACGGCATGGGAATTCCCCACAGGGGAACCCCGAACCAAAATTTTTTTTAAAAATGATGTGGGGGTCCCCATAAATTCCATACCAGGCCCTTCAGGTCTGGTATGGATATTAAGGGGAACCCCGGCCAAAATTTAAAAAAAAAATGACGTGGGGTCCCCCTAAATTCCATACCAGACCCTTATCTGAGCACGCAACCTGGCAGGTCGCAGGAAAAGAGGGGGGACGAGAGTGCGGCCCCCCTCCTGAACCGTACCAGGCCACATGCCCTCAACATTGTGAGGGTGCTTTGGGGTAGCCCCCCAAAACACCTTGTCCCCATGTTGATGAGGACAAGGGCCTCATCCCCACAACCCTGGCCGGTGGTTGTGGGGGTCTGCGGGCGGGGGGCTTATCGGAATCTGGAAGCCCCCTTTAACAAGGGGACCCCCAGATCCTGGCCCCCCCTGTGTGAAATGGTAATGGGGTACTTACCCCTACCATTTTACTAAAAAACTGTCAAAAATGTTAAAAATGACAAGAGACAGTTTTTGACAATTCCTTTTTTTTAAATGCTTCTTCTTTCTTCTATCTTCCTTCATCTTCTTCTTCTTCTGGTTCTTCTGGTTCTTCCTCCAGCGTTCTCGTCCAGCATCTCCTCCGCGGCGTCTTCTATCTTCTTCTCCTCGGGCCGCTCCGCACCTATGGCATGGGGGGAGGCTCCCGCTCTTCTCTTCATCTTCTTCTTCATCTTCTTCTCTTCTCTTCTTCTCTTCTTCTCTTCTTCTCTTCTTCATTTTCTTCTCCGGGCCACTCCGCATCCATGCTGGCATGGAGGGAGGCTCCCGCTGTGTGACGGTGTCTCCTCAACTGACGGTTCTTAAATAATGGGGGGTGGGGCCACCCGGTGACCCGGCCCCCCTCTGACGCACGGGACATAACGGGACTTCCCTGTGGCATTCCCCGTGACGTCACAGGTAAGTCCCGTCAAGTCACCGTGCGTCAGAGGGGGGCGGTTTCACCAGGTGGCCCCGCCCCCCGTTATTTAAGAACTGTCAGACGAGGAGACGCTGTCACACAGCAGGAGCCTCCCTTCATGCCAGCATGGATGCGGAGCGGCCCGGAGAAGAAAATGAAGAAGATAAGAAGAGAAGAAAAGAAGAAGAGAAGAAGATGAAGAAGATGAAGAGAAGAGCGGGAGCCTCCCCCCATGCCATGGGTGCGGAGCGGCCCGAGGAGAAGAAGATAGAAGACGCCGCGGAGGAGATGCTGGATGAGAATGCCGGAGGAAGAACCAGAAGAAGAAGAAGATGAAGGAAGATAGAAGAAAGAAGAAGCATTTAAATAAAGGAATTGTCAAAAACTGTCTCTTGTCATTTTTAACATTTTTGACAGTTTTTTAGTGAAATGGTAGGGGTAAGTACCCCCTTACCATTTCACACAGGGGGGCCGGGATCTGGGGTTCCCCTTGTTAAAGGGGGGTTCCAGATTCCGATAAGCCCCCCGCCCACAGACCCCCACAACCACCGGCCAGGGTTGTGGGGATGAGGCCCTTGTCCTCATCAACATGGGGACAAGGTGTTTTGGGGGGCTACCCCAAAGCACCCTCCCAATGTTGAGGGCATGTGGCCTGTTAGGGTTCAGGAGGGGGGGCGCACTCTCGTCCTCCCCTCTTTTCCTGCGGCCTGCCAGGTTGCGTGCTCGGATAAGGGTCTGGTATGGAATTTAGGGGGACCCCCACGTCATTTTTTTTTCAAATTTTGGTTCGGGGTTCCCCTGTGGGGAATTCCCATACCGTTTTTATCAATGAACTTCTATGTGTATTGTCGGACTGGCAATGCAATAGCCACGAGTAGTTTTAAATGGGGTTTTTCCTTCGAAATGTCATTTTGCTGTCAGACTGTTCTAAACACGGGAAACATGCGCCCCTTTACAGGCATACTATAGACACCCCCCAGGTATGAAATTTAAAGGGATATTACACTTTTATTGTTTGACTTTAAGCATTATTAAAATCACTGCTCCTGAAAAAACGGACATTTTTAAAACTTATTTTTGCATTGATCCATGTCCCCTGGGGCAGAACCCAGGTCCCCAAACACTTTTTATGACAATAACTTGCATATAAGCCTTTAAAATTAGCACTTTTGATTATTCATGTTCGTGTCCCATAGACTTTAACGGTGTTCGCGTGTTCGAACAAACTTTTTTCCTGTTCGCATGTTCTGGTGCGAACCGAACAGGGGGGCGTTCGGCTCATCCCTACTCCCAATGTTGAGGGCATGTGGCCTGGTGCAGTTCAGGAGGGGGGCGCTCTATCATCCCCCCTATTTTCCTGCGGCCTGCCAGGTTGCATGCTCAGATAAGGGTCTGGTATGGATTTTTGGGGGGACCCAACGCCAATTTTTTTTTAATTTTGGTGCGGGGTTCCCCTTAAGATCCATACCAAACCTGAAGGGTCTGGTATGAATTTTGAGGGGGACCCCTACGTCATTTTTTTTTTAAATTTTGGCACGGGATTCCCCTTAATATCCATACCAGACCTAAAGGGCCTGGTATGGAATTTAGGGGGACCCCCACACCAGTTTTTAAAAAAATTTTGGTTCAGGGTTCCCCTGTGGGGAATTCCCATGCCGTTTTTATCAATGAATTTTTATGTGTATTGTCGGACCAGCAATTCATTAATAGCCGCAAGTAGTTTTAAATGACTTTTTTCCTTTAAAATGTCATTTTGCGGTCAGAAGAGAAATTTAAAGGAATATTTCACTTTTATTGTTTCACTTTAAGCATTATTAAGATCACTGCTCCCGAAAAAATTGCCTTTTTTTAAACTTTTTTTTGCATTGATACATGTCCCCTGGGGCAGGACCCAGGTCCCCAAACACTTTTTATGACAATACCATGCATAAAAGCCTTTAAAATTAGCACTTTTGATTTCTCCCATAGACTTTGAAAGGGTGTTCCGCGGCTTTCGAATTTGCCGCGAACACCCCAAATTGTTCGCTGTTCGGCGAACGGGCGAATAGCCAATGTTCGAGTCAAACATGAGTTCGACTCGAACTCGAAGCTCATTACTAGTGAAGAGGTTACTCTCCATATGAAATTCCCTTCATAATGTGTTGAATAGTTTTGTATGTATTCTTTCGTTTCTTAGCATGCGTAGTCTTGCTCTCACAATTTATTTTGGTTTAAAACTTTACTGATTAAACAAAAATCAGATGCTGAGTTCACGTACGATAAAAATGTTATAGTCTGCACATACAGCTTTTGTCGGATGAAAAATCGGAATTGGCTGTCAAAAGCACCATACTAACGATCATGTTGGATTAGAAGGCCTGGCTTGCAGTCTCTGCTCTAAATAATACCAAAGGTGCTCTATCGGGTTGAGGTCAGGACTCTGTGCAGGCCAGTCAAGTTCCTCCACCCCAAACTCGCTCATCTATGTCTTTATAGACCTTGCTTTGTGCACTGACAAATCATTTGGTGGAGGGGGGATTATGGTGTGGGGGGGATTATGGAGTGGGGGAGGGGGTATTATGGTGTGGGGGGTGTTTTTCAGGGGTTGGGTTTGGCCCCTTAGTTCCAGTGAAGGGAACTCCTTAGGCATCAGCATACCAAGACATTTTGGATAATTTCATTCTCTCAACTTTGTGGGAACAGTTTGGGGACGGTTCCTTCCTGTTCCAACATGACTGTGTACCAGAGCACAAAGCAAGGTCCATAAAAACATGGATGAGCGAGTTTGGGGTGGAGTTGACTGGCCTGCACAGAGTCCTGACCTCAACCCGATAGGACACCTTTGGGATGAATTAGAGCAGAGACTGCGAGCCAGGCCTTCTCATCCAACATCAGTGCCTGACCTCACAAATGTGCTTCTGGAAGAATGGTCAAACATTCCCATAGACACACTCCTAAACATTGTGGACAGCATTCCCAGAAGAAATGAAGCTTTTATAGCTGAAAAGGGTGGGCCAACTCAATAATGAACCCTACGGACTAGTTCATGTGTGTGTAAAGGCAGGTGTCCCAATACTTTTTGTAATATAGTGTAATAGTCCAGTATTGGATATTTAGGCTCCATGCACACTGGCTTAATGCATTGCTGCTACTACAGGAGTTTTGTATTCTGCCTGTAGAAGCAGCTCCATGTTCTCCTATGTCTCCATACACATTGGGACGATTACAGACATAGTTTGAGCTCAATGTTTAGAGGCAGGAAAAAAAACCTTCTGGTTCGCGTTTCTGATTGGAGCTTTCTGCTAGGAAAAATGCAAAACTCTCCAAAACTCATCTAAACTTTGTACAATAAACTCTCTATATGAAAGTTTTTTTCTGCCAAGGGAACTGACATTTTTTAAGCCCAGTGTGCATGGAGCCTTACGGAGTCTAAAGATGGAATTTGACATTCTCATATTTCTATATTATTTATGTGGTTTAGATATAAAACTGTCCCAGAATATTATTGTCTCAGTCAGTCCTGTTAAACTCACAGTAATTCCTCTATACGGCTTGTTGTCAGAGCTTCCATCAGATCCCTGAAATGAGGACCCTCCAGATTGTTCCCATACAGGTCCAGTGTCCTCAGTGTCTGGTTATTTCTTATTCCAGATCCCAGGTGGGGGCAGGAACTGTCTGTCAGGTGATTAGAGGACAATCTGTAGAAGAAGAGAAGAATGTTACCAGAAGAAAATGAATTTCTCCCCCAGGAATGAATGTAACTATTCTCTACATGAATGGAACTCATTTCTCTTTATTGGAATCATTAATATGAGATCACTTTATAAAACACGATCGATCATCTAGACTATTGGAGGATCTTTCTTTTTTGTGGACCCCAATTACTAAATGTGAGATGAGAAGTGGATGAGGTGGTGTGATTCATTCATTATTCCTGTATGGGGATTGGACCATACACACTTACACTGACCTCTAGGGTTTCACCTCCAACCTTCTGCTAAGTCTTGGATTCAGTTGTGGAGATTCACTTTGATGGTCACAGAAGTCTCACTCATGTTGTGGAAAAGTTATTGACTAAAAGTGACACCATTGTACTTTGCGATTTCCTTAGAACATCATGGTGGAGTATTTGATCTCATGGTGTGGAGAAGATTTTATTATTACCGTTCTTTATTTGGAACTTTTTTGAAAATGTACTAATATTGCTGCACTAATTTTATATCTGCTGATTATAAATTCTCTTCATTAGTTATCATTGAAATAGTCTCCATACCATTGTTATATATACACTTATAGGGAGTTTTGTATGAGGAGTCTTACTTTTATTGTTACATTTTCACATTTATATTGCGTGAATGTTATATACTAGTGCTGCAGTCTTCCATATTATACTAGATGTGATAATTCCACCAATAGGGATCAGATATAACAATTATATTCACTACAAAAAATACACTTTCATACATGTGAGGAAGGGCAGATCTCCGCCAATCTATTCACAGATACTTCAATCTATAAAACATATAATGTACAAAAATACATAAACATGAAGAGCAACAAAGTTATCTTATAAAATTACAAACATCAACAGAAAGTTCATAAATGTGTAAAATTGGATTTCCTACAAGCCATTAGTGCCCTAGTGGGCCGGTGACAACGGGACCTTAAAGTGGAGCTCCACCCATATTTTAAAGTAATTTCCCTCCAAAGCCGCTGTGCGTGCTGATAAAGAATTGGCATATTTTTTCCTTAAACTCACCGTTATATACAGTATAGTAGTTGGCACTGCCTGTCCTTGGCCATGGCCCAGCATTTCCTCCCCTCTCTGCAATGCCTCCTGGGAGATGTTTGTCATCAATCCCAGGAGGCAATAGGCATTGCTGGGCCGTAGCATTGCGTTATATCAAAACCGGAAATGATGCAATGCAAGGCAGCCAGCGCTATTTTAAATAAGGACAACCAGGCTTTTGTTGCCATGGTTACCAAATCTTCTTATACACAGTGATGGGCGGTGGGGGAGGCGGCTTGAGCATCTTAGCTCTGATTACAGAGCCCGGGGGAGGGGACAGACACACCATGTACTGATTTATAATAGAGTAATATGATGGGGCAATTTTGATGGGGCAATATGACGGGGCAGTTTTGATGGGGACAGTTTTGATGAGGCAATATGACGGGGCAGGCTTCATGGGGGCAGTTTTGATGGGGCAATTCTGGTGGGGCAGTTTTGATGGGGCAATATTATGGGGCAGATTTGATGGTGGCAATATGATGGGGCAGTTTTGATGGGGGTAGTTTTGATGGGGCAATTCTGATTGGGGCAGTTTGGATGGGGCAGTTTTGATGGTGGCAGTTTTGATGGTGGCAATATGATGGGGCAGTATGATGGGGCAGTTATAGATGGGGCAATTTTGATGGGAGCAATTTTGATGGGGCAGTTTTGATGGGGCAGTTTTGATGGTGGCAATATGATGTGGTAGTTTTGATGGGGGCAGTTTTGATGGGGCAATTCTAATGGGAGCAATTTTGATGGGGCAGTTTTGATGAGGAAATTCTGATGAGGGCAGTTTTGATGGGACAGTTTTGATGGGGCAATTCTGATGGGGGCCATTTTGTTTGGGCAGTCTTGATGGGGGAGTTTTGATGGTGGCAATATGATGGGGCAGTTTTGATGGGGCAATTCTGATGGGGGCAATTTTGATGGGGCAGTTTTGATGGTGGCAATATGATGGGGTAGTTTTGGTGGGGCAATTCTGATGGGGCAGTTTTGATGTGGGCAACTCTGATGGGGCAGTTTTGATGGTGCAGTTTTGATAGGGGCAATATGATGGGGCAGTTTTGATGGTGGCAATATGATGGGGCAGTTTTGATGGGGCAAATATGATGGGGCAATTTTGATGGGGCAGTTTTGATGGTGGCAGTTTTGATGGGGGAATATGATGGGGCAGTATGATGGGGTAGTTTTGATGGGCAATTCTGATGGGAGCAATTTTGATGGGACAGTTTTGATGGGAGCAGTTTTGATGGGGGCAATGTAATGGGGCAGTTTTGATGGGGCAATTCTGATGGTGGCAATATGATGGGGCAGTTTTGATGGGGCAATTTTGATGGGGCAGTTTTGATGGGGCAATTTTGATGGGGCAGTTTTGATGGTGGCAGTTTTGATGTGGCAATATGATGGGGCAGTATGATGGGGCAGTTTTAGATGGGGCAATTCTGATGGGAGATATTTTGATGGGGCAGTTTTGATGGGGGCAGATTTGATGGGGCAGTGTTAATGGTGGCAATATGATGGGGTAGTTTTGATGGGGGCAGTTTTGATGGGGCAATTCTGATGTGGCAATTTTGAAGGGGCAGTTTTGATGGAGTAATTCTGATGGGGCAATTTTTATGGGGCAGTCTTGATGGGGGAAGTTTTGATGGTGGCAATATGATGGGGCAGTTTAAAAGTGGGCATTTTTGATTGGGCAATTGTGATGGTGGCAATATGATGGGACAGTTTTGATGGGGCAATTCTGATGGGGGCAATTTTGATGGGGCAGTTTTGATGGTGGCAATATGATGGGATAGTTTTGGTGGGGCAATTCTGATGGGGCAGTTTTGATGGGGGCAGTATGATGGGGCAGTTTTGATGGTGGCAAGATGATGGGGCAGTTTTGATGGGGGTAGTTTTGATGGGGCAATTATGATGGGGCAATTTTGATGGGGCAGTTTTGATGGGGCAATATGATGGGGCAGTTTTGATGGGGCAATTCTGATGGGGGCAATTTTGATGGGGCAGTTTTGATGGTGGCAGGGAGCGATGTGATGCGATTTGTGGGGGGTGTTGTGATGCGATTTGTGGGGAGCTGTATGATGCGATTTGTGGGGGGTGTTGTGATGCGATTTGCGGGGGTTGTTGTGATGCAATTTTCTCGGGGCGATGTGATGTCATAGAAATTCATCTTTACTTGGTCTATGCCATTTCCAGGTAGGCAATGCAACAAATAATGCAATTGTAATTTATTTCCTTCTTCCTGGAGGGAGGAGGGGGGGAGAGTTTTGCATAGCTAAGGGGCAGCAACTTCCTCTGACACTGCTGTAGCTATGAAAACCTGACCTGAAACCTATCACACTGCTTGTGTTGCACTGAGCATGTGCTTGATCTGCAAGGATGAGATTCAGGAAGAAATACAGTCTGGCTTCAGATGCCCACACTTAAGATGGCCACGGCCTGCTGGAAGTTTATAAAATAGCAAACTAATGCTATAAGCTAACAAAACGGACCTTAGTACACAGACTAACTTTACTAGAATACATTAAGCTTGTGTATTATAGGGGTATTTTTATTTAAAAAGTATACATTCGGCCGGAACAACGCTTTAAAAAAAGAAAAAAGACCAGTTTTGCGGCACTTTCAAAGCGCTTGTTAATGCTGCCCATTCATTTCAATGGGTAGGGGCATTTTGGGAGCGCTATTTATAATGCTCATAACCCACCCCAAAGATACTGCTTGCAGGACTTTTTCTAATGTCCCACAAGTGCACCGCCCCAGTGTGAAAGAACTCATACAAATAAATGGGAGGCAGTTTTCAGGCGCTATTTTTAGTGCTGAGATGTCTGAAAACTGCTTCAGTGTGAAAGGGGTCTAACAGAAATACCACAAATTCATCCAGATGGATTAAATGAATGCTGATCAACTTCCACCTCTTTGCAGCAACTTCAATCAACCTACCCCACACTGGTGACCAAACATGTCACTTACCAAAAGGTTTTTCCCCACAAGCAAGGCACAGACACGCTTGTTTATATCCTTCCAGCAGCGCCACTCCACTCAAGCCGGCTTCCGATGAGAACAGACTCTGCCACGGAATGTCAGACCTCCAGGTAGTATCTCCACTATCACCCGAGGTATCCAGACAATAGCCACAATCGCATTACATAGAAAAGAAAAAGCCTCCATAGTGCATAATCCTTAAATATATATAGAATCACAGATTGTACACTTACATCATATACACGAGTATACACAGAACTCAGAGCACACACCGCTCCGGACTGCAGCCATGTATGATGGAGTCCAGGCAGTGACATGGAGGCTTTTTCTTTTCTATGTAATGTGATTGCGGCCATTGTCTGGATACCTCGGGTGATATTGTATTTTTGCACATTATATGTTATGCAGACTGAAGTAGCTGTGAATAGGTTGGAGGAGATCATCCCTTGCTCACATGTATGAAAATGCATTACATTTTTATTATTGATCACTATTGGTGGAGTTATCACATCTACAGTACCTGACCGCAAGATTGTGTTTCCAGCGCGATACCATCGTGCTGGTTCTCGGCGACAGGGTACTGTGCATGTCGCACTGGCTTACTCATCGGGAAAGGAAAACTTTGTTTTCCTCCCGCGATGAGTGACAGGCAGCGCTGACAGGTGTCTGGTATGAATCCTGAGGCGGGAACACCGCGCCAAATTTTAAATGAAAAAACCGGCGTGGGTTCCCCTCCATGGAGCATACCAGGCCCTTAGGTCTGGTATGGATTGTAAGGGGAACCCCCCTACACCGAAAAATTGGCGTGGGGGGCCCCCCCAATCCATACCAGACCCTTATGCGAGCACGCAGCCCGGCCGGCCAGGAAAGGGGTGGGGACGAGCGAGCGGCCCCCCTCCTGAGCCGTACCAGGCCACATGCCCTCAACATGGGGTGGTGGGTGCCTTGGGGGAGGGGGCGCCCTGCGGGGCCCCCCCACCCCAAAGCACCTTGTCCCCATGTTGATGAGGACAAGGGCCTCTTCCCGACAACCCTGGCCGTTGGTTGTCGGGGTCTGCGGGCGGGGGGCTTATCGGAATCCGGGAGCCCCCTTTAATAAGGGGGCCCCCAGATCCCGGCCCCCCACCCTGTGTGAATGAGTTTGGGGTACATGGTACCCCTACCCATTCACCTAGGGAAAAGTGTCAATATAAAAAAAACACAGTACACAGGTTTTAAGAGTAATTTATTAGTCAGCTCCGGGGTCTTCTTCCGACTTCGGGGGGTCTCCTTCCGACTTCTCCCGGTGTTCAGCCTCTTCTCCCAGTGTTCGGCCTCTTCTCCCGGGCCCCGCCGCTATCTTCTTCCAGCTCTATTGCCAGCGAGGGGCCCGGTCTGCTGCCGCTGTCTTGTCGCCGCTGTTTTGTTGCCGCTGTCTCGCCGGCGCTGTCCGCCGCCTCTTCTCTTCTTCCCCGATGTTGACAAGACGCTCTCTCCGGCTCGAATGCTGTGTGCGAGCTGCGGAGCCATTTATATAGGCGGTGACCCCGCCCCCTTACGACGTCATGGTCCCAGCATGCGCAAGGACTCTGACGTCATAAGGGGGCGTGGCCCCAGAGTCCCTGCGCATGCTGGGACCATGATGTCATAAGGGGGCGGGGTCACCGCCTATATAAATGGCTCCGCAGCTCACACACAGCATTCGAGCCGGAGAGAGCGTCGTGTCAACATTGGGGAAGAAGAGGCGGCGAGACAGCGGCGACAAGACAGCGGCAGCAGACCGGGCCCCTCGCTGGCAATAGAGCTGGAAGAAGATAGTGGCGGGGCCCGGGAGAAGAGGCTGAACACCGGGAGAAGAGGCCGAACACCGGGAGAAGTCGGAAGGAGACCCCCCGAAGTCAGAAGAAGACCCCGGAGCTGACTAATAAATTACTCTTAAAACCTGTGTACTGTGTTTTTTTTATATTGACACTTTTCCCTAGGTGAATGGGTAGGGGTAGCATGTACCCCAAACTCATTCACACAGGGTGGGGGGCCGGGATCTGGGGGCCCCCTTATTAAAGGGGGCTCCCGGATTCCGATAAGCCCCCCGCCCGCAGACCCCGACAACCAACGGCCAGGGTTTGTCGGGAAGAGGCCCTTGTCCTCATCAACATGGGGACAAGGTGCTTTGGGGTGGGGGGGCCCCACAGGGTGCCCCCTCCCCCAAGGCACCCACCCCCCCAAGTTGAGGGCATGCGGCCTGGTACGGCTCAGGAGGGGGCGCTCGCTCGTCCCCACCCCTTTCCTGGCCGGCCGGGCTGCGTGCTCGGATAAGGGTCTGGTATGGATTGGGGGGACCCCCACGCCAATTTTTTGGCATAGGGGGGTTCCCCTTACAATCCATACCAGACCTAAGGGCCTGGTATGCTCCTGGGGGAACCCACGCCGTTTTTTTCATTTAAAATTTGGCGCGGTGTTCCCGCCTCAGGATTCCTACCAGACACCTGTCAGCGCTGCCTGTCCCTCATCGCGGGAGGAAAACAAAGTTTTTCTTTCCCGATGAGTGAGCCATCTCGGCGCTGGCTCCTGCGACGGGGCTCGCAGGTGTCAAATCTCGCCGAGAAATGCGGCGAGATTGACACAATATCTCGGTCACCTACTGTACATTAGAAGTGTTGGTATTCGGACACATTGTAGGTTGCAGATTTCTCATTTGTCTCATCACACATTTTATCACTAAGTGTAGGGCTCTATACATAGAATTATATTATACTATTTGTACTTCTATATCAAACTTCCTGCTGGCGGCTGGTTTTCATTAATTATATTTTCACAAAGTTGTTCATGTTTTTTAGTGCAGATATTAAATGTTTTAAATTTTTATATCCAGCTTTAGAGAACTGTCTGATATTGGTGATATATAGAGACAACCAGGAGATGAAAAATATCTCCATTATTATTAGGTTTATGTAGTTTAGACATACACTATATTACCAAAAGTATTGGGACGCCTGCCTTTACAAGCACATGAACTTTAATAGCATCTCAGTCTTAAGCCTCGTACACACGATCAGATTTTTGGTCGACTGTTCATCTATTTTTTGTGGCATGCTAGTCTCATATCGAAAGTGAAGAGGTTACTCTCCATATGAAAATTCCCTTCCGACAGAATACAACTTCAGAAGTGATGTAATGTATTGAATAGTTTTGTATGTATTCTTTCGTTTCTTAGCATGCGTAGTCTTGCTCTCACAATTTATTTTGGGTGAAAACTGTACTGATTAAACAAAAAAACAGATGCTGAGTTCATGTACGATAAAAATTTTATAGTCTGCACATCCACCTTTTGTCAGACAAAAAATCAGAATTTGCTGTCAAAAGCACCATACTAACAATCATGTTGGATTAGAAGGCCTGGCTTGCAGTCTCCACTCTAAATAATACCAAAGGTGTTCTATCGGGTTGAGGTCAGGACTCTGTGCAGGCCAGTCAAGTTCCTCCACCCCAAACTCGCTCATCTATGTCTTTATGGACCTTGCTTTGTGCACTGGCAAATCATTTGGTGGAAGGGGGATTATGGTGTGGGGGGATTATGTTGTGGGGGTATTATGGAGTGGGAGGTGTTTTTCAGGGGTTGGGTTTGGCCCCTTAGTTCCAGTGAAGGGAACTCCTAAGGCATCAGCATACCAAGACATTTTGGACAATTTAATTCTCTCAACTTTGTGGGAACAGTTTGGGGACAGCTCCTTCCTGTTCCATCATGACTGTGCACCAGAGCACAAAGCAAGGTCCATAAAAACATGGATGAGCGAGTTTGGGGTGGAGGAACTTGACTGGCCTGCAGAGAGTCCTGACCTCAACCCGATAGGACACCTTCGGGATGAATTAGAGCAGAGACAATGGGTGAGAATAGAGAGCACAAGGAGTGGGGTAGATTTAGGGAAAAATGTCTGGATACCACCACAATTTAGAAGCATGAGCACAAACGCATTTGATATCACGAAACACGTCTTGAACACTTGGGACACAATATTCACCAAAGAGAAGTGGAGATACAACTCGCCATTAGTCCCAATTAAGGGTACGGATTATTTCCCCCCGGGGAGGGAGGACATAGCGGGAAGATGGATTCTGAATGACGAAGTACAGCTTAAAGATATTACCAGTCAGGGAAAGTTGTGTACCTACCAGGAACTTAAGGTGAAAGAAAATTGGTTTGTTTTGGATAATTGGAAATACAGACAACTGAAGCATTTCGTAGAATCCCTCCCGCAGCCAATTCGGCCGATAGAAGATCTATACCCCCTTGAAAAAGCCTGCATAAAAAAAATAGAAGAGGAGGAATGTCCAGGATCTATAGAACCTTGGTAGGAATGGGGGAGGTCGAGCGACCAGGATTTCTTCGGAAATGGGAGGAGGAGACAGGTATTAAGATCAGTAAAAAGGAGGTGAGGAGGGTCCTGAGTAGAGTAAATGATACATCATTAAACTATAAGATAGCGGAAATGAACTTTAAAATTCTGGCCAGAATGTATTTCACCCCGGACCTGGCGCATAAGATCCAGGATGGGACTTCACAGTACTGCTGGAGGGGATGTGGGGAAGTGGGGACAATGCTACACGTCTGGTGGACGTGTCCGGTAATGAGAAAATTTTGGGAGGAGATAAGGAAGTTCATATACTTGATTACCAACCAGAATGTACCGGACGACCCTTGGGTATGCCTGCACCATGGTAGCAATGTCTCCTCCAAGCGTTACCGGAGAATTCTTCTACCACATCTCCTCAATGCAGCTAAGAGTCTCATCCCTAGACACTGGCGGGAGACTAGGAGACCTTCACTGCGGGAGTGGTTTGACAAAATAGACGAAATTCACTGTATGGAATACCTAAGATACAGTGAGGGGTTGGAGATGGAGGATTACGAGGAGACATGGAGAGATTGGGTTAGGTTCAAAATATCAGACCAGTTGGCGGAGACGAGGGAGGAAGATGTAGACAACTCGCTTTAATAAAAATAATAAAAACATTGAAACACAAAAGTAGATAAAAATGTATAAAACTCTATATTTAAGCTAGGCACTCAATAGGCTCTAGGAAGAGTTGATAGACAAGGAGGGGCGGTGATGGGACTCTCGGGGGGGGGGTTTGGGGGGGATGGGATGTTGAGGCACTGTGATGAGGAACTAGTAATGGTAGACGGGAAAATTACTCTCTATATTTTATAATGTTTGGTAAATAAAGAATAGGTGTAACAAGAAAAAGCCACAATGATGTGAAAGTATTGAGGGACAAGGTTGACTGGAAAGTTGATACAACATTTCCCCATGAATCGTACTTAGCTGAAGTGGCAAAAGAGAAAAAAAAAAAATTAGAGCAGAGACTGCAAGCCAGGCCTTCTCATCCAACATCAGTGCCTGACCTCACAAATGTGCTTCCGGAAGAATGGTCAAACATTCCCATAGACACAATCCTAAACCTTGTGGACAGCATTCCCAGAAGAAATGAGGCTGTTATAGCTGAAAGGGGTGGGGCCAACTCAATATTGAACCCTACGGACTAAGACTGGGGATGCAATTTAAGTTCAGGTGAATGTAAAGGCAGGTGTCCCAATACTTTTGGTAATCTAGTGTAATAGTCCAGTATTGGTTATTTAGGCTCCATGCACACTGGTTTAATACATTGCTTCTACTACAGGAGTTTTGTATTCTGCCTGTAGAAGCATCTCCATGTTCTCCTATGTCTCCATACACATTGGAACGATTACAGACATATTTTGAGCTCAATGTTTAGAGGCAGGAAAAAAACCTTCTGGTTCGTGTTTCTGATTGGAGCTTTCTGGCAGAAAAAATGCAAAACTCTCCTAAACTCGTCTAAACTTTGTACAATAAAATCTCTATATGAAAGTTTTTTTCTGCCAAGGGAACTGACATTTTTTTAAGCCCAGTGTTCCATGGAGCCTTATGGAGTCTAAATATGGAATTTGATGACATTCTCATATTTCTATATTATTTATGTGGTTTAGATATAAAACTGTCCCAGAATATTGTTGTCTCAGTCAGTCCTGTTATACTCACTCTAATTTCTCTGTCCGGCTTGTTGTCAGAGCTTCCATCAGATCCTTGAAATGAGGACCCCCCAGATTGTTCCAGGACAGGTTCAGGGTCCTCAGTGTCTGGTTATTTCTTATTCCAGATGTCAGGTGGGGGCAGGAACTGTCTGTGAGGTGATTATTCTCCAATCTGTAGAAGAGAAGAATGTTACCAGAAGAAAATGAATTTCTCCCTCAGGAATGAATGTAACTATTCTCTACATGAATGGAATTCATTTCTCTATATTGGAATCATTAATATCAGTTCACTTTATAAAAGATGATCGATCATCTACACTATTGGAGGATTTCTCTTTTTGTGGACCCCAATTACTAAATGTGACATGAGAAGTGGATGAGGTGGTGTGATCCATTCATTATTCCTGTATGGGGATTGGACCATACACACTCACACTGACCTCTAGGCTTTCACCTCCAACCTTCTGCTAAGTCTTGGATTCAGTTGTGGAGATTCACTTTGATGGTCACAGAAGTCTCACTCATGTTGTGGAAACTTCATTGACTAAAAATGACACCATTGTACTTTGGGATTTCCTTAGAACATCATGGTGGAGGATTTGATTTTATGGTGTGGATATTTTATTATTACCGTTCTTTATTTGGAACCTTTTTGAAAATGTTGTACTAATATTGCTGCACTAATTTTATATCTGCTGATTATAAATTCTCTTCATTAGTTATCAGTGAAATAGTCTCTATACCATTGTTATATATACACTTATAGGGAGTTTTGTGATGAGGAGTCTCACTTTTATTGTTACATTTTCACATTTATATTGTGTGAATGTTATATACTAGTGCTGCAGTCTTCCATATTATACTAGATGTGATAATTCCACCAATAGGGATGAGATATAACAATTACATTTACTACAAAAATACACTTTCATACATGTGAGGAAGGGCAGATCTCCTGTAACCTATTCACAGCTACTTCAATCTATATAACATATAATGTACAAAAATACATAAACATGAAGAGCAACAAAGTTATCTTATAATATTACAAACATCAAGAGAAAGTTCATAAATGTGTAAAAGCGCATTTCCTACAACCCATCCACCACTACTTCCATCTCCAATCACCATACAGTGACTTGTGTAGTAAGACCCCTTTCACACTGCAGAGCTGATAAAACAGCCTTAAATCGCTGGTCATTTTTGGGGTGCTTTAGTGGTGATTTAGCTGCGCTTTTCGTGCCCTAGTGGGCCGGTGACAACAGGACCTTAAAGTGGAGCTCCACCCATATAAGTAATTTCCCTCCAAAGCCGCTGTGTGTGCTGATAAAGAATTGGCATATTTTTTTCCTTAAACTCAATGTTATATACTGTATAGTAGTTGGCACTTCCTGTCCTCGGCCGCGGCCCGGCATTTCCTCCTCTCTCTGCAATGCCTCCTGGGAGATGTTTGTCATCAATCCCAGGAGGCAATAGGCATCGCTGGGTCGTAGCATTGCGTTATTTCAAAACCAGAAATGACGCGATGCAAGGCAGCCAGTGCCATTTTAAATAAGGGCAACCAGGCTTTTGTTGCCATGGTTACCAAAGCTTCTTATACACAGTGATGGACGGCAGGGGAGGAGGCTGGAGCATCTCAGCTCTGATTACATACAGAGCCCAGCGGAGGTGACAGACACACCATGTACTGGTTTATAATAGAGGAATATGACGGGGCAATTTTGATGGGGACAGTATTGATGGGGGCAGTTGTTATATTCTTAATATCTAAATTTTAATTGGCTTTATTCAGAGTATGAATTCCCTATAATTGTATGAATGGTAGACTTTGAGTTAATAACATCCAGATGGTGACTTATGAACTGGGACCACAAATATCTAGAAACTGTCAGGATTTTGACAGATATTGTAAATATTATATATATGTTTTTCTAAGGTATTCCTATGTAACTGATATCTTGACATAGAAATTGTGTGTTTTCTGTAGACTGGCTGCCCCTTATCCATTTCCTGTGTAGAAGGAATTCCACTCTTCATGTGTCTGTATCTAATTAGAGATGCTGTTCATATTACTTGCTCTTTTGCCCCCACCCTTGTAGGGAGTAAAAGGGGAGGTAATATTGGGAGTGATTATGGGAGGGTTTGGTTTTTGACGGTGAATTCAAAGGATCCAGTTTGTGATGTAAGGGAGAGCTGATAGAGGTTCAGCCTCTTTTTACTTCCTGCCTGCAAGCTACACACAGCTCCTTCTTCAGCACACAGAATATGATGGGGCAGTTTTGATGGGGCAATTCTGATGGGGGCAATTTTGATGGGGCAGTTTTAATGGGGGCAGTTTTGAAGGTGACAATAAGATGGGGCAGTTTTGATGGGGAATTTCTGATGGGGCAAATTTGATGGGGCAGTTTTGATGGTGGCAATATGATGGGGCAGTTTTGATGGGGCAATTCTGATGGGGCAGTTTTGATGGTGGCAGTTTTGTTGGTGGCAATATGATGGGGCAGTTTTGATGGGGGCAGTACTGATGGATAAATTCTGATGGGGCAGTTTGATGGGGCAGTTTTGATGGGGGCAGTTTTGACAGGGCAGTTTTGATGGTGGCAATATGATGGGCCAGTTTTGATGGGGCAATTTTGATGGGGCAATTTTGATAGTGGCAATATGATGGGCAGTTTTGATGGGGGCTGTTTTGATGGGGCAGTTTTGATGTGGGCAATATGACTTTTCAGTTTTGATGGTGGCAATTTGATGAGGGCAGTTTTTATGGGACAATTCTGATGGCGCAGTTTAGATGGTGGCAATTTTGAAGGTGACAATAAGATGGGGCAGTTTTGATGGGGCAATTCTGATGGGGGAAAATTTGATGGGGCAGTTTTGATGGTGGTAGTTTTGATGAGGGCAGTATTGATGGGGCAATTCTGATGGGGCAGTTTTGAGGGGGGCAGTTTTGTTGGTGGCAATATGATGGGGTAGTTTTGATGGGGGCAGTTTTGATGGGGCAATATGACGGTGCAGTTTTGATGGTGGTAATATGATGGGGCAGTTTTGATGGGTGCAGTTTTGATGGGGCAGTTTTGATGGTGGCAATATGATGGGGCAGTTTTGACAGGGAAAATTTTGATGGGGCAATTCTGAGGGGGGCAATTTTAATGGGGCAGTTTTGATAGGGCAGTTTTGATGGGGTAGTTTTGAAGGGGAAGTTTTGATGGGTCAATTTTGATGTGGCAGTTTTGATGGGGGCAGTTTTAACAGGGAAATTTTGATGGTGGTAATATGGTGGGACAGTTTTGAAGGGGCAATTCTGATGGGGCGGTTTTGATGGTGGCATTATGATGGGCAGTTTTGATGGGGGATGTTTTGAAGGGGGCAGTTTTGATGGGACAATTATGATGGGGCAGTTTTAAAGCGGCAGTTTTGATGGGGGCAGTTTTGATGGTGGCAATATGATGGGGAAGTTTTTTGTTATCAATCTTCTTTTTATTAAATTTAAAAAAGACAAGTAATACACATCATACCATTTTCAAAAATATATACAATAAAAATTCCTTTTACATAATAAATAATCTTAATGATACCCACTTCTTCCTGTTTCTATAGAATCATCTAACTAAGTTTCTATTACTCATACATACCTCAAAACATTAATTTCCTATTACTCATACATACATCTAAACATTCAAAGAAAAAAAAAATATTTTTTTTCCCCTTTTTTCTTCCTTCCCTTTCATCCCATATCCTTCCCATTCCCCTCCAATTATAAATACTCCATCAATCTATTCAAGGCCTGAAATTCCTCCCATTTTTGCCATATTTCTGGCACCTGACCCCCTACATACCCTTCTTCTCTTATCTGGTTTTCCATATATTCAATTTTGTTCATTTCACATATTCATTCCAACACAGTTGGCTCATTTGTTTTTTTCCAATTTTGCACTATAATTGTTCTAGCTGCAGTTGTCATGTGGTGAAGAATATCTATTTTAGTAACCCTTATTGTATCTGATGTAAGGGAAAATAACAAGGTGCTTATTTTTGGACTCCTTTCTACTCCTGACACTTTCTGATATATCTCAAATATTTTGTCCCAGAAGCTCCTCACTCCTTGACAACTGTACCATACATGATCCATAGTCCCTCTTTCTACCTTACATCTCCAAAACGTTTCTGTAATAACTTTGTTAACTATATTTAAAGCTACTGGGCTCCAATACCATCTCATTGCGATCTTAAAAATGTATTTCTTGAAACTTATATGATATATTTAGTACCTCTGATTTATCATAATTAGTGGGAATGCTTTAGCAGTCCCGCTATTGTTATTCGTTTTTTTATTTATTAGTGGGACTGCTTTAGCAGTCCCACTATTGTTATTAGTGGGAATGCTTTAGCAGTCCCACTATTGTTATTCGTTTTTTTATTTATTATTCTTATTATTCCGTACGTTTTTTGGCTCTGCGTAACTTCTGCATACTTTCAGCTATTAAAACCATTCAACTATTAAAATGTTCGTCTCTTTTAGCTGATGTGTGCTCTTTTTCAACTTTTTTTCTACCATTTATACTTTTTAAAATATTAAGCTTTTTAACACTTTTTTTAACATTGAAGTCAATGGGAGCATGCTTGAAATCCTTAAATTCTTCTTCCGCTCCCAAAAGTTTCAGCTCCTTCATACTTTCACCTAGAGACACCAAACAAACTTTAAAATGTTCACAAAATATTCAGCTATCTGGCTATAGCTTTTCAGTTTGATATCTTTTACAGTTTTTGAGAAAAAGCTTTTTGTTTAGAGGTCATTTCAGGAAATTTTAGCCATTAATCAGAGTGTACTGTGTTTGTTTTGTTGCCATGGTTACCAAAGCTTCTGTTATACACAGGGGGGAGGTGGCTGGAGCATCTCAGCTCTGATTACAGAGCCCGGGGGAGGGGACAGACACACCATGTACTGATTTATAATAGAGGAATATGATGGGGCAGTTTTGATGGGGTAATTCTGATGGGGCAGTTTTGATGGTGACAATATGATGGGGCAGTTTTGATGGGGCAATTCTGATGGGGCAGTTTTTGATGGTGGCAATATGATGGGGCAGTTTTTATGGGGATAATTTTTATGGAGCAGTTTTAAAGGTGGCAATATGATGGGGCAGTTTTGATGGTGGCAATATGATGGGGGCAGTTTTGATGGGGCAATTCTGATGGGGCAGTTTTGATGGTGGCAATATGACGGGGCAGTTTTGATGAGGCAATTCTGATGGGGCAGTTTTGATGGGGCAATTCTGATGGGGCAGTTTTGATGGTGGCAATATGATGGGGCAGTTTTGATGGGGACAATTTTTATGGAGCAGTTTTAAAGGTGGCAATATGATGGGGCAGTTTTGATGGGGGCAGTTTTGATGGTGGCAATATGATGGGGGCAGTTTTGATGGGGCAATTCTGATGGGGCAGTTTTGATGGTGGCAATATGACGGGGCAGTTTTGATGGGGCAATTCTGATGGGGCAGTTTTGATGGTGGCAATATGATGGGGCAGTTTTGATGGGGACAATTTTGATGGGGCAATTCTAATGGGGCAGTTTTGATGGCAATATGATGTGGGCAGTTTTGATGGTGGCAATATGATGGGGCAATTTTGATGGTGGTAATATGATGGGGCAATTCTGATGGGGCAGTTTTGATGGTGGCAATATGATGGGGCAGTTTTAATGGGGACAGTTTTGATGGGGCAATTCTGATGGGGCAGTTTTGATGGCAGTATGATGGGGTAGTTTTGATGGCGGCCGTTTTAGCAATTTAGCTATTCAGCATTCCCACGCATTTTCCCCAGGAAATGCATTTTCTAGTTCGTTTTTTTATTTATTAGTGGGACTGCTTTAGCAGTCCCACTATTGTTATTCGATTTTATTTATTATTCTTATTCCGTACGTTTTTTGGCTCTGCGTAACTTCTGCATACTTTCAGCTATTAAAACCATTCAACTATTAAAATGTTCGTCTCTTTTAGCTGATGTGTGCTCTTTTTCAACTTTTTTTCTACCATTTATACTTTTTAAAATATTAAGCTTTTTCACACTTTTTTTAACATTGAAGTCAATGGGAGCATGCTTGAAATCCTTAAATTCTTCTTCTACTCCCAAAAGTTTCAGCTCCTTCATACTTTCACCTAGAGACACCAAACAACTTTAAAATGTTCACAAAATATTCAGCTATCTGGCTATATATTTTCAGTTTGATATCTTTTACAGTTTTTGAGAAAAAGCTTTTTGTTTAGAGGTCATTTCAGGAAATTTTAGCCATTAATCAGAGTGTACTGTGTTTGTTTTGTTGCCATGGTTACCAAAGCTTCTGTTATACACAGGGGGGAGGTGGCTGGAGCATCTCAGCTCTGATTACAGAGCCCGGGGGAGGGGACAGACACACCATGTACTGATTTATAATAGAGGAATATGATGGGGCAGTTTTGATGGGGTAATTCTGATGGGGCAGTTTTGATGGTGACAATATGATGGGGCAGTTTTGATGGGGCAATTCTGATGGGGCAGTTTTTGATGGTGGCAATATGATGGGGCAGTTTTTATGGGGATAATTTTTATGGAGCAGTTTTAAAGGTGGCAATATGATGGGGCAGTTTTGATGGTGGCAATATGATGGGGGCAGTTTTGATGGGGCAATTCTGATGGGGCAGTTTTGATGGTGGCAATATGACGGGGCAGTTTTGATGAGGCAATTCTGATGGGGCAGTTTTGATGGGGCAATTCTGATGGGGCAGTTTTGATGGTGGCAATATGATGGGGCAGTTTTGATGGGGACAATTTTTATGGAGCAGTTTTAAAGGTGGCAATATGATGGGGCAGTTTTGATGGGGGCAGTTTTGATGGTGGCAATATGATGGGGGCAGTTTTGATGGGGCAATTCTGATGGGGCAGTTTTGATGGTGGCAATATGACGGGGCAGTTTTGATGGGGCAATTCTGATGGGGCAGTTTTGATGGTGGCAATATGATGGGGCAGTTTTGATGGGGACAATTTTGATGGGGCAATTCTAATGGGGCAGTTTTGATGGCAATATGATGTGGGCAGTTTTGATGGTGGCAATATGATGGGGCAATTTTGATGGTGGTAATATGATGGGGCAATTCTGATGGGGCAGTTTTGATGGTGGCAATATGATGGGGCAGTTTTAATGGGGACAGTTTTGATGGGGCAATTCTGATGGGGCAGTTTTGATGGCAGTATGATGGGGTAGTTTTGATGGCGGCCGTTTTAGCAATTTAGCTATTCAGCATTCCCACGCATTTTCCCCAGGAAATGCATTTTCTAGTTCGTTTTTTTATTTATTAGTGGGACTGCTTTAGCAGTCCCACTATTGTTATTCGATTTTATTTATTATTCTTATTCCGTACGTTTTTTGGCTCTGCGTAACTTCTGCATACTTTCAGCTATTAAAACCATTCAACTATTAAAATGTTCGTCTCTTTTAGCTGATGTGTGCTCTTTTTCAACTTTTTTTCTACCATTTATACTTTTTAAAATATTAAGCTTTTTCACACTTTTTTTAACATTGAAGTCAATGGGAGCATGCTTGAAATCCTTAAATTCTTCTTCTACTCCCAAAAGTTTCAGCTCCTTCATACTTTCACCTAGAGACACCAAACAACTTTAAAATGTTCACAAAATATTCAGCTATCTGGCTATATATTTTCAGTTTGATATCTTTTACAGTTTTTGAGAAAAAGCTTTTTGTTTAGAGGTCATTTCAGGAAATTTTAGCCATTAATCAGAGTGTACTGTGTTTGTTTTGTTGCCATGGTTACCAAAGCTTCTGTTATACACAGGGGGGGAGGTGGCTGGAGCATCTCAGCTCTGATTACAGAGCCCGGGGGAGGGGACAGACACACCATGTACTGATTTATAATAGAGGAATATGATGGGGCAGTTTTGATGGGGTAATTCTGATGGGGCAGTTTTGATGGTGGCAATATGATGGGGCAGTTTTGATGGGGCAGTTTTGATGGTGGCAATATGATGGGGCAGTTTTGATGGGGACAATTTTTATGGAGCAGTTTTAAAGGTGGCAATATGATGGGGCAGTTTTGATGGGGGCAGTTTTGATGGGGGCAATATGATGGGGGCAGTTTTGATGGGGCAAATCTGATGGGGCAGTTTTGATGGTGGCAATATGACGGGGCAGTTTTGATGGGGCAAATCTGATGGGGCAGTATTGATGGTGGCAATATGATGGGGCAGTTTTGATGGGGCAATTCAAAACTGCCCCATCATGGGGTAGTTTTGATGGGGGCAGTTTTGATGGTGGCAATATGATGGGGCAATTCTGATGGGGCAGTTTTGATGGTGGCAATATGATGGGGCAGTTTTGATGGGGACATTTTTGATGGGGCAATTCTAATGGGGCAGTTTTGATGGCAATATGATGGGGGCAGTTTTGATGGTGGCAATATGATGGGGCAGTTTTGATGGTGGTAATATGATGGGGCAGTTTTGATGGTGGCAATATGATGGGGCAGTTTTGATGGAGCAATTCTGATGGGGCAGTTTTGATGGTGGTAATATGATGGGGCAATTCTGATGGTGGCAATATGATGGGACAATTTTTATGGAGCAATTCTGATGGGGCAGTTTTGATGGTGGCAATATGATGGGGTAGTTTTAATGGGGACAATTTTGATGGGACAATTCTGATGGGGCAGTTTTGATGGCAGTATGATGGGGCAGTTTTGATGGCGGCCGTTTTAGCAATTTAGCTATTCAGCATTCCCACGCATTTTCCCCAGGAAATGCATTTTCTAGTTTATTAGTGGGACTGCTTTAGCAGTCCCACTATTGTTATTCGTTTTTTTAGTGGGAATGCTTTAGCAGTCCCACTATTGTTATTCGATTTTATTTATTTTTAATTTTAATTTTAATTTTATTCCGTACGTTTTTTGGTAATGCGTAACTTCTGCATACTTTCAGCTATTAAAACCATTCAACTATCAAAATGTTCGTCTCTTTTAGCTGATGTGTGCTCTTTTTCAACTTTTTTTCTACCATTTATACTTTTTAAAATATTAAGCTTTTTAACACTTTTTTTTAACATTGAAGTCAATGGGAGCATGCTTGAAATCCTTAAATTCTTCTTCCGCTCCCAAAAGTTTCAGCTCCTTCATACTTTCACCTAGAGACACCAAACAAACTTTAAAATGTTCACAAAATATTCAGCTATCTGGCTATAGCTTTGTCAGTTTGATATCTTTTACAGTTTTTGAGAAAAAGCTTTTTGTTTAGAGGTCATTTCAGGAAATTTTAGCCATTAATCAGAGTGTACTGTGTTTGTTTTGTTGCCATGGTTACCAAAGCTTCTGTTATACACAGGGGGGGAGGTGGCTGGAGCATCTCAGCTCTGATTACAGAGCCCGGGGGAGGGGACAGACACACCATGTACTGATTTATAATAGAGGAATATGATGGGGCAGTTTTGATGGGGTAATTCTGATGGGGCAGTTTTGATGGTGGCAATATGACGGGGCAGTTTTGATGGGGCAATTCTGATGGGGCAGTTTTGATGGTGTTAATATGATGGGGCAGTTTTGATGGGGACAATTTTGATGGGGAAATTCTAATGGGGCAGTTTTGATGGCAATATGATGGGGGCAGTTTTGATGGTGGAAATATGATGGGGCAGTTTTGATGGTGGTAATATGATGGGGCAATTCTGATGGGGCAGTTTTGATGGTGGCAATATGATGGGGCAGTTTTGATTGGGCAATTCTGATGGTGGCAGTTTTGATGGTGGCAATATGATGGGGCAGTTTTAATGGGGACAATTTTGATGGGGCAATTCTGATGGGGCAGTTTTGATGGCAGTATGATGGGGCAGTTTTGATGGCGGCCGTTTTAGCAATTTAGCTATTCAGCATTCCCACGCATTTTCCCCAGGAAATGCATTTTCTAGTTAGTGGGAATGCTTTAGCAGTCCCACTATTGTTATTCGATTTTATTAGTGGGACTGCTTTAGCAGTCCCACTATTGTTATTCGTTTTTTTTATTTATTTTTCTTATTATTATTCCGTACGTTTTTTGGTTTTGCGTAACTTCTGCATACTTTCAGCTATTAAAACCATTCAACTACTAAAATGTTCGTCTCTTTTAGCTGATGTGTGCTCTTTTTCAACTTTTTTTCTACCATTTATACTTTTTAAAATATTAAGCTTTTTAACACTTTTTTTTAACATTAAAGTCAATGGGAGCATGCTTGAAATCCTTAAATTCTTCTTTCGCTCCCAAAAGTTTCAGCTCCTTCATACTTTCACCTAGAGACACCAAACAAACTTTAAAATGTTCACAAAATATTCAGCTATCTGGCTATATCTTTTCAGTTTGATATCTTTTACAGTTTTTGAGAAAAAGCTTTTTGTTTAGAGGTCATTTCAAGAAATTTTAGCCATTAATCAGAGTGTACTGTTAGTTTTGTTGCCATGGTTACCAAAGCGTCTGTTATACACAGGGGGGAGGTGGCTGGAGCATCTCAGCTCTGATTACAGAGCCCGGGGGAGGGGACAGACACACCATGTACTGATTTATAATAGAGGAATATGATGGGGCAGTTTTGATGGGGTAATTCTGATGGGGCAGTTTTGATGGTGGCAATATGATGGGGCAGTTTTGATGGGGCAATTCTGATGGGGCAGTTTTGATGGTGGCAATATGATGGGGCAGTTTTGATGGGGGCAGTTTTGATGGTGGCAATATGATGGGGGCAGTTTTGATGGGGCAATTCTGATGGGGCAGTTTTGATGGTGGCAATATGATGGGGCAGTTTTGATGGGGCAATTTTGATGGGGCAGTTTTGATGGGGCAATTCTGATGGGGCAGTTTTGATGGTGGCAATATGATGGGGCAGTTTTGATGGGGCAATTCTGATGGGGCAGTTTTTAAGGGGGCAATTCTGATGGGGCAGTTTTGATGGTGGCAATATGATGGGGCAGTTTTGATAGGGCAATTCTGATGGGGCAGTTTTGATGGTGGCAATATGATGGGGCAGTTTTGATGGGGCAATTCTGATGGGGCAGTTTTGATGGTGGCAATATGATGGGGCAGTTTTGATGGGGAAATTTTTGATGGGGCAATTCTAATGGGGCAGTTTTGATGGGGGCAGTTTTGATGGTGGCAATATGATGGGGCAGTTTTGATGGGGCAATTCTGATGGGGCAGTTTTGATGGTGGCAAAATGATGGGGCAGTTTTGATGGGGACAATTCTGATGGGGCAGTTTTGATGGCAATATGATGGTGGCAGTTTTGATGGTGGCAATATGATGGGGCAGTTTTGATGGTGGTAATATGATGGGGCAATTCTGATGGGGCAGTTTTGATGGTGGCAATATGATGGGGCAGTTGTGATGGGGCAATTCTGATGGTGGCAATATGATGGGACAATTTTGATGGAGCAATTCTGATGGGGCAGTTTTGATGGTGGCAATATGATGGGGCAGTTTTAATGGGGACAGTTTTGATGGGGCAATTCTGATGGGGCAGTTTTGATGGCAGTATGATGGGGCAGTTTTGATGGCGGCTGTTTTAGCAATTTAGCTATTCAGCATTCCCACGCATTTTCCCCAGGAAATACATTTTCTAGTTAGTGGGAATGCTTTAGCAGTCCCACTATTGTTATTCGTTTTTTTATTTATTCTTATTCCATACGTTTTTTGGCTCTGCGTAACTTCTGCATACTTTCAGCTATTAAAACCATTCAACTATTAACATGTTCGTCTCTTTTAGCTGATGTGTGCTCTTTTTCAACTTTTTTTCTACCATTTATACTTTTTAAAATATTAAGGTTTTTAACACTTTTTTTAAACATTGAAGTCAATGGGAGCATGCTTCAGATGCTTAAAATCTTCTTCCGCTCCCAAAAGTTTCAGCTCCTTCATACTTTCACCTACAGACGCCAAACAAACTTTAAAATGTTCCCAAAATATTCAGCTATCTGGCTATATCTTTTCAGTTTGATATCTTTTACAGTTTTTGAGAAAAAGCTTTTTGTTTAGAGGTCATTTCAAGAAATTTTAGCCATTAATCAGAGTGTACTGTGTTTGTTTTGTTGCCATGGTTACCAAAGCTTCTGTTATACACAGGGGGGGAGGTGGCTGGAGAATGTCAGCTCTGATTACAGAGCCCGGGGGAGGGGACAGACACACCAAGTACTGATTTATAATAGAGGAATATGATGGGGCAGTTTTGATGGGGTAATTCTGATGGGGCAGTTTTGATGGTGGCAATATGATGGGGCAGTTTTGATGGGGACAATTTTTATGGAGCAGTTTTAAAGGTGGCAATATGATGGGGCAGTTTTGATGGGGGCAGATTTGATGGTGGCAATATGATGGGGGCAGTTTTGATGGGGCAATTCTGATGGGGCAGTTTTGATGGTGGCAATATGACGGGGCAGTTTTGATGGGGCAATTCTGATGGGGCAGTTTTGATGGGGCAATTCTGATGGGGCAGTTTTGATGGGGCAATTCTGATGGGGCAGTTTTGATGGGGCAATTCTGATGGGGCAGTTTTGATGGTGGCAATGTGATGGGGCAGTTTTGATAGGGCAATTCTGATGGGGCAGTTTTGATGGGGCAATTCTGATGGGGCAGTTTTGATGTTGCAATTCTGATGGGGCAGTTTTGATGGGGGCAGTTTTGATGGTGGCAATATGATGGGGCAGTTTTGATGGGGCAATTCTGATGGGGCAGTTTTGATGATGGCAATATGATGGGGCAGTTTTGATGGGGAAAATTTTGATGGGGCAATTCTAATGGGGCAGTTTTGATGGCAATATGATAGGGGCAGTTTTGATGGTGGTAATATGATGGGGCAATTCTGATGGGGCAGTTTTGATGGTGGCAATATGATGGGGCAGTTTTGATGGGGCAATTCTGATGGTGGCAATATGATGGGACAATTTTGATGGAGCAATTCTGATGGGGCAGTTTTGATGGTGGCAATATGATGGGGCAGTTTTAATGGGGACAATTTTGATGGGGCATTTCTGATGGGGCAGTTTTGATGGCAGTATGATGGGGCAGTTTTGATGGCGGCCGTTTTAGCAATTTAGCTATTCAGCATTCCCACGCATTTTCCCTAGGAAATGCATTTTCTAGTTATTCTTATTATTCCGTACGTTTTTTGGCTCTGCGTAACTTCTGCATACTTTCAGCTATTAAAACCATTCAACTATTAAAATGTTCGTCTCTTTTAGCTGATGTGTGCTCGTTTTCAACTTTTGTTCTACCATTTATACTTTTTAAAATATTAAGGTTTTTAACACTTTTTTTAACATTGAAGTTAATGGGAGCATGCTTCAGATTCTTAAAACCTTCTTCCGCTCCTAAAAGTTTCAGCTCCTTCATACTTTCACCTACAGACACCAAACAAACTTTAAAATGTTCACAAAATATTCAGCTATCTGGCTTTAGCTTTTCAGTTTGATATCTTTTACAGTTTTTGAGAAAAAGCTTTTTGTTTAGAGGTCATTTCAAGAAATTTTAGCCATTAATCAGAGTGTACTGTGTTTGTTTTGTTGCCATGGTTACCAAAGCTTCTGTTATACACAGGGGGGGAGGTGGCTGGAGCATCTCAGCTCTGATTACAGAGCCCGGGGGAGGGGACAGACACACCATGTACTGATTTATAATAGAGGAATATGATGGGGAAGTTTTGATAGGGCAATTCTGATGGGGCAGTTTTGATGGAGCAATTATGATGGGGCAGTTTTGATGGTGGCAATATGATGGGGCAGTTTTGATGGGACAATTCTGATGGGGCAGTTTTCACGGTGGCAATATGATGGGGCAGTTTTGATGTTGCAATTCTGATGGGGCAGTTTTGATGGTGGCAATATGATGGGGCAGTTTTGATGGGGCAATTCTGATGGGGCAGTTTTGATGGGGCAATTCTGATGGGGCAGTTTTGATGGGGCAATTCTGATGGGGCAGTTTTGATGGTGGCAAAATGATGGGGCAGTTTTGATGGTGGCAATATGATGGGGCAGTTTTGATGGTGGCAATATGATGGGGCAGTTTTGATGGGACAATTCTGATGGGGCAGTTTTGATGGTGGCAATATGATGGGGCAGTTTTGATAGGGCAATTCTGATGGGGCAGTTTTCATGGTGGCAATATGATGGGGCAGTTTTGATGGGGCAATTCTGATGGGGCAGTTTTGATGGGGCAGTTCTGATGGGGAAGTTTTGATGGTGGCAATATGATGGGGCAGTTTTGATGGGGCAATTCTGATGGGGCAGTTTTGATGGGGCAATTCTGATGGGGCAGTTTTGATGGTGGCAATATGATGGGGCAGTTTTGATGGCAATATGATGGGGGCAGTTTTGCTGGGGGCCATTTTAGCAATTCAGCATTCCCACGCATTTTCCCCAGGAAATGCATTTTCTAGTTAACTTTAAAGTTACTCAATTCCCCAAATCTTTTAAATTATTTTATAAAGTTTGGAATTGTTATGATAGGATTAGTTATATATATTAACAAATCGTCTGCATTAAGGATGAGCCGAACACCCCCCGGTTCGGTTCGCACCAGAACTTGCGAACAGACCAAAACTTCGCACGAACTTTAGAACCCCATTGAAGTCTATGGGACTCGAATGTTCTAAATCAAAGTGCTCATTTTAAAGGCTAATTTGCATGGTATTGTCCTAAAAAGTGTTTGGGGACCCGGGTCCTGCCCCAGGGGACATGTATCAATGCAAAAAAAGTTTTAAAAACTGACGTTTGTTCGGGAGCAGTGATTTTAATAATGCTTAAAGTCAAACAATAAAAATGTAATATTCCTTTAAATTTCGTACCTGGGGGGTGTCTATAGTATGCCTGTAAAGGGGTGCATGTTTCCCATGTTTAGAACAGTCTGACAGCAAAATGACAGTTCAAAGGAAAAAAGTCATTTAAAACTACTCGCAGCTATACTGAATTGCCGGCCCGACAAAACACATAAAAGTTCATTGATAAAAACCGCATGGGAATTCCCCACAGGGGAACCCCGAACCAGAATTTTTAAAAAAATGACGTGGGGTCCCCCTAAATTCCATACCAGGCCCTTCAGGTCTGGTATGGATATTAAGGGGAACCCCAGCCAAAATTAAAAAAAAAATTGGCGTGGGGTCCCCCTCAAAATCTATACCAGACTCTTCAGGTCTGGTATGGATTTTAAGGGGAACCCCGCACCAAAATGTTTAAAAAAATGGTGTGGGGTACCCCCAAAAATCCATACCAGACCCTTATCCGAGCATGCAACCTGGCAAGCCACAGGAAAAGAGGGGGGTGAGAGAGCGCCCCCCCTCCTGAACCATACCAGGCCACATGCCCTCAACATTGGGAGGGTGCTTTGGGGGTAGCCCCCCAAAGGACCTTGTCCCCATGTTGATGAGGACAAGGACCTCATCCCCACAACCCTGGCCCGGTGGTTGTGGGGGTCTGCGGGCAGGGGGCTTATTGGAATCTGGAATCCCCCTTTAACAAGGGGACCCCCAGATCCTGGCCCACCCCCCTGTGTGAAATGGTAAGGGGGTACAAAAGTACTACCTATTTAATTTGTTTATAAACGACCTGGAGGATGGGATAAACAGTTCAATCTCTGTATTTGCAGACGATACTAAGCTAAGCAGGGCAATAACTTCTCCGCAGGATGTGGAAACCTTGCAAAAAGACCTGAACAAATTAATGGGGTGGGCGACTACATGGCAAATGAGATTCAATGTAGAAAAATGTAAAATAATGCATTTGGGTGGCAAAAATATGAATGCAATCTATACACTGGGGGGAGAACCTCTGGGGGAATCTAGGAGGGAAAAAGACCTGGGGGTCCTAGTAGATGATAGGCTCAACAATGGCATGCAATGCCAAGCTGCTGCTAATAAAGCAAACAGAATACTGGCCTGCATTAAAAAGGGGATCAACTCCAGAGATAAAACGATAATTTTCCCACTCTACAAGGCTCTGGTCCGGCCGCACCTGGAGTATGCTGTCCAGTTCTGGGCACCAGTCCTCAGGAAGGATGTACTGGAAATGGAGCGAGTACAAAGAAGGGCAACAAAGCTAATAAAGGGTCTGGAGGATCTTAGTTATGAGGAAAGGTTGCAAGCACTGAACTTATTCTCTCTGGAGAAGAGACGCTTGAGAGGGGATATGATTTCAATTTACAAATACTGTACTGGTGACCCCACAATAGGGATAAAACTTTTTTGCAGAAGAGAGTTTAATAAGACTCGTGGCCACTCATTACAATTAGAAGAAAAGAGGTTTAACCTTAAACTCCGTAGAGGGTTCTTTACTGTAAGAGCGGCAAGGATGTGGAATTCCCTTCCACAGGCGGTGGTCTCAGCGGGGAGCATTGATAGCTTCAAGAAACTATTAGATAATTATCTGAATGACCGCAACATACAGGGATATATAATGTAATACTGACACATAATCACACACATAGGTTGGACTTGATGGCCTTGTGTCTTTTTTCAACCTCACCTACTATGGAACTATGTAATTTCACACAAAAAATGTCAAAAATGTTAAAAATGACAAGAAACAGTTTTTGACAATTCCTTTATTTGAATGCTTCTTCTTTCTTCTATTTTCTATCTTCTTTCTTCTATCTTCCTTCGGTTTCTTTCTCCATTTTGTTTTTCTTCTGGTTCTTCTTGTTCTTCTGGTTCTTCTTGTTCTTCTGGTTCTTCATCCAGTCTTCTCGTCCGGCATCTTCCTCAGCGGCGCCGTCTTCACTTCATCTTCTTTCCTCGGGCCGCTCCGCATCCACGATTGGATGGGAGGCTCCCGCTGTATGACGCTTCTCCTCTTCTGACAACCCCCTCTAAAGCAGGGCGGATGACCCCGCCCCCCTTTTCCCTTGGCATTCCCTGTGATGTCAGAGGGGGCGGGGGTTATTTAAGAACTGTCAGAAGAGGAGAAGCGTCACACAGCAGGAGCCTCCCATCCAATCGTGGATGCGGAGCGGCCCGAGGAAAGAAGATGAAGTGAAGACGGCGCCGCTGAGGAAGATGTCGGACGAGAAGACTGGATGAAGAACCAGAAGAACAAGAAGAACCAGAAGAACAAGAAGAACCAGAAGAAAAACAAAATGGAGAAAGAAACCGAAGGAAGATGGAAGATAGAAGAAAGGAGATAGATGAAAGAAGATAGAAAATAGAAGAAAGAAGAAGCATTTAAATAAAGGAATTGTCAAAAATTGTCTCTTGTCATTTTTAACATTTTTGACATTTTTTTTGTGAAATGGTAGGCGTACTTTTGTACCCCCTTACCATTTCACACAGGGGGGAGGGCTGGGATCTGGGGGTCCCCTTGTTAAAGGGGACTTCCAGATTCCGATAAGCCCCCTGCCCGCAGACCCCCACAACCACCGGGCAAGGGTTGTGGAGATGAGGCCCTTGTCCCCATCAACATGGGGACAAGGTGTTTTGGGGGGCTAAGCATTTTGTGACCCAATCCTATCTGGATTAGTGTTTCCTCCAAGAAACGCCATCCAACTCTGTCAAATGCTTTTTCCGCATCAATGTCCAGAAGACATGTCGGGATGGCGGTTCTCTGAACATATTCCACCAATGGGCAAGTTTTTATTATTTTATCCCTAGTCTCTCTTCACTTCGTGAATCCAGTTTGATCTAATTTTGCTTAGTAGGCATGAGCCAAACACCCCCCTGTTCGGTTCGCACCAGAACCTGCGAATGGACTGAAAATTTGCACGAACGTTAAAACCCCATTGACGTCTATGGGACTCAAACGTTTGAAATCAAAAGTACTCATTTTAAAGGCTAATTTGCATGGTATTGTACTAAAAAGGGTTTGGGGACATGTATCAATGCAAAAAAAGTTTTACAAACGGCCGTTTTTTCGGGAGCAGTGATTTTAATGATGCTTAAAGTAAAAAAAAGTGAAATATTCCTTTAGATATCATTCCTGGGGGGTTTCTATAGTATGCCTGTAAAGTGGCACGTGTGTCCTGTGCTTAGAACAGTCCCTGCACAAAATGACATTTTTAAAGGAATAAAAGTCATTTTAAATTGCTTGCGGCTTTAATGTAATTTCGGGTCCTGGCAATATGGATGAAAATTAGTGAGACAAACGGCATGGGTACCCCCCAGTCCGTTACCAGGACCTTTGGGTCTTGTATGGATATTAAGAGGAATCCCACACCCAAATTTAAAAAGGAAAGGTGTGGGGCCCCCAGGCTCTATACACTCTAAACAGCAGTATACAGGTGGTACAAACAAGACAGGGACTGTAGGTTTGTTGTTAAGTAGAATCTGTTTGTAATTTTGAACTGGTACATTTTTTTTTTTTTTTTCAAATCTTTATTTAGGGAGTGCAGATTATACATAGAATTCAACAATACAGTATGACAGTTATCTGATTCTGTAAATATTTTTCACACACAGCAAAGAAAAGAAAATCAATTATATATTAGTTTAACAGCAGGTATGGCAACATGACATTGTAGCTAACTATGTGACTCTCAAGGGGTCACTCCAGTCTATCCCTGTTGTCTGAGTAGTGCTCTGCCATCTTATGGTGAATTAAGTCTATGCATTGCGTTATATACAATTTATGGTGTTCAATCCTACGGGCATAGGGGTGGCACCAATGTGGGATACTGCAATCCGGGGTTTTTTTTGTTTTTAATTGTTTTGTTTTTCCCCTACCCCCTTCCCCCCTCACTGCTGGGGAAAGGAGGTGAGGAACACTATTAGTGTCAAAAAAGGAAAAAGGGAATAGAAATGGGGGGAAACAGAATTGAAAAAGTAAGAAGGAGGGAGGGGTAGGTATAGGGTTCTGGCGAGGCCGGCGGCCCGTGGTCCCGAAGCTTCCGGGAACAGACATCTATATGTACGAGTTATAGTCATCTGAGAAGCGGAACATATTCCAGTGTATCCAACGGTTGCCATGTTCCTCCTCTTTTTCCCTGAGAGCAGCTGTGAGGCTCTCCATTTGCTGAATATCACAGACCCTGTTAAACCATTGTGTCACTGTTGGAGCGGACTGCTGCTTCCACATGCTGGGAATACACGCCCTAGCTGCATTCAGGAGGTGTTTCAGCAAAGATTTGCGGTACCGCTTACTAGACATCGGAGTCAGGTTCAGGAGTATTGCCGCTGGATTGTTCTGGAGAGCCACATCAGTGAGTTTGTGAATGATTTCCAGTACCTGTCTCCAGAAAGGAGTCAAGACCGGACATTCCCAGAAGATGTGGAGTAATGTGCCATATTGTGTGCCACATCTCCAGCATAGGGGACTGTGCCCCGGAAAAATAGATGCCAGCACCGAAGGAGTCCTATACCATCGTGTCAGAATTTTGAAGGTAATTTCTTGGTATTTGCTACATAGAGAGGATTTATGTGCAAAGAAGAGGATTCGGGTCTTTTGGTCTTCTGTAAACGTGGTGTTCAAATCTCTCTCCCACTTCCCCAAGTATGGGGGATCCTGTTGGGACAGATGGGTTAGTAGGATGTTATAGGATTGAGAAAGAGATTTCCGAATTGGCTCCTCACCCGTGCACAGCTCCTCAAAGGGTGTGGGTTGTCTACAAAAACCCTGAACTTCTGGAAGAGATCTGAGAAAGTGTGACAATTGTAGGATCTTCCATCTGCCCAATATGGAGGCGTTAAAACTAGGGTATATGGTAGAAGGGTCTTTCCAACCCGAAGGCCCACAAAAGGAGGAGGCTCTAACTAGACTCCGATTCGAGTGGAACCGAAAGGACCGATCAGAAAGGCCTGGGTGGAAATCCGGGTGTCCAATTATGGGTGTCATTGGGGAAGGAAAATTAGGCTTCTCCACTATTCTGTAGTATCTACGGAGTTCCTCCAAGGTGGCATCCCGCAGTGGGTGTGGAGGTAAAAATCTGGAAGAGCGAGTTCCACTCCAGGGTAGACCCTCAATGGGAAACGGAATCGTCTCTTGTTCTAATCCAATCCACAGCTTGTGTGATGAATGTTTGCACCAGTCTACAATTCTATTCATGTGCACTGCTGTATAATATAGAGCTGGGTCAGGTAGGCCCACGCCTCCTCTCAGTTTTGGTCTTTGTAGTAGGGATCTCTTGATCCTCGGTGGTTTGCCTCGCCAGACATATCTAACAAATAATGAGTGTAGCTTACGGAAGAAGTCCCGCGGTATCCCAACAGGCAGTGCCTGGAGGAGGTAGAGCAGTCTCGGCATGATGTTCATTTTTAAAACATTGCACCTGCCGAGCCAGGAGACCGCCAGGTCCCTCCATCTGTCTAGGTCTGAGGAAAACACACTCAGTAGTGGTTGAAAGTTGTGTTGGTAAATGAGGTGTAGATCAGAAGGGATTTTTGTGCCTAGGTATTTGATGGCCTGGGGGGACCACCGGAAGGGGAAATTGCCACTAATGGAAGCCCGGGATCTAGGGTTAATAGTGATGTTCAGCGCCTCTGACTTTTGGAAGTTAATTTTGAAATCCGATAATTCCCCGTATTTACGTATGGCCGATAGTAAGTTTGGTAGAGACGTATGAGGATCCGAGATGTAAAATAATAGGTCGTCCGCGTATGCGGCAATTTTATGGTGATAAGTGCTTGTCTCGAGTCCCTTGATATTCGGGTTAAGCCTTATATGTTGTAATAAGGGCTCCAGTGAAATTATGAAAAGGAGCGGGGAAAGTGGGCATCCCTGTCTCGTACCATTGCTTATCTTGAATGGGCTAGAGGTACTCCCATTTACCCTAACTGTTGCTGTGGGAGAGGAATATATGGCAGAGATCCAGGACAACATAGGAACCGGCATGCCAAGGCGTCGCAGGGTGGCCAAGAGGAAAGTCCAATTCACCCTGTCAAACGCCTTTTCGGCGTCTGTAGATAACAACATGAATGGTATGTTGAGGTGTTTAGCCTTAGCCACTACGTTTATCGTTCTGATAGTATTATCTCGAGCCTCTCTGTTACGGATAAAGCCTGCTTGGTCCAGAGGGATTATGCGTTGGAGAACTGGGCCTATTCGCTCAGCCAGGATTTTTGTGAAGAGCTTCAAATCACAGTTAAGAAGGGAGATAGGCCTGTAACTCGCACACATCAGTGGGTCTTTTTCAGGCTTAGGGATGACAGATATATTGGCTTGTAGAATATCTGTAGGTATGGCGTGGTTATCCTGTATGGCGTTGAAAGCGGTAACGAAGTGAGCTGCTAGTTGAGTTTGGAAGGTTTTATAATATGTGATGGTGAAACCATCGGGGCCGGGCGCTTTCCCCGTCGGGGTGTTGGTTAAGGCCTTTGTGAGCTCATCTGGGGTAATAGGCTGTGAGAGCAAATCTATCTCCTCCTCGTTGAGGGAAGGTAGCTTTGCTGCAGCAAGATATGCCTCAATAGAGTCTAAACTAGTTGGGTTCCGTGTCCCAGAGGGAGAGGAGTGTAGATTGTACAGGGCTTCATAGAATACCCTGAAGGACTCAGCCATTTCTGCGGAGTCGTAAATTTTGGATCCTGTGGAAGAAGATAAGGCGGTAATGTAGGAAAGATTGCGCTGGGTCCGTATGGCGTTTGCTAGTGTTCTACTGCACTTATCTCCGAACTCGTAAAAGGTTCTACGTGTCCTCAAAAGGTTATTCTTAGCATAAAACAAGGAATGCTCTCTGATTTGCTCTCGGAGCTTGGTTACTTCTGCCTCTATGGCCCTATCTGGATAGTGTTTGTGACGCTTTTCGCAATCGTGTAATTTTACAAGTAGTTCAGATAGTGTTTTTTCTCTGGCTATTTTAAGTCTGTGGCCATGTTTAATAAGTATTCCTCTTATGTAACATTTATGTGCTGACCATATAGTTAGTGGGTTTGGGACCGATTGCTTGTTGCTCTCGAAAAAGAGATTCAGTTCTCGCAAAATATCTGCTCTCACCTCCGGGTCTTGGATAAGGGATTCGTTTAGACGCCAGGTGGCTCCCTTGGGAGCCGGCCGTTTCCAATTTAAGGTCAAAGAAATCGGAGCGTGGTCTGAGAGTGCTATGTGTCCGATCTGTGCCCCTGTGACAAGTGGGATCGTGGCGTGGGAGACTAGAAAGAGGTCAATTCTGGAGTATGAGTTGTGGACAGCTGAGAAGAAGGTGTAATCTTTCTCTTGCGGATGGAGAATCCGCCATATGTCAACTAGACGATGAGAATGCAGTAGGTCTTTGATTCGGTTCCGGTATCTCAAAGACAGAGCCGAGGATCCCGATGATGTATCTCTACGAGGATCTATGGTAAGATTAAGGTCTCCCCCTATTACCAGTGTTCCCTCTGTGAAGGAAGCCAGGGCGTCCAAGCATGATTCAAGTACCTGCAGTTGGTCCACGTTTGGCAAGTACAGGTTTGCGAATGTGAATGTCTGTGACTGAATGGTACCTTTGACAAAGAGGTATCTACCTTCAGGATCAGCATGGAGGTCTCTCAGCTGCCAGGGCAATGTCCCAGCCAGAAGGATACTTGTTCCTTTAGATTTTGAGGAGGGTGAAGCACTGTGGTACACTATTGGGAAATGTTTACTGTGGAGTTTGGGGATACAATCCGCCCGAAAGTGGGTCTCTTGTAAGAACACGATCTGGGGTCTTTGCCTCCAGAGATCCGAAAGGCAACTAGAACGCTTCTCTGGAGCATTTAGGCCCTTTACATTCCAGGATATCAATTTCAGAGACATGTCTGCTAGAGCAGGTTCGGGTCGCCAGACCCCGCCAGAAACCAATATTGTTAACGGTGTGGGGGAGAGGAGGGGGAGGGGGAAAACGGTATAGAGTACAAGAGTTACAGTGAGAGGGTGGGGAGGAACAAAGATTAGGGCAAGTAAAGATAAAGAGAAGAAAGGGAGGACAAAAAGGAAGAAGTAGGAGCAATCTAAATCTCCAATCGGAGAGTTACTGCCTAATTGGGCAGCTAGGGCCTAGTGGGGGAAGAGGTAGGGCACTTCAGAGGTGGGGACTCCCGGAACGTGAGCCCCCCCAGTCCACTTCTCATTAGGAGCCGTCCTGTCAGGGACTGCATTGGTTCTTTTAGGCTTCTTTGCAAAGAAAGAGCCCCTTAGTAACACATAAAATAAAACCTTGTGACGTTAAATTCAACATAACACGTCTTAACATTATGACCATGAAAATTAAGACAGTAAGGAAAACCGTAATTGAAAGAACTGTGTCAAATTCTGGTCTCTTGTTATTAGCTCTGTTTACTAGATGGGTCGCTAAACCTACCGAGACCAGGCCAAATGAAAGCGGTCCACAACCCTCTACTCAAGTCTCCATGTCTGGGAGAGACAATTCCGTCTGGAACCGTCTCAGTGTCCTGGGATAGGGTAGTTAGCAAAAAGGAGGGGTGGGTACGGGAAGGGGTGGGGAGAGGGAAGAGGAGGGGAAATGTAGGGGAGGGTGGGGAGAGAGGAGGGGTGGGGAGGGGGGGGAAGGTGGGGGACCATTGGTAGGATAATAACATCTCCTAGCAGGTATTCATCTTTGGTTGATGTAAGAATATCCAATCTTGATACCAACTAGTCTCTCTGTATCTCATCTTAGAAGTTAAATTCACTTCAGTGATAAGCATCAAACTTGTTAAGCATTGCGAGTTATTTGTACCCCTTTCTGTGTTTTGTATTGTGGTACAGAAACACATTTATATTTTGTCAATGTTCTGTGTCTTGGTAAAATGCAATACAGATATCCTTAGTGATTTCCAGAATGGTATAATCAATAACCACAAAATATTTAAGGGCATTACTGTGATATTTTGTAAAAAGTTAAATCACCACTGCTATTACCACTTGCATTAAAGCAAACTAGGCAATAAGATTACTAGCGGTCCCGGAGGAGACAAATTCACAAACTTTCATTGTACAAGTCTGATAACATATTGGCAAAATCAATTATGCCAGTTAGAAAGCACCAACTCTCTAAGGGCATAAAATAAACTTCTACCAGGTGCCAAAACGACGTAATGAAAAAAGGGGATGTTTATCCTCAGACAATATAAAAAAAAAAAAAAAAAAAAAAAAAAAGGGGGGGGGGGAAAGGGGGCCTTGACAAGTTATATAATTGCGTTCACATGGAATTTGTTGGCCCGGAGTTTGGGATTTTGGCTCAATGCCCAGAACCAGCATGTTGCGCCACTGGACAACAAACCTGAGGCTTTCGCCTTTATAACTAGATCAACAGTGTTGGTCACCATATCCCAATACTCGCAGGCCAAATTTCAGTAAAGGGAGGTAGGCCTTAAAGTAGAAAATTTGCCTGTATTTGTATTGCCATAGACGCTTATCAAAACAAATCTCTCAAAAGGACCCAGAGGAAATAGGCAATGAGGGCTGTCTCACAGAATGTTATTTTGTATGCAGTATTGTTCGAACTATCGTTAAGCTGCTTTCAATAGAGTCTGTTATCTCTAACTTTTGGTAATAAAGGCAAACATGTCGGTGACTGTGGGACTCGCTTACTTGTCTGTGTACTTTCCTTCTGTTCCTGGATGGAAAGGGAAAAAAAAATAAAAAATAAAAAAAAATTTTGTGTTTCTTTCTCCTCACCCCCTCCTTTATTCAGGGTGCTGGAAGTTTTACTTGCCTCCATGGAACCAGTAGGCCAGAAAGGTACGAGGAGGACAACCCGGATGAACATACGAAGGGGGACCACAATAGAGGAGTAAATAGCCAAGCTCAGACTAAACAATGTTATCTTTAAGCAGATGTAAAAATGAAAAGTATAGCAGCTGGGCAATCGTTCTCAGCATCATTACTCCGGTGAAGGGGGACTACAAAAACTTGAACAGTCCCTCAGCTCAAGAGACGTTCAGCTGTAAGGGGCTTATGGTTCATTGTCTTGAGGAGCCTGTGGCCTTCTGCGTTGATTTTGACGATTGCGCCTGGACCTTTGAGATCTGCCATTAGGGTACACCGATGGGTTGTTATTGCCAGCCGGCAGTACGAACGCCAGCCAATTGGGAAGCGACATTATCGGCAGACCAAGAGAGTTGAGGAAGGCAGGTACATCTGAGGGGTGTCGAAGGGTGTATGTACGCCCACTTTTCCTTGCAATCAAGTGGAAGGGGTGGCCCCATTTATAGGTGATTCCTTGTTCGCTGAATTTCTCCAGCAAAGGTTTCATGCAGCGGCGCATCTGTAGCGTCCTTCGAGACACGTCCGGCAGAAGATTGATCTGAGCTCCATCAAAGTCAATTTGTCCCTTGCGCCAAGCCCTTTGAAGAATGTCCTCTTTAACAGAATAGTTGTGCAGGCAGCAAAGAACGTCTCTGGGTCTGTCATCTGTTGAGCCTCTAGGGCCGAGGGTCCTGTGTACTCTGTCAATAATGATGGGGGTCTCTGTCGGGCGGTCCAGACAATCGTTGAAAATGGCAGTAACTGTCGTCTTGAGATCCACCTGGTGGGTAGCCTCTGGTAAACCGCGGATCCTAATGTTTCGCCTGCGGTTACGATTCTCCAGATCGTCCATTAGTAGGTGTAGCTGCGCTATTTGGTCAGTTACTTCTTCATGCGTGCCTTGTAATGCTTGGACATCATTGCGGAGGGTAGCAGTGTCTGTTTCTAATGTAGAGACTCTTGCGACTACTTCTGTTATTTCCTGCTTAATGCCTGTAATTTCCCCGCGAAGTGCTGTCTCCATTCTGGTAGCTACAGAATCCAGATCATCTCTGGTAGGTAGTTTTTGCAAAATTTCCCATATTGCCCTATCACTACTGAGCAGAGCAGTGTGCTCTTGGGAGGGCATGGCTAGAGAACTGGATTCTCTTGTTACCTGCAGCTGCTGTGGTACATGCACGGATGCACCAAGGGATGGGGGCTGGTGCTGGGATGGCTGCATGTGCTGTGAAGCCCATGGTGTGGAGCTGCTATTCTCTCCTCCTGGACTGCCCAGGGATGTAAGGGACAGAGAGCGGGGGAAGCAGGGGGAGAGATCGCTAGTGGGAGAGAACGGTAGCATATCATTACCGTGATCTTGTTTCTCCTCCCTTCCTGCAGGCGATCCGGACTCTGTCTGTGTGGCTGAGCTCGGCGCCATCTTGGCTGGATCAGGTGTGGACGCCGTTCGCTGTTTCGGCTTCAGGAACCGATCCATTAGTGCTCCGGGACCCACAGAGCGGTAGGGTCTCTCCTCTGGCAGGGAAGTTAGGGACTGAGAAGCTGTAATGCTGGGTATGGCTGTGCGGGTGGCCTGTGAAGGAGCCGAGGTCCGGGAGCCCTGGGAAAGTCCGTCCTCACTCTTCCATGCCGAGACCACGCCCCCGAACTGGTACATTTTTAACGTGTTTAGCTCCAGCCAAAAAATCTATTTTAAGCTTTTTGGAAAACATAGGGAAGGGTTATCACCCCTGTGACATTTGTTTTGCTGTCTGTGCTCATCTTCAGAAGATTTCACCTCAATTTTTGTCCCAATGACAAATGTTTTTTGAAAATTTGGGTTTTTTAGTGAAACAAGGATTGGTGATAAAGCATCAGTGTAAAGGAGAAAAGTTTTTCCCATATTAACTCTAATGCCGCTGTTGTGAATTCATGAAGAAATATATTTTATATTTACTGGCATAAACATGAGAGATGCTTAGGCCTCAAAAAGTAGATGAACTGTGATGTTAAATAATTGAACTGTTGCCCTTTTGGAGACCTTTAGGACAAAATTGACGTTCTCATGTTTGACCAAATCTTTCTCTAATACTTCAAATATTGAAGACTTTTACAAGCATGTATTGTGAGGAAAACTGTTGGAACAAAGACTGCTCTTGTCACAAAACAAGGAGATATTTACATGGTCTTAGTGAATAAACAAAAGAAAATAGGAGTCAAGATTATACGGACAATTCTCACATTAGAAATAGCCTCACCTGGCCTAAACCTATTGTGTTCAAGTGAAGGACTGTTTAAATAGCTAACACCTTGGCTAACAAAACTCATTGTATGAACTTTTAGGTTGGTTTAGACAAACAAGTCATTTCTAAACACCCAGTAGGAATGTTCAAGGTCCATCTCAACACGTTAGAGAGAGTTGAATATTGTGCCAGTCAAAAATATTTTAAAAGTATCTATAAGGTTATTATAAGTCATTTCAAACTATCTATGACATTGTAGGTCACAGAGACATTATAATGTTGGCATCTGCGGACCCAACAACTTTGCTATGAAGAAAATGTATATGAAAGTGTGATTTTATAAGTAGAAGTGTTTTAAGTAACAAATTAGTATTAGGAAAAACATATAATCATGATTATAATTATATAAGATTGTAGCCTATGCTTAGATAAACAAATGTTCAGTGGAGATACCAGAAGTTATACAGGTATCCATATAGATAATCATTTTTATGTAGTATTGATGAAATATATAACAACGTGTGTATTTCCTAGATAGACCAGTCTTTATAGACATACATTTATAGAGACACATATATATGTAACCAGTCTATGTAATAGTGATTAATCAAGATTATACTGAGTGTATTTTACATTAGACCGATTACCAGAATATTTAAAAGTATATACTATCCTTACCATTATACACATTATGAAAATAGAATATATTAACTTAAAGGATGGACTCAAAACACATGTGAGACACCTGGTGGTTGAAGGTGGTATTATTTGAACTTACTAAATTTCCAGAGGAGGTTAATAATTAAGTCTCCTAACCCAATGGGAAGTGGCCACGTCCTTTTGAGCAGAGCCATTATAATTTTTATGGTCTTATTATCTGAAATGGTATTTAGAGGCAAGTAAGATGACAGAAATGGTCAGAAGGAAAAGGAGAGCTCAGGGGGAGAGCTCAGGGATCCACCCTGAGGGGGGACACTGGGAGACACACACACTCCCAGACTGACACTCATGCACCATGCATGAATACATATCTTCACATTCATGAATATCCCTCAACACCTAATACTTAGAACTCGGAGGTCACAAGAAGTAAATCCTCTTTAAGTGTATCCATTTTGAAACCACGGCAGCCATCTTAACTCTGGTAACCAGCCGATAGGAACAGTAGCCATCCTGGAATGGGTAATTATGTCATGTTGATTTTATCTTGTATGTTCTCTCAAATATTGATATGTTCTCTCAAATATTGATGTATTGAATATTATTCAATTGATAATAATTCTCCCGAATCAATAACCGCCTTGTAGATTTTTCTCTAAAGATTCAAATTTTCATCATATTTTTCTTTTTTGCATAGTTGCCACATTTATTGACAAAACAAACGTCTAATTTATTTCACAATTTTAACCACTTACTTACCTGCAGCAAAGTAACGGTTGTACGTGTGAAATACAGATGTTCTGTTTAACTGTCAAGTTCACAAGGTTATTGATTCTACCGAGAAGTTATCATGGTGGTATTAGGTCAAAGAGACGGTACGCTCATTTTTGCAAGTGTTTTTATTGATTTTCAAGAGGTTCATGTAACGCAATCGGTATCTTAATTCCATGTGATTATTTGTGTTTGTCAACCAATAAATAATTGTTTCGTATGCCCACACGTCTCTGTGAATAAGTTTCACAAGCATAGACTGTGTCATATAGATTGATTTTATATCTTAAAAATATCTTCCTTAAAAATTACTCAATGATAATTATTGTGCGGGAAACCTGTCCTTAAAAAGGCACAACTTATTCTGACTGATTATTCACGACACCGCGTACACACGAGTAGACTTTACGGCAGACTTTGTCCTGCAGACTTTGATGGACTTTACGACTGACTTTCTGAATGAACAGACTGGCCACACGCGATCAACCAAAGTCCGACGGATTCGTACGTGATGACGTACGACTGGACTAAAACAAGGAAGTTCATAGCCAGTAGCCAATAGCTGCCCTAGCGTCGTTTTTTGTCTGTCAGACTAGCATACAGACGAGCGGACTTTTCGACCGGACTCAAGTCCGTCGAAAAGATTTGAAACATGTTTCATTTCTAGGTCCGTAGAACTTTTGGGGAAAAAAAGTCTGCTGGAGCCCACACACGATTGAATTGTCTGACGGGCTTCGGTCCGCCGTATCAAGTATGCCATAAAGTCCGGTCATGTGTACGCGGCATTACAGGGGAGAATTTCCCTTCCTAGGGGTAGATTTCATCTCACTTCCTGTTGTCTCCTTCCGTTTGCAAGTAGGAGTCGTTTGTAAGTTGGATGTTTGAAAATAGGGGCCTGCCCTATATACAGAAATTGGGGCCTTAGGTGTTGGTGTTGCCACAACACTGTAAGCCCTCACAGTTACTCTTGGTGGGTGCAGGAACAGGCCGTGCTGTGAAATATTAGATCAAGAATTGTAATTACATGCCCCTGTTGAACAGGGTCAGAAAAATTGGGCCTTTGGTGGTGGTGGTGCTGGTGCCACAACACTGTAAGTCCTCACAGTTACTCTTGGTGGGCGCAGAAAGTGGCCCTGCTGTGAAATATTAGATCAAGAATTGTAATTACATGTCCCTGTTGAACATAGGCTGAAAAATTGGGCCTTAGGCACTGGTGCTGGTGCCACAACACTGCAACCCCTCACAGATACTCCAGTTGGAGCGCAGGAACTAGCCCTGCTGCAAAGAATTGCATCAAAAATTATAATTACATGAGGGGCTGAAAAATTGGGCCTTAGGCACTGGTGGCGGCACCCAGAACCAAAAATCTTCTTACAAGCTATCAGCATGATCATTGAGGAGGAAGAGGATAATTACTCAGCATAACAGGATAGTCACTCAGCATCAGCATAGGCAGTCTTTGAAGGTATCTGACATTTCAAAAAAAATATTCGGTGCTTGGTAGCTGGTGGTGATCTAAGGCTGATTCATATTTATGAAGGTCAGTCGATCGACCGAGTTGGTGGACAGACGCACCCTGTGAACGGTTACAAAGCCTCCAGCAGCACTAAATGTGCATTCCAAAAGAACGCTGGATGCAGGACAGGCCAGTAGCTCAATTGCATACTGTGCAAGCTCTGGCCAGTGATCCATCCTCAAGACCCAGTAATCCAGAGGATTTTCAGTGGGAAAGGTGTCCAAGTCAAATCTTGCCCCTAGGTATTCCTGCACCATGCAAAACTGGCGATGGTTGCTGGAACCGATCATACCTTGGGGCTGCAGACTAAAAAATTGTCTGAACGCATCGGTCAGATGGCCACCTTCTCCACCACTCCTTCTTTGACTGACTGAAGCCTCAGCAACACGTTGTCCAGAAACAGGAGTTTGTAACCTCCCAGTCTCTGGAAATGTGTTGCACAGACCTTTCTGCAAGGCCTCCCGAAGATGTTTCATCCTCTGCTCCCTCTGTGACGGCAAGATAAGGTCTGCAACTTTACCCTTGTAACGTGGATCAAGGAGGGTTGGCAGCCAGTATTGTTCCTACTCCTTGATACCACGAATACGAGGATCCTTCCGCAGGCTTTGCAGGATCAGGGAGGCCATGCAGCGCAGGTTTGCTGAGGCATTCGGTCAGGAGTCCTCTGGGTCACGACATGATCTGCAGCCACCTCCTCCCAGCCACGTTCAAGTCCATGTGTTTCTTGGGACTGTAAATGATCCCTTAAAGACTGCTGCTGATGCTGAGTTCCAGGCTCCACCTCCATACTGACACAATCCTCCTCCTCCTCCTCTTCCAGTGTGATCAGCGGGCATGCAGGAACACTGTCTGGATAAAGGGGGCCTTGAGATCTAAGGAAGTCCTCCTCTTCCTGCCTCTGTTCTGCCTCAAGTGCCCTGTCCAATATTCCACGCAGCGTGTGCTCCAACAGGTGGACAAGGGGGACAGTGTCACTGATGCATGCACTGTCACTGCTCACCATCCTCGTGGCCTCCTCAAATGGTGACAGGACAGTGCATGCATCCCTGATCATGGCCCACTGGCGTGGGGAAAAAACCATGATGCCCTGACCCTGTCTTGGTGCCATAGTCACTCAGGTACTCATTGATGGACCTCTGCTGCATGTGTAGCTGCTGCAGCATGGCCAATGTTGAGCTCCACCTGGTGTGCATGTCACAGATTAGGCAGTTCTAGGGCAGGATAAATTTGCCTGGTACAATCTGATGTCAGAGTACCGATAGCAGATTGCCCGCAAGTACTTGGCTGTGACACACCTAATTCTACACCTTCATTCCTCTCAGTGCAGGTCTCAGAGAGGACTGAAGGTATAGTGGGGTTGGAGATCCCAGCTGATGAGGAGTAAGGAGAGGTCCTCTTTGTTTTTTGGTGTGGGTCTTTTAGGTACGCTTGCCAATGAACTGCATGGCAGGTCAACATATGTCTGGTCAAGCATGTGGAGCCCAAGCGGGAGATGTTTTGGCCACGTGAGATACGCTTGAGACATATGTTGCAAATAGCAGCGGTGCCATCTGATGCACTCGTCTCAAAAAAGGCCCACACCAAAGAACTTTTGGAATAACACGCAGAGACAGCAGCGCCCTGCACATGCAGAGCTCTGAGGTGTGATGCAGTCAGTGTGCTGCCCTTAGGCTGGCCCATGGAGGGCATCCTGCCTCATTGGTGATGTGCCTCCTCCTCCTCCTCTCTCCTATCAGGCACCCACGTTGAGTCAGTGACCTCATCAACCCCTGTCTCCTCATCACTGGAGCAAACCTGGCAGTATGCTGCAGCAGGGGGAACATGACTGCCAGATTGCTGTCCTTCTTGGGCACTCCCTCTGTCCGTGCTCACATTACTGGCTTCATCTAGCTCATTATCATCATCAGAGCCTTCTAAACGCTGGGCATCCTCCTGGAGCATGTACCCAACACTGTGGTCAAACAGTTTAAGGGACTCCTTAGAAGGACATGGTGGGGCTAGGGAAGGAGTCACTGATGCCATTGAGCTGAGGGAAGAGGCCGCATTGGCAGCTGCTTTGCCAGACAAAGTACCCTGAGCATGGGTGAGAGAGGATGAAGAGGATGAGGATGGCTTGGTCATCCACTCGACTAAGTCTTCCGCATGTTGCGGCTCGACGCGGCTAGCTGCTGAAAAAAAAGGCCAAGCGTGTCCCATGGCCACGTGCTGATGAGGATGCACCGTGTCCACGACCAGCACTGTTGCCTCTAGACACAGAGCCTGCTTGCCCTATTTTATTGGCTTGTGACTGTCTGCCTCTCCTTGTTGGCCTTCCAGACATACTAATGGCCTGCAGTGAGATGTAGCTGCACTAAGCTGGGATATATGTAGATATATATATATATCTATATATATCTATATATATATCTATATAGATATATATAGATATATATATCTATATATATCTATATATATATCTATATATAGATATATATACTGATACTGCAGCTAACAAAATCCACTGCCTGTAGTATTATTAGTATGAGAACACCACCAATCTTCTACAGGTAGCTTTAGCTGAACACTGTGCAGAGGTCGCACTACACTAACTTGTAGCTTTAGCTGGACACTGTGCAGAGGACGCACTACATGTTTAAATAATGTAGCTGTCTACGGTAGTGACAGGATCAGGAAAACACCACCAACCTTCTACAGGTAGCTTTAGCTTAACACTGTGCAGAGGTCCCACTAGACTAACTTGTAGCTTTAGCTGAACTTACGAACAGACCAAAACTTCGCACGAACGTTAGAACCCCATTGAAGTCTATGGGACTCGAACATTCAAAATCAAAAGTGCTCATTTTAAAGGCTAATTTGCATGGTATTGTCCTAAAAAGGGTTTGGGGACCCGGGTCCTGCCCCAGGGGACATGTATCAATGCAAAAAAAAGTTTTAAAAACGGCCGTTTTTTTTCGGGAGCAGTGATTTTAATGATGCTTAAAGTAAAAAAAAAGTGAAATATTCCTTTAAATATCGTACCTGGGGGGTGTTTATAGTATGCCTGTAAAATGGCACGTGTTTCCCATGCTTAGAACAGTCCCTGCACAAAATTAAATTTTTAAAGGAATAAAAGTCATTTAAAACTGCTTGCGGCTTTAATGTAATGTCGGGTCCCGGCAATATGGATGAAAATCAGTGAGACAAACGGCATGGATATCCCCCCCAGTCCATTACCAGGCCCTATGGATATTAAGGGGAACCCCGCACACAAATTAAAAAAAGGAAAGGCGTGGGGCTCCCAGGCCCTATATACTCTGAACAGCAGTATACAGGCTGTGCAAACAAGACAGGGACTGTAGGTTTGTTGTTAAGTAGATGTTAGAGAACTTATACTTTAAATGTCCTCTATGAAAACATCATTTGATATGAATATGGCCTTTAGGGATGAGCCGAACACCCCCCGGTTCGGTTCGCACCAGAACCTTCGAACGGACCGAAAGTTCGCACGAACGTTAGAACCCCATTGACGTCTATGGGACTCGAACGTTCGAAATCAAAAGTGCTCATTTTAAAGGCTAATTTGCATGGTATTGTCCTAAAAAGGGTTTAGGGACCCGGGTCCTACCCCAGGGGACATGTATCAATGCAAAAAAAACTTTTAAAAACGGCCGTTTTTTCGGGAGCAGTGATTTTAATGATGCTTAAAGTAAAAAAATAAAAGTGAAATATTCCTTTAAATATCGTACCTGGGGGGTGTCTATAGTATGCCTGTAAAGTGACGCGTGTTTCCCGTGTTTAGAACAGTCCCTGCACCAAATGTCATTTTTAAAGGAAAAAATCTCATCTAAAACTGCTTGCGGGTTTAATGTCATGTCGGGTCATGGCAATATGGATGAAAATCAGTGAGACAAACGGCATGGGTACCCCCCAGTCCATTACCAGACCCTTTGGGTCTTGTATGGATATTAAGGGGAACCCCGCACCCAAATTAAAATAAGGAAAGGCCCTATATACTCTGAACAGCAGTATACAGGCGGTGCAAACAAGACAGGGACTGTAGGTTTGTTGTTAAGTAGAATCTCTTTGTAATTTTGAACGGGTACATTTTTAACGCGTTTAGCTCCAGCCAAAAAATCTTTTTTAAGCTTTTTGGAAAACATAGGGAAGGGTTATCACCCCTGTGACATTTGTTTTGCTGTCTTTCCTCCTCTTCAGAAGATTTCACCTCACTTTTTGTCCCAATGAAAAATGTTTTTTGAAAATTTGGGTTTTTTGTGGAACAAGGATTGGAAAGCATCAGTGGAAAGGAGAAATTGTTTTCCCATATTAACTCTTACAGGAGAGAATTTCCCTTCCTAGGGGTAGATTTCATCTCACTTCCTGTTGTCTCCTTCCGTTTGCAAGTAGGAGTCGTTTGTAAGTTAGATGTTTGAAAGTAGGGTCCTGCCCTATATACTCAGCAGAAATTTGGGCCTTAGGTGTTGCTGTGGCCACAACACTGTAAGCCCTCACAGGGCCCTGCTGTGAAATATTAGATCAAGAATTGTAATTACATGCCCCTGTTGAACAGGAGCTGAAAAATTAGGCCTTAGGCACTGGTGCTGGTGCCACAACACTGCAACCCCTCACAGACACTCTAGTTGGAACGCAGGAACGAGCCCTGCTGCAAAGTATTGCATCAAAAATTGTAATTACACGCCCCTGTTAGACAGGGGCAGAAAAATTGGGCCTTAGGCACTGGTGCTGGTGCCACAACACTGCAACCCCTCACAGACACTCTAGTTGGAACGCAGGAACGAGCCCTGCTGCAAAGTATTGCATCAAAAATTGTAATTACACGCCCCTGTTAGACAAGGGCAGAAAAATTGGGCCTTAGGCACTGGTGCTGGTGCCACAACACTGCAACCCCTCACAGACACTCTAGTTGGAATGCAGGAACGAGCCCTGCTGCAAAGTATTACATCAAAAATTGTAATTACACGCCCCTGTTAAACAGGGGCTGAAAAATTGTGCCTTAGGCACTGGTGGTGGCGCCCAGAACCAAAAATGTTCTTACAAGCTATCAGCGTGATGATTGAGGAGGAAGAGGATAATTACTCAGGGATAGTCACTCAGCATCAGCATAGGCAGTCTTTGAAGGGATCTGAGATTTCAAAAAAAATTATTCGGTTACATCAGCATCAGGTGCTTGGTAGCTGGTGGTGATCCAAGACTGATTCATTTTTATGAAGGTCAGCCGATCGACCGAGTCGGTGGACAGACGCACCCTGTGATCGGTTACCACGCCTCCAGCAGCACTGAATGTGCGTTCTGAAAGAACGCTGGATGCAGGACAGGCCAGTAGCTCAATTGCATACTGTGCAAGCTCTGGCCAGTGATCCATCCTCAAGACCCAGTAACCCAGAGGATTTTCGGTGGGAAAGGTGTCCAAATCTGATCTTGCCCCTAGGTATTCCTGCACCATGTAAAACAGACGCTGGCGATGGTTGCTGGAACCGATCATACCTTGGGGCTGCGGACCAAAGAATTGTCTGAACACATCGGTCAGATGGCCACCTTCTCCACCGCTCCTTCTTTGACTGACCGAAGCCTCAGCAACAAGTTGTCCAGAAACAGGAGTTTGTAACCTCCCAGTCTCTGGGAATGCATTGCACAGACCTTTCTGCAAGGCCTCCCGAAGATGTTTCATCCTCTGCTCCCTCTGCGATGGCAAGATAAGGTCCGCAACCTTACCCTTGTAACGTGGATCAAGGAGGGTTGCCAGCCAGTATTGGTCCTTCTCCTTGATACCACGAATACGAGGATCCTTACGCAGGCTTTGCAGGATCAGGGAGGCCATGCAGCGTAGGTTTGCTGAGGCATTCGGTCCGGAGTCCTCTGGGTCACTAAGGACGACAACGTCCGCAGCCACCTCCTCCCAGCCACGTACAAGTCCATGTGTTTCTTGGGACTGATCCCTTAAAGACTGCTGCTGATGCTGAGTGCCAGGCTCCACCTCCATACTGACACAATCTTCCTCCTCCTCCTCCTCTTCCTGTGTGATCGGCGGGCATGCAGGAACACTGTCTGGATAAAGGGGGCCTTGAGAGCTAAGGAAGTCCTCCTCTTCCTGCCTCTGTTCTGCCTCAAGTGCCCTGTCCATTATTCCACGCAGCGTGTGCTCCAACAGGTGGACAAGGGGGACAGTGTCACTGATGCATGCACTGTCACTGCTCACCATCCTCGTGGCCTCCTCGAATGGTGACAGGACAGTGCATGCATCCCTGATCATGGCCCACTGGCGTGGGGAAAAAAAACCAAGCTCCCCTGACCCTGTCTTGGTGCCATAGTCGCACAGGTACTCATTGATAGCCCTCTGCTGCGTGTGCAGCCGCTGCAGCATGGCCAACGTTGAGTTCCACCTGGTGGGCATGTCACAGATTAGGCGGTTCTTGGGCAGGTTAAACTCCTTTTGGAGGTCCGTCAGCCGAGCACTGGCATTATATGACCGGTGGAAATGTACACAGACTTTCCTGGCCTGCCTCAGGACATCCTGTAAGCCCGGGTACCTGCCCAAGAACCGCTGCACCACCAAGTTAAGGACGTGAGCCAAACAGGGCACATGGGTCATTTGTCCCTGTCGGAGGGCAGAGAGGAGGTTGGTGCCATTGTCGCAAACCACCATTCCTGCCTTAAGTTGGCGTGGCGTCAACCACCTCTGAACCTGCCCCTGCAGAGCTGACAGAACCTCTGCCCCAGTGTGGCTCCTGTCCCCCAAGCACACCAGCTCAAGCACCGCATGGCATCTTTTGGCCTGCGTACTTGCGTAGCCCCTTGAACGACTACGGAGCACCGCTGGTTCTGAGGAAGAGGCCATGGAGGAAGAAGAAGAGGAGGGGGTGGAGGAGAGAGGTGTGTCACAATCAGCATTTTGGAGGCGTGGTGGTGGAACAACCTCCAACACTACTGCACCTTGTCCTGCATCCTTCCCAGCTGCCAGCAGAGTCACCCAATGTGCCGTGAAACTTAGGTAACGTCCCTGTCCATGCCTGCTGGACCATGAGTCAGTGGTAATATGCACTTTACCGCTGACCGCCCTGTCCAGCGAGGCATGGACATTGCCTTCCACATGCCGGTAGAGAGCCGGAATCGCCTTCCGTGAGAAAAAGTGGCGTTTGGGTACCTGCCACTGAGGAACCGCACATTCCACAAACTCATGGAAGGGGGCAGAGTCTACCAACTGAAAAGGCAGCAGTTGAAGTGCTAGCAATTTTGCCAAGCTAGCATTCAACCGCTGGGCATGTGGATGGCTGGGAGCAAACTTCTTTCGGCGGTGCAGCAGCTGGGGCAGGGAAATTTGCCTGGTACAATCTGACGTCGGTGTACCAAAAGCAGATTGCCCACAAGTACTTGGCTGTGACACACCTAATTCTACACCTTCATTCCTCTCACTGCAGGTCTCAGAGAGGACTGGAGGTCTAGTGGGGTTGGAAATCTCAGCTGATGAGGAGCAAGGAGAGATCCTCTTTGTTCTTTGGTGTGGGTCTTTTAGATACGCTTGCCAACGAACTGCATGGCAGGTCAACATATGTCTGGTCAAGCATGTGGTACCCAAGCGGGAGATGTTTTGGCCACGTGAGATACGCTTGAGACATATGTTGCAAATAGCAGCGGTGCGATCTGATGCACTCGTCTCAAAAAAGGCCCACACCAAAGAACTTTTTGAATAACGCGCAGAGACTGCAGCGCCCTGCATGTGTGGAGCTTTGGGGTGTGATGCAGTCAATGTGCTGCCCTTAGGCTGGCCCCTGGAGGGCATCCTGCCTCGTTGGTGATGTGCCGCCTCCTCCTCCTCCTCCTCCTCCTCCTCTCTCCTATCAGGCACCCACGTTGAGTCAGTGACCTCATCATCCCCTCCCTCCTCATCACTGGAGCAAACCTGGCAGTATGCTGCAGCAGGGGGAACATGACTGCCAGATTGCTGTCCTTCTTGGGCACCCCCTCTGTCCGTGCTCATGTTACTGCCTTCATCGAGCTGAGGCCCTGAGGAAGTCACGTGATATGACGTAACGCGTAGGACGTAGCCGGAAATACGTAGTGCGGACCGGAAGTGACGTAGCGAGGATCGCTAACACGTTGTTTTTGCTCTGTTGTGGCACATCGTTGCCTTCTTTTATGTAAGCGGATATTATTTTTAATAAATTTCCTTGGTTTAACTATATTACCCTGTTGGAGTCCTTTGCTTCTAATTATCCTTATGTGGAGCTTATCCATCGGAAGAGGCGGTCCCCCCTGAAACGGAATAGGACACCGATACTAGACCGGACCGGAACCAGCACAGATCCATTGAATACACACAGGCATTTTTATTGTGTCACTGAGGTGAGAGTTCTGAGAGCCCCTAGTGGGCATCCAGTGTCACGAAAAGTCACCAGATCACCTATCAACGCATGCTCACTGAACCAATCACAGTTTATATGCTTTTCATATGCTTTTTGTGTACACATTATATATGATTGAGCAGCACTGAAGTCACTTTGATTCACGTTTCTATTTCTTTTAATATCAAAGGATAGTCACGTTTAAGTATTATTTGTAGGAAATTTATGAGGTGTTCAGTTTTATGTAGTAATATGATTTATGGAGTAGTTGGTGCGCAGAATCACTTACACAATTTATCCATATTGTGCACTTTTTAGTCTTATTATTAGTGAAGGGTGTTCACTATTTTTGATTTTGCAGCACTAACATTTACTTTAAACGATTTGATTATAGTAGCGCAGAAGTTCATCCTAGGATATTTTTTATTCAGTGACCTCATCATCCCCTCCCTCCTCATCACTGGAGCAAACCTGGCAGTATGCTGCAGCAGGGGGAACATGACTGCCAGATTGCTGTCCTTCTTGGGCACCCCCTCTGTCCGTGCTCATGTTACTGCCTTCATCGAGCTCAGTATCATCATCAGAGCCTTCCAAGCGCTGGGCATCCTCCTCGAGCATGTACCCAACACTGTGGTCAAACAGTTCGAGGGAATCCTCATGAGGACATGGTGGAGCTAGGGAAGGAGTCACTGATGACATTGAGCTGAGGGAAGAGGCCGCTGCTTTGCCAGACAAAGCACCCTGGGCATGGGTGAGAGAGGATGAGGAGGATGAGGACGGCTTGGTCATCCACTCGACCAAGTCTTCCGCATGTTGCGGCTCAACACGGCCAGCTGCCGAAAAAAAGGCCAAGCGTGTCCCATGGCCACGTGCTGATGAGGATGCACCGTCTCCACGACCAGCACTAGACACAGAGCCTGCTTGCCCTCTCTTATTGGCTTGTGACTGTCTGCCTCTCCTTCTTGGCCTTCCAGACATACTAATGGCCTGTAGCTGCACTAAGCTGGGATAGAACACCAGTAATTTTCTTCAGGTAGCTTTATATACTGTAACCAGACAAGCCTGCCTGTCAGTAGGAAGATAACAGGAACGGATCTAGCTGAACACTGTGAGCAGGACGCACTGTACTAAATGTAAATAGTCTAGCTGCCTGACCGTGGTACTAATAGGATCAAATAGAACACCAGTAATTTTCTTCAGGTAGCTTTATATACTGTAACCAGACAAGCCTGCCTGTCAGTAGGAAGATAACAGGAACGGATCTAGCTGAACACTGTGAGCAGGACGCACTGTACTAAATGTAAATAGTCTAGCTGCCTGACCGTGGTACTAATAGGATCAAATAGAACACCAGTAATTTTCTTCAGGTAGCTTTATATACTGTAACCAGACAAGCCTGCCTGTCAGTAGGAAGATAACAGGAACGGATCTAGCTGAACACTGTGAGCAGGACGCACTGTACTAAATGTAAATAGTCTAGCTGCCTGACCGTGGTACTAATAGGATCAAATAGAACACCAGTAATTTTCTTCAGGTAGCTTTATATACTGTAACCAGACAAGCCTGCCTGTCAGTAGGAAGATAACAGGAACGGATCTAGCTGAACACTGTGAGCAGGACGCACTGCACTAAATGTAAATAGTCTAGAAGATAACAGGAACGGATCTAGCTGAACACTGTGAGCAGGACGCACTGCACTAAATGTAAATAGTCTAGAAGATAACAGGAACGGATCTAGCTGAACACTGTGAGCAGGACGCACTGCACTAAATGTAAATAGTCTAGAAGATAACAGGAAGGGATCTAGCTAAACTGAATACAGTGTATATATATATATATATATATATATATATATGCAACACCTGGGATGCATATATATACACAATACACTATAAGTGCAGCTAACTCACTGACTGTTCTGCCTAATCTAGCTAACTCAAATGAAATGACACTGTCTCTCTCTCTCTATCTAAGCATGCCAGAACACACTACACAGGGCCGCCGTGCAGGCGGCCTTATATAGTGTGGGGCGTGTTCTAAACCCCCTGAGCCAAAATTGGCCAAAGCCACCCTGACTTTGGCCAATCACAGCTCTCTCTACCGACTGCGCTGTGATTGGCCAAGCATGCGGGTCATAGTGCATGCTTGGCCAATCATCAGCCAGCAATGCACTGCGATGCCGCAGTGAATGTATGGGCCGTAACGCGCCACACGAATTTGGCGTGAACGGCCCATATCGTTCACAATTCGGCGAACAATCGAACAGCCGATGTTCGAGTCAAACATGGGTTCAGCTCAAACACGAAGCTCATCCCTATTCACAACCATTGTAACACTAAACAGGCAGGTCTTTTAAGGGAGTCCATCCAAAATGGGATATACCCAAAAACACACCTGTCTCTAATAGTGCCACATACAAACAACACTTCAACCAACATTTTAAAAACATTGCAACGTTTAAAATGCATACATATGTCTAAACAAATGCACACAAAAACAATAACAGTCATAATAAAAATATATATAAGTAAGCTTGCGGTCATGTATTTAAGGTTAAATCACAAGCAAATCATGAAAAAGGAGAAAAAGTAAAGAAAAGGACAATAATAGTGTCCAAATCCAGGCTTGTAAATGCCCAAAAAGGGTTAACCAAAAACACACCTGTTCATTGAATATATGAAATGCAAAATATCTATGCACACATTATGAACATTCATAGGTGTGTGTGTAAATAGATGTATATAGCAAAATCTCATTGGGTATTAAAAGTTCAGAACCAAAACTTTGTTCAGCTAAACTGAACCTCAGTGTAATTGGACTATTGATGTGAAAAAATGCATAGAGCTGACTGGTGATGAAAAAATAGCCATCAAAAGTCAAATCTATGAAGGACATAAGGACAAAAGGAGCATTGTAACAAAAAACTTTGAATTCCGCTGTATTATTATTATTATTATTATACAGTATTTATATAGCGCCAACAATTTACGTAGCGCTTTACAACTTGAGGGTAGACAGTACAAGTACAATACAATTTGATACAGTAGGAATCAGAGGGCCCTGCTCCTTAGAGCTTACAATCTAAGAGGGAAGGTCAAGAGATACAAGAGGTAATAACTGTGGGTGATGTGCTGATTGAGAAGATAAATGTACAGTTGTTAGGTGGGGGCCAGATAGGCTTCTCTGAAGAGATGAGTTTTCAGGGATCGTCTGAAAGTGGATAAAGTAGGAGAAAATCGGACGGATTGGGGTAGAGCATTCCAGAGGATTGGGGAGGCTCTGGAGAAGTCCTGAAGGCGAGCGTGGGATGAGGTGACAAGGGAGTTTGAGAGCAGGAGGTCTTGGGAGGAGCGAAGAGAACGATTAGGTTGGTATTTTGTGACTAGGTTAGAGATGTAGCTAGGGGCCAGGTTGTGGATGGCTTTGTAAGTTATAGTTAGTATCTTGAATTTATTTCGGTGACTGAGTGGCAGCCAATGGAGGGATTGGCAGAAGGGTGTAGCAGACGCTGAGCGGTTTGTGTGGTGGATGAGCCTGGCCGCAGCGTTCATGATGGACTGAAGTGGGGATAGCCTATTTAGAGGTAAACCAATGAGGAGGGAGTTGCAGTAGTCAAGGCGGGAGATGACCAGGGAGTGGATTAGAAGCTTTGTGGTGTCATTGGTTAGGAAGGGGCATATCTTGGAGATGTTGCGAAGACAGAGGCGGCAAGCTTTGGATAGTGATAGAATGTGGAGTCGAAAGGTTAGTTCAGAGTCCAGGATTACACCTAGGACCTTGGCGTGGGGAGATGGGTTGATAGTTGAGCTGTAAAATATAAACATCAGAATGTGCAAATCGCAGCAGTGACAAACTAGGAAAAGATATGGAATTAATATACATATATATGTACACACACATGCACATATATACACATACATATACACATGTATATACATACACACACACACATGCATGTCTGAAATAGTTGACATGCGCTGTATGCATATATATATGGACCTGGATGGAACAAAAACAAATCTAATTGTAAAAATGTGTGATGTCTCATTCATGGTTCATTCCAAAAGGTTTTCTGGTCTTGAAATAAAAAAATCCAAAAAACCTCCCTTTTGCACAGAAGTTTGAAAACATCCCCTCCTCTAGTGGGTGTCAAGACTTTTTCTACAATCTGTACACCTGCAAAGATACTATTGCCATTATGGTATTGGGTAAAGTGTCTAGCAACATTTGTGGATACATTTTTCTCAGTGCTGTGCAAATGTTCTTGAAATCTATCCCTGAGTCTCCTAGTGGTACGTCCGATGTATTGCACATTGCACGACTTGCATGTAACAACATAAATGACATACCGTGTGTTGCAATTGAAGAAGGATTTGATCTGATGTGTTTTTTCATTAGAGAAGGATCGTATTAAATCCCCCTTAATGATATGCTTGCAACACGAACATCCAGTCGCACCGCAACCATAATTTCCTTTGAAGTGCAACCAAGTGGTGGACCTCAAGTTGGCAGGATCAAACAAACTAGGGGACAAAGAATTGCCCAAAGTGGGTGCACGTCTGGGAATGAAATTTATTCCATCCTTCAAGAGGTCTGCACATACATTATCTTCACAAAGTATAGGCAAATATCGATGTACAATGGTTTTGATCTCATTAAATTCCCTACTGAAGGATGTGCTCAAAGTAAGTCTCTCTTTGTTGAAAAATTGTTTTTTCTGTTTATTTTTTATTCCATATTTGGATTGGCTCAAAAGTTCTGACCTGTCTTTGGGATCCGCAATTGCGCAAGCTCTATCTAACATATTTTTGGGATATCCCCTCTGTAAAAACCGCGAGTAAAGAGCTCTCGCTTCTTTTTCATAAGATAATTGGTTGCTGCACAATCTGCGGATTCTCAAAAACTGGCCAACGGGGATACCCCTGACAGTAAGTCTGGGGTGGCCTGACTGAGCCATGAGCAAAGTGTTGCCAGACATGGGTTTCCTGAACAAACTGGTGTGAATGCTATTTTCAAAGTCACACAGATGTATGTCCAAAAAATCAATATCCCTTAAATTACACTGTCCTGTAAACTGTTAATTTCTGTCATTCGAATTAAGGTATTATAGAAACAGCTCTAAGGAGCCAAGCTCTCCATCTATAATAAAGATTAGGTCATCTATGTAACGATAGAATAATTTAATCAATCACCCAAAAGGATTGTCAACACCATATATGTGACGGCGTTCTCACCAATCCATATACAGGTTAGCCAGTGATGGTGAGAACTTGGCTCCCATGGCTGCTCCACACCTCTGGAATAACCAGTCTCCATTAAAAGTGCAAAAATGACGTGTCAAGAGATATTGTAGGACATCTAAAACAAAAAGTCTGTGCTCAATAGCGTACTGTGTGCCTCGTTCCAAAAAGAATGCTATGACCTCCAGAGCATTCTCATGTGGAATGCAGGAATATAAACTCGAGACATCACATGTGACCCACAGTGAACTGTCGTCCCATTTCATATCCTGGACAATACTCAGAAGATGGTTAGTATCCTTGAGATAGCTGGGAAGACTGCACACTAGAGGCTGCAGGACGCTGTCTAACCATTCTCCCAATCTCTCATTAAGGGATCCAATCCCTGCAATGATGGGCCTTTCCTGCAGTGGATTTAACCCCTTGTGAGTTTTTGGGAGATGGTGAAAAATTGGGGATACCGGGTATTCCGGAATCAAATTGGCTGCCATTTTTTTATCAAAGACACCCAGAGACACCCCTTCATTCACTAGGTTGGCCAACAGCATTTTGTATTTTTTGGTGGGATTACCAGTGAGTCTAGAGTATGTGTCACGATCAGACAACTGTCTCTCAGCCTCACACCTGTATTGTTCAGTGTCCATTACCACCACCAAACCTCCTTTGTCTGAGTTTTTGATGGTAATAACTTTGTCCTGTTCTAAGATTTTAAATGCCTTTCTCTCCTGACTAGAAATGTTGTCACGCCTCACTGAACTGTCCAAAGATGATTGCATGGACAGTATGGTCAGGTCTCTTTCAACAGCATTTTGAAATGTATCCATTTCTGGGCAACGTGCATTAACCGGATAAAAATCTGAGCGTTAGGTAACCAAGTGGGAAGGTGGACATATGGACCCACTATTACTGTGATTCCCAGATGCCCCCTCCCATGATAGCTCCTCCAAATCTCCCAGTGCACATTGCTCCTTGAATGATGAGAAAACAACAGAAGCTCCCCTCTCTCATCAATGTCACACGGAGACCTATCTAACACATCCTGATCATCAACACTTCTACAAACTGACAAATCTCCTACCTTTGAGCTCCATGATGAGGAGCATAAGAAAAAATGGACTGACACACTGTCTGAATGCTCTATTGCTCTTATGAAGATTATCATCTCATCAAAAAACAAAGGGATAGAGAGACTACAGTGTGACATTTCAGCTCTACAGGAGGATATTAAGCCACTACAAAATTCAGCTGATTTCACTGACTTGGATGCAACACTAAATAATAGACTCAATAAACTGGAAAAAGATATTATTGACACAAAAAAGGGGAAGATGTTGCGGGATAAATTGGACTATGATACCAACATGGTATATGTGTGGAAACGACCACGTAATTGGGGACAAACACCTATTAAACATGTCAGTTTTTCTGACACTGAAGCAGATATTGTCACTTCCGATTCGCATCAGTCTACTACAGAGAGTTTTGGTGCTGGACAAGGTGGGAACCTCAATACCCCCAATCCATCAAAAAACGGGACGCAAAGCCCAAAAGAAAAAATACAAAAGCACCAAAAAACAAGAAGGGGACAAAAAAGAGGTCGAAGATGCAGGTGGAAATCGATATCCGCTTCGGACCCCTCGCAGGACTTAATGAGCATTGATAACGTTCTCAATCTCTCCAACAGAACTCTTTCTTCAGAGGAAACCTCTCTTCTATCTAAAGGTCTGAATTTTTGTCCTGAGAGACATTTTAATATATTTGCTACTATCCTTGACATTAATAAATTTATTAGGAATGTGGCACTTAAGAAACACTATTATAACTATCATGTGTCAGATCATGAAGATTTTGTAGATTTGTCAGTTTGTAGTAGTGTTGATGATCAGGATGTGTTAGATAGGTCCCCGTGTGACATTGATGCGAGCGGGGGGAGCTTCCGTTGTTTTCTCATCATTCAGGGAGCAATGTGCACTGGGAGATTTGGAGGAGCTATCATGGGAGGGGGCATCTGGGAATCACAGTAATAGTGGGTCCATATGTCCACCTTCCCACTTGGTTACCTAACGCTCAGATTTTTATCTGGTTAATGCACGTTGCCCAGAAATGGATACATTTCAAAATGCTGTTGAAAGAGACCTGACCATACTGTCCATGCAATCATCTTTGGACAGTTCAGTGAGGCGTGACAACCTTTCTAGTCAGGAGAGAAAGGCACTTAAAATCTTAGAACAGGACAAAGGTATTACCATCAAAAACTCATGCCGCGTACACACGAGTGGACTTTACGGCAGACTTTGCCCGGCGGACTTTTCGACGGACTTTATGACGGACTTTCTGAATGAACGGACTTGCCTACACACAATCCACCAAAGTCCATCGAATTCGTACGTGATGATGTACGACCGGACTAAAACAAGGAAGTTCATAGCCAGTAGCCAATAGCTGCCCTAGCGTGGCTTTTTGTCCGTCGAACTAGCATACAGACGAGCGGACCGGATTCGAGTTCGACGGATAGATTTAAAACATGTTTCAAATCTAAGTCCATCAAACTTTTGAGAAAACAAAGTCCGCTGGAGCCCACACACGATCGAATTGTCCGACAAAATCCCGTCCGCCGGGCAAAGTCTGCTGTAAAGTCCGCTCGTGTGTACGCGGCATATGACAAAGGAGGTTTGGTGGTGGTAATGGACACTGAACAATACAGGTGTGAGGCTGAGAGACAGTTGTCTGATCATGACACATACTCTAGACTCACTGGTAATCCCACCAAAAAATACAAAATGTTGTTGACCAACCTAGTGAATGAAGGGGTGTCTCTGGGTGTCTTTAATAAAAAAATGGCAGCCTATTTAATTCCAGAATACCCGGTATCCCCAATTTTTCTCCATCTCCCAAAAATTCACAAGGGGTTAAATCCGCTGCAGGGAAGGCCCATCATTGCAGGGATTGGATCTCTTAATGAGAGATTGGGAGAATGGTTAGACAGCGTCCTGCAGCCTTCTATTGTGCAGTCTTCCCAGCTATCTCAAGGATACTAACCATCTTCTGAGTATTGTCCAGGACATGACATGGGACGACAGTTCACTGTGGGTCACATGTGATGTCTCGAGTTTATATTCCTGCATTCCACATGAGAAAGCTCTGGAGGTCATAGCATTCTTTTTGGAATGAGGCACACAGTACACTATTGAGCACAGACTTTTTGTTTTAGATGTCCTACAATATCTCTTGACACATCATTTTTTCACTTTTAATAGAAACTGGTTCCTCCAGAGGTGTGGAGCAGCCATGGGAGCCAAGTTCTCACCGTCATTGGCTAATCTGTATATGGGTTAGTGGGAACGCCGTCACATATATGGTGTTGACACTCCTTTTAGGTCATCGATTAAATTATTCTATCGTTACATAGATGACCTAATCTTTATTACAGATGGAGAGCTTGGCTCATTAGAGCTGTTTCTACAATACCTTAATTCGAATAACAGAAATTTACAGTTTACAGGAAAGTGTAATTCAAGGGATATTGATTTTGTGCACATACATCTGTGTGACTTTGAAAATAGCATTTGCAACAGTTTGTTCAGGAAACCCATGTCTGGCAACACTTTGCTCATGGCTCAGTCGGGCCACCCCAGACTTACTGTCAGGGGTATCCCCGTTGGCCAGTTTTTGAGAATCCGCAGATTGTGCAGCGACCAATCATCTTATGAAAAAGAAGCGAGAGCTCTTTACTCGCGTTTTTTCTTTTCATTGTTTTTTATTAAGATTTTCACATTGACAACAATAGAACAGTACAATATAGTACAACGGTTAATAGATACAGGATGCATTTCTTGGTTCCTTCTATAAAAAAATATCCAGTATGTAAATCTATATATCTCAGTGTACACTCTAACTTAACTTTTAAACTGAATCAAATTGAGTGTTTCAAGTTATTTACATTAATTAACAGGAACAGGATGGGGATTGGGAGTCACCCCCCCAGACACCCCACCTGGAAACAAACTGTGTCCGGGAAGGCACCCCCCCCCCCTATCCAGTAGCAAAGTCAAGCTTATAAAACGGTTGTTTCTTGGTTTTCTCAATTTTCCTTTATATTTTTTGTGTTACAAATATTTATGTGTAGAGGTATGAGTTGACCTAGATTTGCTAAAGATGTTCACCATCAAAAAAAAGATGAGATCAAATATACGGATAAGTATTAAGCTTTCCCATGACGAACCAATACATAATGAAGAAAAATACAAAAAAAAAAGAAAAAATAGGAACAGAAACTGTGGAAATTATAAAATAAAGAAAGAAACGCAAAACTAAACATAAAATTATAATGACAACATCTTACCACCGACTGTTAACATAGCTAGAATGACTAAATCAGAATATCAATGAGAAGTCTCTGGAAATCTTGCGCACCATGAGGCCCAGTCATTCTGTAATTTTGCCAATGAATTGCTTGAGTAGGCGAAAAAATTTTCATAAGTATAGTGGGAATTCACTCTATGTATTACTTCACTAATGTTTGGTATAGTATCTGATTTCCATTTTGAAGTAATAGATAAGCGTGCAGCTATCAATATATGGGTAGTTATACGTCTGTATTTTGTAGGTATCTTATCTATCCCTAAGTTAAGAAGAGCTAATGCAGGAGTGGGGGAAATGACAATTCCAATAATTTTTGCCAGTAAGGAAAAAACTGTATTCCAGAAGCTTCTCACGGATTTACATTCCCACAAAATGTGGAATATTGTTCCCTTAGTGCCACACTGCCGCCAGCATAGCTTATCAGAACTGCTAAAGATTTGTGAGATTCTCATCGGTGTTAGGTAGCTTCTATATAATATTTTAAGGGAGATGTCCCAATGATTAGTACAGTGGGAATATAGATGAGTAGCTTGAATAGCTTTATTCCATTCAGATAAAGCAAATTTACTCTTAAAATCTCTTTCCCAATTTAGCATGCCAACCGTTTTAGTTTGACTGTGCGTATTTTGTAGATTTTTGTAGAACCATGAGAGACCTTTAGGTTTGTTGAAGGATGTGGTGAGGTATGTCCACACTTCAGGACTGTGGTTAAGATAGGAGTGCGGGTATTTTATATGATAGTGGTGCAGCTGGATGTTTGCGAATGAAAGTGTTGCTGGACTTTGATCTTTAAATTGTGCATATGTCATATTTTTTGAAAAGTGTTTTTCATTTATATTTAAGGAAGGGATAAGGAATTCGTACATGCCTAAGGTGATTGTTCTCTTTTGTATGGCTTTGCTGCTATTAGCATGTGCATCAAATAGTTGCCATGCTTTGACCGTTGCAATAATAGAAGGAACGTTAGGATGGAATAATGGTCTATTTGTTAATGTGGCTAATAGAAGTGATGGTAGGTCTAAATGTTGTACTATTGTTTTTTCTATTTGCACCCACAGTTTATCTGTTGTCTGATTAAACCAAGATTTAGCCTGATCCAGTAAGGCTGCTATGTAATAGTTGCATATGTTGGGGAAACCTGTTCCACCTTTATGTTTTTGTTTTTGTAACGTAGAATATGAGAGTCTTGCTATATTACCAGACCATATAAATTTCCTTAGTAGCCTATCAATTGTGGTAAAAAAGTGGTCAGGTACTATGATAGGGATGGTGTGAAAATAATATAATATTTTTAGTAGGACAGTCATTTTAAAAGCGGCTATCCTCCCTATCCATGAAAGTTCATGTGAAGAGATATGTGCAAGATCAGTTTTTATGGTGTTTAACAAAGAGGGGTAGTTATGGTCATACACAGAGCTAGAGGGGTAGGATAGGTTTATCCCTAAATACTTTAGGTATTTATGAGCCCACACAAAAGGAAATTCAGCTTTTAGTTTTTTAAGGTTAGGGTTATTAATGTGTATAGGGAGAATCGAAGATTTGCTGATATTAAGTTTATAATATGATATTTTCCCAAATTCATTAAGAATTTGTTGAGTTCTTCCAAGAGATGTGGCTGGTGAAGTTAGTGTCAATACCACATCATCAGCAAATAATCCTATCTTATGGTCTATGTCTGAAACATTGATACCCTTGATGTAGATGTCCTTTCTGATGGTCTCCGCCAGGGGTTTCATCACCAGAGAAAAAATCAGTGGCGATAGAGGGCAGCCCTGGTGGGTCCCATTTGTTATATAGAATTTGTTAGACATGGCATTGGAGGTATATACTTGTGCAGTTGGGACTGTATATAATGCTGAAATAGAGGAAAGGATAGGACCTTCAAGACCAAATCTAGCAAGTGTCGCTAATAGGTACCCCCAGTGGACCCGATTGAACGCCTTTTCGGCATCTAATGTCAGGAACACTGTGGGCACCTTTCTCGTTTCTGCTATTTTTTTTGTTTACAAACGTTTTTATTGCAGAATAGTATAATATCTGGGTGAACAAGTGTTGAAAGTACAGGAGGTACATTGGTAATATAACCAGTAATAGCTGAACAATATAATTCTTACAAAGCATATCTCGTTGTACAGTACAATCATGGTGCACCCAATAAATCAGAGCAAAAAAAACATAAAAAAAGAAACAATACAAAAAGAAAAGGGAAAAGAAACAAAAACACATTATTGTGATAAATGTGCATCCCATGCATAATAATATAGCCATCAATCCATGAGGATGTTGTGTGACCTTATACCTGAAGTCAGGAGGCTATGCAGCTATTAGAGGTACATTTTCATACAGATTCCATCTTTTGGGAACATAATCATACCTATTACGATTCAGCTATTGGGGCCGAAGGATCCCCCAGTCTATCACTTAGCAGGTGGGCCGTCCAAACATTCCATTTACGGTCAAAAATGTGCATGGAGTCCAGGAGAGTATGGTGTATTCTTTCCATAGTCCTAATGGACTCCATACGCGAAATCACCTGCGACCAAGGTACGTGGGGATGTTTCCAGTTCAAGGCTATTGTCCATTGAATAGCACTAAAAAGAGTGTGAAATAATTTCTGTAGTGGGATGGGAACCTCTGGGAGCTCTGCAAAAAGCAGACACATTGGAGAGGTCAGAGTAATTGAGATACCTGAGAGAAGTGTTATGAGAGACATTGTCTTATGCCATATGGCATCCAGGGCCTTACAGCTCCAGAACGTGTGCAACAGCGTTCCCCTGTCCTGGCATCCTCTAAAACATGTGCCAGGTACCAGGGGATATATTCTGTGGAGACGATCGGGAGTGTAATAACACCTGGTGTGAAGTTTGAGAGTTGTCTCTTTAATGGATATAGATCGCGTACATTTGTGCATATTAGCTATCATATCTTGCCAATCCTCCACAGGGAATTCTTGGGCCATCTCTGCCTCCCAGTCCTCCATTGCCTTAGATTTTTGAGGAGAGTTAAGGTCATTAAGATATCTATATAGAATGGATATGGTCCCCTTATCTCTTGAAGCCTCTCCACACAACGACTCAAACGGGGTTTTAGACAAATCAACTCCACCAGAGATAAGTGCTGAGTAAAAGTGTCCTATTTGCAAGTATTGGTGAAACTCAAATCGTCCCATTTCATGGGTTTGCTGCAGGTGAGCATAAGAGCAAAAGGAGGCATTCTGCAGCAAGGATTCAAGGTTCACCAAACCCCTAGCGATCCAGCTAAAGAATGATGATTTGGATGAGAAGGCCGCAGGGAAGGATGGTTCACCTAAAAAGGAGGATAAGAGGGGTCTATCTGATTGTAACTTAAACTTCTTGGAGTAAAGGGACCAAAGGTACAGTGATTGGCCTACTATAGAATTAAGTGGGGTGATATCTTTTGGAGTTATAGAGCGAGACCATAGTAGACCTGGAAGGTGGTAAGGTGCTACCGAGATCTGCTCAAATTGTAGCCATGGTATAGAGGCGGGGGGGTATGCCACTGCGCCAATTGAATGAGGCAGGATGCCAAGAAGTACTTCCAAAGGTCCGGGCAACCTAAGCCCCCCCTTATCTGAGTTCTATACTTCATCAAACGTCCTATGCGGGGTTTTTTGTTTTGCCATACAAATTTGAGCAGAGCCGACTGCATCGTCAACAGGGTAGAGCGAGAAACATATAGAGGCAAAGACCTAAACAGGAATAGAAGTCTAGGAAGGATATTCATTTTTACTGCTTGAATGCTACCCAGAAATGATATACGATAAGAGGACCATTGATTTAAAAGGAGTTTAACTTTGGAGAACGCCGGGGGGTAATTTAAAGAGTATATTTGTTTGAGAGAGGGGGCCAGCTTGATGCCTAGATATTGTAAGGAGGTGTGGTTCCATGTGAATTTGAATTTATCTTTAAGTTTAGTTAATAAAAGTTGTGGAAGGTGGATGGGCATCGCCGTACACTTGCTAGGATTAATTCCGAGGCCTGTTCATTTTTGGAAGGAGTTTAGAGTGGACATGAGGTTGGGGAGGGAGATTAAAGGGTCCGAAATAAATAAAAGTACATCGTCCGCATAAAGGCTAAGTTTAAATTCTCGGTCGCCTTTTGTATAACCTCTAATGTTCTGGTTATTAGATATGGACCTAGACAGGGGCTCCATGGCGAGTGCAAATAATAAAGGAGAGAGGGGACACCCCTGTCTAGTTCCACACTGCAAAGAAAAATAGTCTGAGTTACATCCCGGCAACTTTATGCGGGTCTTAGGGTGATGGTAAAGGGCTTTAAAGCCTTGTATAAATGCCCCCCTAAATCCAAATTTTAACAATACTGTGTCTAGATACGTCCAGAGGACACTGTCAAATGCCTTATTTATGTCCAAACTTAGAAGCAGTACCTGGTTTGAGTGCACATGGGCGTCCTGTACAATGTTGGTGGCTAAACGGATGTTATCTGTGATCTGTCTCGATGGGATGAAACCGGTTTGGTCAGGGGATATCAAAGTCTGTATCACTTTAGCTAGCCTGTCTGCCAAGATCTTTCCAAATATTTTTAGGTCGTTATTAATAACCGATATGGGGCGAAAATTTTGAGGGAGAGTATGGTCTTTGCCCGGTTTGGGTATGAGGGACATGTTTGCTAACAGCATTTCCTCTGGGAATTGTTTTCCCCCGAGGACCTGATTATACATGTTGGTTAGTGTGGGGAGTAAGGAATCTGCAAATGTTTTATAATAGACTGCTGAAAACCCGTCCGGGCCTGGGGCTTTGGATGGCTTAAGGGAGGATATGATAGAAGCCACTTCCTCTGACGAACAAGGAGCATTGAGGATATCAAGATGCTCCTCTGACAACTGGGGAAGCGAGAGGGTGTCCAACTATGTCTGCCTGGGTGGGGGAAGGGAGGGATCTGGGCCCGAAAATAGTTTCTGATAAAAGGAGGAAAAGATATTTAAAACCCGTTTAGGATGGGAGGTGAAGTTGCCATTTTTATCCTTCAGTTTATAAAGGTGGGTCGGTTGGGATGATTGTTTTAGTTTACGGGCAAACATCGTGGAGGCTGAGTTGCTGTGAAGGAGAAAACGAGCTTTGGACCACCTAAGAGATTTTTCTATGTGTCCTGAAAGTATATCGTCAAGGGCCCTTCTCTTTTCAGTGATCTGCTGGAGCAACTCCGTTGAAGGTGTCTGAGTGTGACTATGATATAATCGTTCTAGTTCTAAGGTGAGTTTATGAGTCTCCTGTTGTCTTTAGCGTTTTTGTGTTGTAGAGATTTCTATTAGGTGGCCTCTCATAACAGCCTTATGGGCTGCCCAAAGGGTGATTGGTGAGATATCCTCGACATTATTCTAAAATATTCTTTAAGGTGATCCATCAGCTGGGCCAGGATCACCGGGTCTGTAAGTAGTGCTTCGTTTAGGCGCCAAGACCTAGCCGTGTGGGGGAGGCCTAAACAAGAAATATTGGTGGAGACCATGTGATGGTCCGACCAAGGGCATACATGTATGTTGGCTGAGGTGGAATTCACCGCTAGAGAAGGAGTGCAAAAAACATAATCCAGGCGAGAGTAACTATCGTGGGGGTGGGAATAAAAGGTGTATTCTTTCGAGCCTATATTATGGGCCCTCCATACATCTATCAATTGAGAGGATCGCAAGGAATACTGAAGGGATTTGGGAAAAGCCTTAGAGGTTGGGCATGTCCTACTCCTGTCCAATCCTGAATGGGCTACCAGGTTGAAATCCCCTCCAATTAACAGATGGGGGGAGTGAAACCTTTCCAGGATCTGGAAGAAATCTTTAAAAAATGTGGCCTGTGAGGCATTAGGCGCATATATTGAAGCTAGGGTCATTTGTTTGTTCTGGATGGTGCCCTGAATAATCACAAACCGACTGCCTGGATCTTTATATGTCTGTTGGACCTGAAATAACACTGAATTCCTGATAAAGATAGCGGCCCCTCTAGACCTGGACCATAGGTAGTGAAAAAGCATTGTTTAAATGTTTTATCAAAGTATGATGGGTGGTTATCGCTGGAGAAATGTGTCTCCTGAAGCAGTATAATATCCTTCCAAGTGACTTATAAGCTTTAAATGCTTTCCTCCATTTTTGAGGGGTATTAAACCCTTTTACATTGTGAGAAATCAACTTGATACCCATAGTGGGTCAAAAGGGATAGCTTTAAGATTGGAATAGGGTCCAGGTCGAGAGTGGGCTCCCCAACAGTATGAAATCCCCTTGGGTGAGGCCCAGCCAGGGAGTACAACCCTCCCAGAATACATACATGTTTTAAATGAGATGGCAATACATATATCAAAATGATAGAACCGTCTGAGTTGGGTAGCACAAAAAAAGCAAAAAAAGCAAAAAAAAAATTAAAATAAAATAAGAAACCAAAGTGAACAAGAACCTGAAAACCAGGCCAAAAAATGGCCAACCATAGTCAAGGGGGGCAATGGGGAAAGACATCCCATATACCCAAAAAATGGTGTCCATTGGGACCAAAAGGTCCAACACTCTATGTTTTTGTGTCCGTGTGATCTGCACGGATGCAGATATATCCGGAGGGTTTACCTGTGATGGGTCTGTTGGCTCCAACATCACTGAACAGATGAAGAGCCGGCCAGCCCCAAATATTGACGAGTGTAGGGTCTCACAAGCGGACGCGTCCAGGATTCCACATGGAGCCAGGAGAGTCTAGGTGCATCAAAGCATGGCAGGGGAGGATCAGAGTTCTCAACCTTAAGGGAGAAAAACAAAACAGAGCAGAGAGAGGAGACACCGAAAAAGGAAAAAAAAGAACAAAAAAAACAAAAAAAAACAAAAAATGAATGCTGCTGCTTCTGTTAGTCCCGTCTTTGATCTCGGCGGTCTCTTCTGGGTGGAGGAGTAGCCCAAATTGCTGAGTGTCGTGGCATGGATGGTAGTCTGGGCAGAGAAGCCGCATCTAGGAGGCCCAGTTTCACAAGTACCTCCTTGCCTTCAGCCAGCGTGGTCACAGTGTAGGTCGTGCCATTATGGGGCACCTGTAGCTTGAAAGGGAAGCCCCAGTGGTAACGAATACTTGCCGACTGCAGCACCGACGTAACCTCCTTCATCTTCCTGCGTTTGTCCAGGGTAGTGGGGGAGATATCCGGGTAAATTTGAACAGGGGTCCCATCCAAACGAATGCTAGGAGTGTTCCTTGAGGCCCTGAGGATATCTTCTTTAATCAGGAAGTCCTTGAGGCATAGCACTATGTCCCTAGGAGGCTTTTCTGGGGGTGGAGGGGGCGTAAGGCCCTATGAATCCTATCACAGGAAAAGGCAGTCAATGGGGAGTCAGGCAGGAGAGATTGAAATAGCTTTTGAACGGCTGGCAGCAATTCTGTCACCGATTCTTGGACTCCACGCACCCTAAGATTGTTACGTCGATTCCTGTTATCGAGGTCCTCTATGTGTGCTTGTAATTGTAGGACCGTTTCTGACAAAGATTCATGCTCTTTTCTAAGATCAGAGTACCCTAGGGACTGTTCATCATGCTTCGTCTCCAGCAAGTCCGTTCTACTTCCCAGAGCTGCAATCTCCAGAGACAAAGTATTAGTGGACTTATGCAGCTCTGATTGAAACTTCTGGGCAATTTTGTCATACATCAGGGTTAGACTTGCATCCAAATCTGCCTTAGTTAATTGTAATGAGTACTCAGTCTCCCAGGGAGTGTGCCGGTGAGGTAGCTGCAGCGGGAAGGTGTGCCTGTGACTGTGTCTTCCGGGCGCCATCTTGGGCCTGCATGTTCCTCTCTCTCACTCTTAATAAGTATGTGGTTAGAGATCTTTGAGCCGGTTTGGAGCGGCGATTTTTGGGTCCCGGCATGCGCTGGATGTTCCACCGGGGGTGTTAGAAAGAATTGGGTCGAAATTCAGCGTGGATAGCCCCGGGCAAGTGCCGTTCTCCTTCGTGGCTCACGGAGCTCTCAGCCCTTGCTTCCTCCTCGGTTCGCGCCGTGCATGCGCCCCTCGTTTCTGCTATTTTAAGGAGATTGTACATCCTATGGGTTCCATCCGGATCTTGTCTTCCTTTAACAAAATTAGGTGGGGGGTTACTTCTGCTAGGCGATTAGCTAGAATTTTTGAGTATATATTTAAATCTGTATTGAGTAAAGATATGGGTCTAAAGTTTTGTGGGGCATCCGTTTTTTTTCCCGGTTTGGGAAGGGCTACTATGATGGCTTGGAGCATTTCTTCCGGGAATGAGCTGTCGATAGTAGCTTTGTGAAAAAGTTTGTTCATATATGGCACTAAAATAATGGAGAAGGCTTTATAATATTCAGCCGAAAAGCCGTCGGCACCTGGTGATTTGTTTTGGAGTAGGGATTTAACCACTTGAGCAATTTCATTACCTGTTATTGCAGAATTTAAATAACTTAGTTGGTCACTATTTAGGGTAGGGAGATTAACTGAATGGAGAAAATCATTGATCCCTGTATCGGTAGGTTGTGACGTTGAGGGGTCTTCTTTCAAATTATATAGTTGTTTATAGTAATTATAGAATGCATTTGCTATATCCTTGGGGTGGTATTCTATTTGTGACGTAATAGGGTCTTTAATATAGGATAGTTTGGACTTCTGCTGTTTTTTGCGAATATGGGCCGCTAAAAATTTGCCAGCCTTGTTTCCTTGGGTATAGTGTGTAGCTTTAAATTTTTGCAGATGTAGCTGATGTTCTAAAATTAAATAGGTTCTAACCTCTTGTCTGATTTGATTTAACTCTGCATTAATCTGGGAGGAAGGGTTTGCTTTGTGCTGTTGTTCGAGGGATGTAAGTTTAGCCATTAGTGTGGTAAATATTTTTAATTTCTTTTTTTTCCCGTGATGCTGTTTGTAATAGTAGGCCTCTACTAAAAGCTTTGTGCGTACACCATAGCGTGAAAATATTTATGTCCGGAGTGTCAATAATTTGAAAGAATTCTTTGATCCGATCACACAAACCATCCCTATGTTTCGGATTCTTCAAAATTGATATGTTGTTTCGCCACAGATGTATAGGTGACGCTGCATTGTTTTCTTTAATTGAAAGGGAAACGGGAGCGTGATCAGACCAAGTAATTGGGTGAATTTTAGCTGATAATGCATTATTCAGACAATTTAGATCAGCTACAAATAAGTCGATTCTTGAATAAGACTTATGTGGAGCTGAGTAGTAAGTAAAATCTCTTTCACTAGAGTTGACACAGTGAAATACATCATATAAGCTCTTAGATTTATGTGGAGATGAACAATCTAGTTGTTTATTAGGAACACAATTAAAATCTCCACAGTACAGTACTAAGCCTTTTCTGATGCTCTCAACCTTTTTTTTGAGGGCACCCAAAAAGGACAATTGTCCTTGGTTCGGAGCATATATATTAATGATAGTATACATGGTGTTGTTTAGTCCACAAACTATGATAATATATCTTCCTGCTTTATCGCATATTACATCCTATAATTTAAATGCTACATTTTGGTTTATAGCGATCATCACTCCACCTTTTTTCTTTGGGCCTGAAGCCATGAAGGTGTGCGGGAATTGTTTGTCTTTGCATAAGGGGTGCTTCTGTTGGACAAAATGAGTTTCTTGGATGCATAATACATCGCTCTTAAGGGACTTTACTTGCTGCCACATTGCCCTTCTTTTGAACGGACTGTTGAGACCATGAGCGTTAATAGTCACAACGTTAAGAACCATTTGACTGTTGAGCTAGATTCTTGTTTGTAGATGTATTCAAAATTTGAATTGTGAAGTAGTATATGAAGGTACCTGTGATTAAAGTTGTCTTGAGGTTGATTGAAGGGTAATCGCTCAGAGGAGGTGGCTTTACAAAGAGAATAGAATCCAGATTGATGTAGAATAAAAAGGAATAGGTAAAAAACGTCAACATTCAAACAAAAAACAAAACTTAAAAAATTGAGGAGATTTTCCTCGAAGTGCGAATAAAATCGCATAGGAACACTTGGGAGTAGAAGCTCCTAATAACCATCTTCGGCCCTTGAGATAAGTGTGCAAACATTGAGTATGTTATTACTTCTTAGTGTATGGGAGAACAGTCAAATATCGTTGCCTGATTTCCATTCAGGGGAAATGCCTCTAGGGGGTTTGGTAGTGAGGGTGTAATCCTCTTCTGTTGGGAGAAGCCCCCATTTTCTTGTAAGTTGGAGGCCTTCTTCCAGAGATCTAATGGCAAATGTACGACCATCTTTAGTTACAAGGAGTTTCGTAGGGAAGCCCCAGGAGTATGGAAGTTTGTTATTGCGCAATAACTTTGTTAGTGTTATTAACTTTTTCCTTGCTAGCATTGTGTGCTGGGAGAGATCAGCATATATATTGATGCCTGAGAAAGGGTTGGGTAGTGGGAAATTTTGCCTTGCAAAACGCATTAAGTCGTCTTTGACGTGGAAAAAGTGTATGTGAGCTATGACGTCGCAAGGTACTTTTTCTGGTAGATATTGCGGCTTAGGTAGTCTGTGAGCTCGATCTACAGTAATTTCCCCATCTGGCGTGTCGGGAAGTAGATCTTTAATTAGCTGCTGAACATAGTCCCGGAGTGCAGAGGGGGGCACAGACTCCGCCACCCCTCGCAGTTTTATATTATTTCTACGGGACCTATCCTCTAGATCCGCCATTTTGTTTTTTAAGGCTTCCAACTCCTCATCCTTTTCATTGTGTGCATCCACTAACTCGTTATGTGCCGTTGTAAATTCCGCCATTTTGTCTTCCACGTCGCTAACTCTCTCCCCAATTTCATTGATATCGGTTTTTATTTGTGATATGCAGTCCATGAGGTCCCTATGCATGGACCCCCACTAGGGATGAGCTTCGAGTTCGAGTCGAACTCATGTTCGACTCGAACATTGGCTGTTCGCAAGTTCGCCGAACAGCGAACAATTTGGGGTGTTCGCAGCAAATTCGAATGCCGCAGAACACCCTTTAAAAGACTATGGGATGGGGGGAGGCTCCCGCTCTTCTCTTCATCTTCTTCTTCATCCTCTTCTCTTCCTTCTTCTCTTCTTCTCTTCTTCATTTTCTTCTCCGGGCCGCTCCACATCCATGCTGGCATGGAGGGAGGCTCCCGCTGTGTGATGGCGTCTCCTCGGCTGACGGTTCTTAAATAACGGGGGGCGGGGCCACCCGGTGACCCCGCCAAATCTGGCGCACGGGACATGACGGGACTTCCCTGTGTCATTCCCCGTGACGTCACAGGGAAGTCCCGTCAAGTCACCATGCGTCAGAGGGGGGCGGGGGTCACCGGGTGGCCCCGCCCCCGTTATTTAAGAACCGTCAGACGAGGAGACTCCGTCACACAGCGGGAGCCTCCCTCCATGCCAGCATGGGTGCGGAGCGGCCCGGAGAAGAAAATGAAGAAGAGAAGAAGGAAGAAGAGAAGAGGATGAAGAAGAAGATGAAGAGAAGAGCGGGAGCCTCCCCCCCATGCCATGGGTGCGGAGCGGCCCGAGGAGAAGAAGATAGAAGACGCCGCGGAGGAGATGCTGGACGAGAAAGCCGGAGGAAGAACCAGAAGAGCCAGAAGAACCAGAAGAAGAAGAAGATGAAGGAAGATAGAAGAAAGAAGAAACATTTAAATAAAGGAATTGTCAAAAACTGTCTCTTGTCATTTTTAACATTTTTGACAGTTTTTTAGTGAAATGGTAGGGGTAAGTACCCCCTTACTATTTCACACAGGGGGGGCCGGGATCTGGGGGTCCCCTTGTTAAAGGGGGCTTCCAGATTCCGATAAGCCCCCCGCCCGCAGACCCCCACAATCACCGGCCAGGGTTGTGGGGATGAGGCCCTTGTCCTCTTCAACATGGGGACAAGGTGTTTTGGGGGGCTACCCCAAAGCACCCCCCCAATGTTGAGGGCATGTGGCCTGGTACGGTTCAGGAGGGGGGGCGCACTCTCGTCCCCCCCTCTTTTCCTGCGGCCTGCCAGGTTGCGTGCTCGGATAAGGGTCTGGTATGGATCATTGGGGGGACCCCACGCCGTTTTTTTTTTTTTTTGGCGCGGGGTTCCCCTTAAAATCCATACTCAGGTCTGGTATGGAATTAGGGGGAACCCCACGTCATTTTTTAAAAAAAATTTTGGCCGGGGTTTCCCTTAATATCCATACCAGACCTGAAGGACCTGGTATGGAATTTAGGGGGACTCCCACGTCATTTTTTTTTTAAATTTTGGTTCGGGGTTTCCCTGTGTTGAATTCCCATGCCGTTTTTATCAATGAACTTCTATGTGTATTGTCGGCAATGCAATAGCCGCGGGTAGTTTTAAATGAAATTTTTCCTTCGAAATGTCATTTTGCTGTCAGACTGTTCTAAACAAGGGAAACATGTGCCCCTTTACAGGCATACTATAGACACCCCCCTGGTACGAAATTTAAAGAGATATTACACTTTTATTGTTTGACTTTAAGCATTATTAAAATCACTGCTCCTGAAACTTTTTTTTGCATTGATCCATGTCCCCTGGGGCAGGACCCGGGTCCCCATACACTTTTTATGACAATAACTTGCATATAAGCCTTTAAAATTAGCACTTTTGATTATTCATGTTTGTGTCCCATAGACTTTAACGGTGTTCGCGTGTTCGAGCGAACTTTTTTCCTGTTCGCATGTTCGGCTCATCCCTAACCCCCGCAATGAGACCAGCATCTCTTTTATTGTAGTGTCACTTAGGGGCTGTCCAGATGTTGGGAACTCCTGAATCTGATCAATAAATTCAGTAGTGCTGTTGTGGGATGTATAATCCTCCTCATTCCTTTCCCCAGCATATGTGTGGGCAGATGAGCGCTTAGGGGCCGCTTTCTGTGGGCTTTGGGATGGAGTATTACAGGTGGATGAGCGGCTACTGTGGCCTGGAGAGAAGGACGGGGGTCTGCTGTCATCTATCCTATTTCCTCTGGTGTCTGTCTGCCTGGCGCGCTGCTGCCTGTGAGCGGCGGCGCCATCTTGGATCTCCGGCGTGCTTGCCGAGGGGTAAAAGTCTGTCAGTTTGCGGGGTCCCCCTGGGGGTTTTCTCTTACCCATCGCCGGCTTTATACTGCTGGGTCCTCTGGTACCTGCGATGTGTGTCTGCTGGCTTCAATAGTTGCTGTGTACGGGCCAGTACCGCTGGCAGTCACGGAGCTCTCTCCTTATGCGGCCATCTCCTTCAGCTGCTGGCCACGCCCCCCTTTACTCGTGTTTTTACAGAGGGGATATTCCAAATATATGTTAGATAGAGCTTGCGCAATTGCGGATCCCAAAGACAGGTCAGAACTTTTGAGCCAATCCAAATATGGAATAAAAAATAAACAGAAAAAACTATTTCCTGACATGCTCCATGGCAGCATACGTGTGGGTAGGCTCCGCCTCCATAACTACCCAATAGGACCCCTCTCCCATAAATCTTTGCTCTAGGCTGCTATCCATGTTCCTTTTTTGTCCTCCTCCGTAGGACCAGGTATTGGTTCTCCTACCTGAAGATAAACCTCCCTACGATCGATTCAGCCGAGTGCCAAAGATTCCTCTGATAGGCCCTGACTGTTAAGCAGGGTATGGAGTGTATAGCAGAGTAGCGCTGAAGATTGGATCAGTTCATCTATGTGCGCACGGTCTGTTTGCCTAATGTTTCAGGCGACCATTATCTGCTGCCAAGTCCGGTGTGTGTGTGTGGATGGCGGTTCCTCGGCCCAGGTGACCGTAGGTGGAGGGGTAAGTTTTCAAATTTATATACATGGCAGCAGTGTTTATGTGTTGTTGGTACCTTTTCTGTGTGTTTATTTCCCATCACTGGTGTCCAAGCTGGTACAGTCCCTTTCTGCGTTCCAGCAGCCGCTCTCTCGTTTCATTTCCGGGTACCGGCATGCGCTCTGCGCATGCGCGGATCCAAAACGAAGTCTAGGCTTGGTTCGCGCATGCGCGCGAGCGTCTTGCATCTGGCATCAGTGATGATGTCACGGGCGCCACTTTTAAAAGCTGTGGAAAGCTTGCACAGCCCCAGGAATGATCGTGGGGGATACGATGACTTCCCGGGGCAACTATCTTGGTGGTTCAAGGTAAGACAATCTCTATTGTCTGGGTATGAGGTTGGTTGTCAAGCCAGCTGATGTGTGAATCTGTCTCTGCAGTTTCCTATTGTGTTGACACTATGGACTCCTCACTGCCCCCTAGTGGCCAGCCCGCTTGTAGCAGGTATGTTTGCAGTTATGCTTTTCTACCTGTACAAGGATTGAGAGTAGGATTTTAGGACACCAGCTGATTTCTGTCTCTATCTTTTCTGTGCTTCTTTTCTCACAGCCCTCCTAGGTCTGATCCACACCGTAGTTCCCAAAAAAAAAGTGGATCATCAAAATCACACCACCGGCAATCTTCCTCCAGGTCTAGCCATCATAGATCTCCTTCCAGATCTGAACAGCGCAATAAAGATCCTTCTCACCCCCCTTCATTTCACTCTAGCAAGAGATCAGGAAAATCATGCTGGGGGTGCAGGATGCCTGTTCCAGGAGACAAATCCCTCTGTGATTACTGCTTCTCTAAAGCTGCAGATGAGAGGGATGCTGCAGACCAGCGTTAGAATCTATGGTGACATGGGTTGTGAAAGAATCTCTACAGGAAAGAGAGGCTCAACAGCCCCATGATTCCCCATCAGACCCATTATGCCCTCCAGTGGGTGAGGGTTCTGTACATGAGACATGGGAGTCTTCCCAGCCAAATCACCCTTCTGCTCCTGTTTTAGACAGCGAATCGGATCTGTAAGATCCTGGCGTGGGGTTTGAATATGCTTTAGTCCCTTCTTTGGTGAAGGCAGTAAAAGAGGCCCTGAAGTGGGAAGATCCAGTTACTTCCCCCCCAAAACAGAAAAAGTTTTTCAAGCAGCTCAATAGGGAGCGTCAATATTTTCCTTTTCTCTCTGAGCTGGGCGATGTCATTTCTGAGGAATGGAGCAAGATGGACAAGAAGAGTTCCATGCAGTCAAAGGTCTTGAAACTATATCCTTTTAAGGAAGAGGAAGTAAAACACCTTGAGTCAGCTCCTTTAGTGGATGCAGCACTGATGAGACTAGCAAGCTATGTAACGCTCCCCTTAGAGGATACTGTATCTTTTAAAGATCCTTTGGAAAGATGAATTGATTTAAAGGGTCTACCTGACATCAGGAATGGCATGTAAGCCAGTACTTGTGATAGCTGCAGTCTCCAAAGCTTTGGAATCTTGGTCTGATAATGCGAATGAGTTCCTAAGATGTATCTCTACTGATACAGCGAAAGATTCTCCTATCCAGGAGATCAGCCTGGCATCAGAATGTAAAGAATTACATTCTTCTCAAGAATGTAAAGCTGCGACAGACGGTCCAATAATTTGGGGGACACAGCCTTACAAGACTCCAGTGCCTCCCCCCACTCCTCATCCTCTATTGGTCCCACTTCTCTTTCCCATCTTGGTTTGAGATCATATGCTATTCTAGTAGAGACAGGGGTTGAGAGCATGTTATAGAAAGCTGAAATCAGTTTATGGGGGTCCGTGTTCTTAATTATTGCCATAAGGACATTAGGCGTAGGGTTTGGGAGGGAATCAGGAAATTGCGATTGTGCCGCATGACGGCTTTGTAGAAATCTAAAGAACATCTTATTGTGAATTGTAAATTCTTCCGTCTTTTAGTAGGTGATGCAGATAAAATATTTCCTGCATGGACCATAAAAATGTGTCATGAATTTTGTTGAATTCAGGAAGATTCATGTTGTGTTACTGGCGTATAATCATTGAACTGTGGGATTTCAAGTTTAGAAGTGGCTAAGTCCCATATTTTCATGTAGTGATATAACATGGTATATCTTTTTTCCCCTAGTTCCATCCCCCCCGAGCCCGATGCTATTGCATATATCGAGTCCTTGATGTGTTGTGCCCACTTTGGACATAGGAGCGTGAGAAACCTCTCGCTGTCCGTTTTATCTAAGTGGAAAAGCTGTGACAGTTGTGATGCAATGTAATATAGGTTAAAGTCCGGAAGAGCTGTGCCACCAAGGTCAGTCGGGTTCTTGAGAGTTTGCCTTGCCAGTTTGTGTCTAGTGGTACCCCACACAAATGGCTTGAGAAGGGACTCTAGAGATTTGAAATGTTTCAGGGGTAAGTAAACTGGAGTGTGCCAGAGAACATACAGTATTTAGGGAGTAAGATCATTTTAATTAAATTTATGCGGCCCCAGGTCCCAAGTGGGAGTCTGGATCAAACCCGTACTTTATTTTTAACCATGGAAATGAGAGGGTCTATATTGAGGGATATATAGTCTGCAGGGCATCTACATATATGGATCCCTAGATATTTAATAACATCAACTCTCTGAAGCGGTAGTCTGGCTTGGGATTCTGGGGGTGGGAAGCTATCGATTGGTAGAATTTGGGACTTATCTCAATTGATTTTCAGTCCTGAAAATATTCCGAATTGTTCGATCGTGTGGAGTGCAGTACATAGAGATGGACCCAAATCCGCTAAATATAGCAGAGTGTCGTCTGCATACATACTGATTTTTTCAATTAAAGAGCCCAGTCTAATGCCCCGTACACACGGTCGGACTTTGTTCGGACATTCCGACAACAAAATCCTAGGATTTTTTCTAACGGATGTTGGCTCAAACTTGTCTTGCATACACACGGTCACACAAAGTTGTCGGAAAATCCGATCGTTCTGAACGTGGTGACGTAAAACACGTACGTCGGGACTATAAACGGGGCAGTGGCCAATAGCTTTCATCTCTTTATTTATTCTGAGCATGCGTGGCACTTTGTCCGTCGGATTTGTGTACACACAATCGGAATTTCTGACAACGGATTTTGTTGTCGGAAAATTTTATATCCTGCTCTCAAACTTTGTGTGTCGGAAAATCCAATGGAAAATGTGTGATGGAGCCTACACACGGTCGGAATTTCCGACAACAAGGTCCTATCACACATTTTCCGTCGGATAATCCGACCGTGTGTACGGGGCATTAGTCCTTTAATCTCTGGGTTCGCTCGGATGGATATCGCCAGGGGTTCTGCCTGAACCCACTTAATGAACTTCACTAATTGAACCCACTTAATGAATTTCGGGCCAAAGCCATAGCCCTCCAAGCTACTCCAGAGATACCTCCACTCCACCGAGTCGAAGGCTTTTGCTGTGTCTAAAGTCACCACAACTCGTGAGCCAACCTCCTCATGTGTAGCCTGTAAATTCATATATAGTTTCCTGAGATTAAACGAGGTGTTGCGACCAGGCATAAAACCTGCCTTGTCTGTATGTATTAGTGATAAGATGACCTGATTAAGCCTAATGGATAGTACTTTGGCCAATATTTTGATGTCAACCTGTAGGAGGGATATTGGATGATAGGATACTGGGTATCCCGGGTCCTTTCCTGGTTTGGGGATGAGGACTATTGTTGCCTCTGTCATGGATGGGGGTAAAGTCCCAGTCTCAAAGAGATGATTGTATAAAGTTAACAGTTTAGGGGTTAGTATTTAGCTGAATTGGGAATAAAACTCAATTGGTAGTCCGTCTGATCCTGGGGATTTAGACCTAGCGAAACTGGCAATAGCAATTGTAATTTCGTCTGTGGTGAGGGGTGCCTCTAGAAGGTCTATCTGTTCTTCTGACAGCTGTGGGAAAATCACCTTCTCAAGAAAGAGGGACATTGATTGTGTCTCAGTGGGAGTTGTCGTTTTGTACAAGTCAGTAAAGAAATCTCTGAACATAGAGGTTACACTGGGTGGGTCTGTTATTTGTTGTCCTCCAGGGCCATGTAGTGTGATAATCACCGGGGGCCTATCTTCACTGTGCACCAAGTATGCCAATAACTTGCCTGCTTTTTCCCCATATTCAAACATTTTTTGTTTGGAGAAAAAAAGTTTTTGTCTGTCTTTCTGCTATTGTAACTGGGTAACTACTCTAGTTTGTAGTTTAAGCAGTTCTGCATTTACGGGGGTCGGGGTGGTGGCAAAGTCTCTTTCAGCAGAGGATAGGTCCTCCAGCGCCCTACCGAGGGCACTGGAGGAATTTGTCTTGATTTTATTAATAGCAATAATTAACGTGGAGCGAGTGAATAGCTTAAAGGAGTCCCATACTGCGGAGGGCGATGCTGACTTGTCATTCTCCACAAAGTACAATCTCCACTTATCCGTAAGCTCATCATCCTCTGGTAGAAGAGAGAGCCAAAATGGGTTCAAATGCCAGGACCGTGGTGGTTTTGCTATAGGGATGCTTAATGTAATCCAGTAGGGACTATGATCCGAGAGTATTCTGGGGCAGAATGCAGCCTCTGATAGTCTTGGTGTTAATCTGTGGGAAATGAGTATGAAGTCTATGCGGGACATGGAGTTATGAGAAGATGAGAAGCACGAGTATGATTCAGCCTGTGGGAACTTGTGGTGCCATGTATCTGTTAAGTGGAAGGTGGAAATGAGCTTAGAGAACCTAGTTTAGTTGGGAGTATTAAGGGTAGGCGGAGTAAGCTGTAGCCTATCCAAAGTCGGATTAAGTGTGGTATTAAAGTCGCCTAGCCAAACTGCAGATATAGCAGAGTGGCGGGCCATGAATGATAATCCCTCTTTAATTATGGAGATGTTAAATGAGGGTGGTACATAAAAAGCCAATATTTGTAGGGGTTCTCCATATAATTTAGCTAAGATAAATACGTACCGTCCCTGTGGGTCGGTGGACAATTCACACAACTCAAAATGTACCGATTTAGCTATCAAGATTGAGACTCCCCTGGAATGGGATGTGTGGGTAGGATAATACGCCCACCCAACCCATGGTCGGCGAAGTGCCATCTGGATGCTCCCCTCAACATGCGTCTCCACCAAGGCTATTACATCAGCATGCTGTTTCTTGAGGAATGTGAAGACTGCTGCACGCTTAAACTTCTCGCGCATGCCCCTCACATTCCACGTAAGAAATTTTAGGGATGCCATAAATAAAACCTTTTAAAATCTAATGAAACAGTTATGTTAAGTAACTTGCTCTTTATGTATGAGGCGCATAGGTTTCTAATATGCAGGCCTGGGTGCATCAATCTTGTATCACACAACATACATGAACACTCACATGAGCATAGCATTCAAAATTTTACCTGTTTTCTGCGGTAGTATGCACAATCAAGTTTAACAAAACTATAAACAAATGAACTCCCACCCCCCTCCCTGCCCTGCACTGTCCCAAACTGGTGCGGGCATATTCCCTTAACTTGTGTCCAACTGGGAAACATTCCATCTTCCAGGTTACATAGAAAATGCAGAACATCTGGCTAAGTCCCTGGGGTCTGAGTAGAACGAGGGATATCATCCATATCAGTTGTGCAAGGTATGGCACTGTTTCCCGACCCCCTTGCTTCCAATTAAATGCATCTAATATGTTCTAGAAAAAATTCCAGTAATCATGGTACTGCTCCCCAGTGGTGTGTGGGGTAAAGTCTCGCTGCATTATGCATGTTGTTGGTAGGACTTCTGCTCCTCCGGAGCCCCAGAGAGTGGACTCTTATACTGTAAATGTCCAGGATTTGTACTTTGTACTTGCGCTGGTTCGTAAACGGTTCCATGTCGCATTCAAACAGTTTTTGTGTGTAGTGAAACAGTTCACATCACAAACTGGGCGGTGTCAAAAAGGGTTCCATGCAACTGCAAGGGACAATGCATCCATGCGACTCTGAAGAAAAATTACGCTGTAAATGAGTTTGGACATAATAGACCTTTATATATATATCTGGGACTCGATCAATCAGCTCTTTCAGGGATAGCGCGACGTTCCAACCAGGAAATCACCTATTCAGGATCTTCAAAAAAGACAGCACGACCGTCATGTTCTATTCGGAGGCGGGCAGGAAAGAGCATGGAATATTTGTATTGTAAGTTCCTCAGCCTGCGCTTGGCCTCTGTAAAACTCTGCCGACGGTGTTGTACCTCCACTGAAAAATCTGGAAAAATAGCTACTTTAACATTCCCTACTGGGATGTTGCCTTTCTCCCTCGCCATCCTCAGGGCTGCATCTCGATCTTTGTAATTGAGGAGTTTAGCTATGAAAGTGCAAGGGGGGGCTCCCTGCGGGGGGGGGGGTCTGGCTGGCATGCGGTGTGCCCGCTCCACCGTAAACATAGGGGAAAAGGCTTCTCTCCTATAGGCGTTGATTAGGAGTTGTTCCAAGAACGTGGTAGTGTCCTTGCCCTCAGTCCCCTGCTTGATGGCAGGCCTATCAAGCGTATATTACATCTTCTCAGCCTATTCTCCATATCATCTTGTTTGGTAAAGAGTTGGTGTATTTGTCGTTGCACGTGGTCTGAGGATGTTTGTAAGGGTAGAATGGCATCCTCCACCGTGCTCAGCCTGGTCCCAGCTTCCTTCACTCTGTCCCTGAGCTTTTGAAAATCTTGCCTAATAAGGGAAATATCCATCTTGACTTCCTCAATTTGTGCTGTGAGGGAAGTTCTGCAAAAATTGTTCGCTTCAAGTAGTTTGTCAGTATCACTCGCTGTGCGTTCTCCCCCCCCCTGCTTTCTCAGAGGCTCCATCTTCCTCCATGTCCTCTTTGTCTTGTCGACGGTACTGATCAAGTCTTGCCGCTGCTGCCTTCTGTGATTTGGTTGGTGACATGCTGTGAGGGTCTGGGGTGTCACTCAGTGAGTCTCCAATCTTGTGTTGGCAAAACTAGTAGCCTGCGGGACAGGAGACAGAGCTGGCTTGGGCCTCAAAGCCACCAAGATGTCCGGGGTAGAGTCTGCCCCAATGTGGCAAGTGCATGATAGACTGCTGCTGCGTTTGGGGTGCTGGTAGTCTAGAGGTGCGGTGGGGAGTGTAAAAGGTCCTCAAAAGAAATTTTCAAAAGAAATAAAAAAGGCAGCAGGTTAAAAATGCAGCACAGGCCAGATGGATGAGTGTGTAAAGATGGCCGCAGGCCTCTGTATGCAGGCCGAAGCCACAGGCTTGCCTAGATGCGGCCGCCGCTCCGTCTGGCGTACTGGGGGTCAAGGAAGTCTGTATGTGTGGGGAGGGATGCATTCCAGGTCCCCAAGAAGGTTTCCCAAGAGCCGCACAGCAGCAGGGTGCAGCTACCCTGATATAGGCCGGGTGCACAGGAGGACCAAGATGGCCGCGGACCTCCGGGAAAAGGCCGAAGCCGCGGACTTGCCTGAATCCGGCCACTGTGTGGAGGATCGCCGCTCCGTTCGGGCCGCCATTGATCCGGTCACTCTGAGAGTCAGTTCAGGGGATGGTAGAAGTCCCAGGGAAGTTAACCCAGCAGTTGGTGCAGTATGAAGAGTCTATGATTAATTACAGCAGGAGTAATGGACGGAGCTCAGGGAATACACGTCCTACTCCATGCTGCGTCAGGCCACGCCCCATCACCCACTTTACACACTCATCCATCTGGCCTGTGCTGCATTTTTAACCTGCTGCCTTTTCAATCCTTAATATATTTTTCATCTATTGTCCCTTTTGTAATTTATTTATTTGTATATAATTTTTTTTCTCCTTACATGTGTGCAGTCGTGTTCGTGTCTGTGGTTTTGTAGGACCTTGCCTTCTTGTCCCGTTCGGGAGCTGCGACGCGCACTGTGGACCCTCCCTCTGCCCTGTTGTGATGTGGGGTGCGTGGGGCCGTCCTCACTGCGCGTCAACGTCACACATCCCGGCCGGACACGCTGGCGTCTTCATGACGCGGCGCCGCAGGCCGAGTGTTTGCTATCTGTTAGCCCACTGGGGGATGGCATGGTGGCGCCTCCGGCTGTGGGACCATGGTGGTCTGGTTCCTGGGCCCTTGGCCTTTTCCCCTCCTCTCCCTACTTGTGGACGAACATGTGACATTAGGGGTGTGTTTGCGGCGGCACAGCCTATATGGGCTCCTTCCCCGCATGGGTTTCACATACTGCACTCAATATTTTTCATTTGACAAGCATTATGCACCAAGGCACCTTTGTTCATAGACATTTAGACTCAGGTATACACTGCTCTCTACTTCTATCTTACGTTCATTCTTTCTGCTCTTTCCTTGTCTTTTGATTCCACTTAGCTCCATTACACACTATTTTTTCTTTCACTTTTTCATATTCACTTTCATTCATTCACATGTGTGGGACTTTTTAGGAGCCTAGCCGTGTACGGGGCCCCGAAAACCAATCACCGCCTTCAGGATTTCTAAGGGCGTAAATTTTTGATTTCACTCCTCACTACCTATCACAGTTTTGAAGGCCATAAAATGCCCAGATGGCACAAACCCCCCCAAATGACCCCATTTTGGAAAGTAGACACCCCAAGCTATTTGCTGAGAGGCATGTTGAGTCCATGGAATATTTTATATTTTGACACAAGTTGCGGGAAAGTGACAATTTTTTTTTTTTGCACAAAGTTGTCACTAAATGATATATTGCTCACACAGGCCATGGGCATATGTGGAATTGCACCCCAAAATACATTTAGCTGCTTCTCTTGAGTATGGGGATACCACATGTGTGGAACTTTTTGGGAGCCTAGCCGCGTACGGGGCCCCGAAAACCAATCACCGCCTTCAGGATTTCTAAGGGTGTAAATTTTTGATTTCACTCTTCACTGCCTATCACAGTTTCAGAGGCCATGGAATGCCCAGGTGGCACAACCCCCCCCAAATGACCCCATTTTGGAAAGTAGACACCCCAAGCTATTTGCTGAGAGGCATGGTGAGTATTTTGCAGCTCTCATTTCTTTTTGAAAATGAAGAAAAACAAGAAAAAACTTTTTTTTTCTTTTTTCAATTTTCAAAACTTTGTGACAAAAAGTGAGGTCTGCATAATACTCACTATACCTCTCAGCAAATAGCTTGGGGTGTCTACTTTCCAAAATGGGGTCATTTGGGGGTGGGGTTGTGCCACCTGGGCATTCTATGGCCTCCAAAACTGTGATAGGCAGTGAAGAGTGAAATCAAAAATTTACGCCCTTAGAAAGCCTGAAGGCGGTGCTTGGTTTTCGGGGTCCCGTACACGGATAGGCTCCCAAAAAGTCTCAAACATGTGGTATCCCCGTACTCAGGAGAAGCAACAGAATGTATTTTGGGGTGTAATTTCACATATTCCCATGGCATGTTTGAGCAATATATCATTTAGTGACAACTTTGTGCAAAAAAAAAAAAAAAATTGTCTCTTTCCCGCAACTTGTGTCACAATATAAAATATTCCATGGACTCGACATGACTCTCAGCAAATAGTTTGGAGTGTCTACTTTCCAAAATGGGGTCATTTGGGGGGGGGTTTGAACTGTCCTGGCAGTTTATGCACAACATTTAGAAGCTTATGTCACACATCACCCACTCTTCTAACCACTTGAAGACATTATTTTTAAACTGTTCCTTTCATTTTTTTAAAATCATTTTTATTGTTATCTCAGGGAATGTAAATATCCCCTATGATAGCAATAGGTAGTGACAGGTACTCTTTTTTGAAAAAATTGGGGTCTATTAGACCGTAGATCTCTCCTCTGCCCTCAAAGCATCTGACCACACCAAGATCGGTGTGATAAAATGCTTTCCCAATTTCCCAATGGCGCTGTTTACATCCGGCGAAATCTAAGTCAGGAAATGCTTGTAGCTTCCGGTTTCTTAGGCCATAGAGATGTTTGGAGCCACTCTGGTCTCTGATCAGCTCTATGGTCAGCTGGCTGAATCACCAGCTGCATTCTCAGATTCCCTGTTGAGACAGGAGAGCCAGAGAAAAACACGGAAGACGGTGGGGGGGGGCATCCCCTCCCACTGCTTGTAAAAGCAGTCTAGAGGCTAATTAGCCGCTAGGATTGCTTTTACATGAAAGCCGACCACTGGCTGAAAAGAATGATACCAAGATGATACCTAAACCTGCAGGCATCATTCTGGTATAACCACTCAAAGTCGTGAATGGCGTACCTGAAGACAAGAAAATGGTTAATAATAAAACACAGTAAACAGTAAAGTATAAAAAATTGCATACCTGAAAAGCAAACATGATAAAACATAATAACAATAAAATATTGCAGAATAGAATACAGTAAAAAAGAGCAGAACAATAGAGAGAGAATAGAGAGAGAGAGAACAATAAAACGACAACTATTTTTTTTTATTTTATATATATATATATATATTTTTTTTACACTTTTTTTTGTAACTAACTTTTATAACTGTAACCGGTTCCAGGTTCGGGTCTCTCAAAATGCGATGGCATCTTGGGAGACCCTGTGAAAGTGTGCCTAGTCTGTGCAATGCTGTACCCTACGCTAATACTCAACTAGTGAATGGTAGCGTTCAAAACATTCACCAATGCAAAGACCAGGATTGTCAGGACAGGAGGGACAATAATAGCGGGTGTCACACCTATATCTGCGCTTGCTGCAGACACAACATCTTTTTTGGGGGGTTGGTTGGGTAGGGGTACTTGGGAGGACATAAAAAAAATGCCTCTCATGCAGCCGGCTGCATTTGGTTGGGGAATGGGGGAAGTACGGGCGCTGCAGAAGTGGTGGGTTCCCAATTAGGATTGGCGAATGCAGCAGGAAGGGCACTATGGGCACGACGGGCCTGTTTGTCTTCTTCTTGGTGGCAGCGGGACACTACTTGAGCTTGCCACCTCACCAGCTTGAACTGCACTTATGGGACTCGCCACGTCACCATGTGTTACTGCAGTGCTGGTTTGACTACGACCGGGGTGTACTAGGCCGCTGGTGCTTGCCAGTTCACCAAAACGCTACCAAAAAAACTGTTAGCGATCGCAGGGATCAGGCCTGACTCTGCGAACGCTGCAGTTATGTGTTTAGTGTTTTGCAAGTGACAGTGATCGATCGATACTGCACTTGGGTGGGCTGGGCTGGGCCAGGCGGAGGGGCAAAACGCAGGTGCTAGCAGGTATCTGGGCTGATCCCGCTAACACTGCGTTTTTGGGAACCCTAAACTGCTGGGGACGCTAGTATAGATCTGATCGGATCAGATATTGATCCGTTCAGCTACTATACCACTAAGGGAGGTGTATGCTGCGTGCGTGGGTGTTAACGGTACTGGCGCTAACCTGACGCTGCCTGGGGCTGGTGCTTGCCAGTTCACCAGAACGCTACCAAAAAAACTGTTAGCGATCGCAGGGATCAGGCCTGACTCTGCGAACGCTGCAGTTATGCGTTTAGTGTTTTGTAAGTGACAGTGATCGATCGATACTGCACTTGGGTGGGCTGGGCGGAGGGGCAAAACACAGGTGCTAGCAGGTATCTGGGCTGATCCCACTAACACTGCGTTTTTGGGAACCCTAAACTGCTGGGGACGCTAGTATAGATCTGATCGGATCAGATATTGATCCGATCAGATACTATACCACTAATGGAGGTGTACGGTGCGTGCGTAGGTGTTAGCGGTACTGGCGCTAACCTGACGCTGCCTGGGGCTGGTGCTTGCCAGTTCACCAAAATGCTACCAAAAAACCTGTTAGCGATCGCAGGGATAGGGCCTGACTCTGCGAATGCTGCAGTTATGCGTTTAGTGTTTTGTAAGTGACAGTGATCGATCGATACTGCACTTGGGTGGGCTGGGCAGGGCTGGGCCGAGGGGCAAAATGCAGGTGCTAGCAGGTATCTGGGCTGATCCCGCTAACACTGCATTTTTGGGAACCCTAAACTGCTGGGGACGCTAGTATAGATCTGATCAGATCAGATATTGATCCGTACAGATACTATACCACTAAGGGAGGCGTATGCTGCGTGCGTGGGTATTAGCGGTACTGGCGCTAATCTGACGCTGCCTGGGGCGACGCTTATCACCGCCGGGCGATCAGGGGGCTAAACCTTTATTCGGTAATAAACGGCGGGTGCCCTGACACTATAAAAAATAAACAAACTAGCCAGCGTCACCCGTAACAGTTATACGGTGATCAGTGGTGAAGGGGTTAACTAGGGGGCAATCAAGGGGTTAAAACATTAGGTAGTATATAGACATGTGCACACTGAAATATTTCGTTTCGGAATTTCGTTTTCGTCTGAAAAATAAATTTATTTAGTTACTCCCGAAATTCGTTTTTATTTATTTCGTTTTTCGTTAAAAATTGCATTAGTCTGAAAATCCAAATTAAGGTTGAATCTGTCATTGAAGGCTTATGGTGTCTGTCGAATGTTCAAAGAAGATTCGACGGAGCAGCTAAACTGTACACAATGCCGTATAGTTTACCTTCTCTGTTAAATCTTCTTAGAACTTTCAACAGACACCATAAGCCAAAGTACGTGTGTACTTAGTTCTAGCTATTTTACTGCTCCACCTCTTTGGTTACAATCAGCCAATAACATTCATCATCATCATTATTTTTATTTATCTTTTCTCCCCTGCGTCGAATCTTTCCTCCCCTACGTCGAATCTTTTCTCTCTACGTCGAATCTTTTCTCTCTATGTAGAATAATCTTGGACTAATAGAGCTAAGGTTAGGCACATTCGACCACAGGTTTGATGGACACAGATTGTTATTGTCATCATCATGTCGAATCTCCTATCTATATCGAACTGTTGTAGCAACGAAAACGAAAATAAAGCATTTGTTTATGTCGGATCTTTCGTTTTTCGGACTCTGCACTTTGGTTATCGTTTGGTAAAACGATAATGAAAATACCTAAAATTCGGACGAAAATACATTCGGATGAAAACGAATGCACATGTCTAGTAGTATATGGGGGTCCCTGTCACTATAAAACGCTGACGGCGAACCTAAATATTTAGCTCCCTAACTATCGTCACCAGTGACACTGATACAGCGATCAGAAAAATGATCGCTTATCGACACTGGCGACAGGGGGGTGATCAAGGGGTTAAAACTTTATTAGGGGGGGTTAGGGGGGTACCCTAGACCTAAAGGGGGCTAACAGTAACTGTCCTACCACACTAACTGTCACAAACTGACACCAAGCAGTAATCAGAAAAAAAAATTAAATAAAAAAACTGCTTGGTGTCAGTGTGACAGGGGGGGGGAGGGGGGATTAGGGGGTGATCGGGGGGGGATCAGGGGGTAAAGGGGGTGTTTTGTGTGCCTGGCATGTTCTACTGTGTGTGTGTAGTGTTACACTCACATTGCAGTCTTCTCTCCTCGGCGCCGGAACGGAAAATACAGAGCCGAGGAGAGATGACATAATTTCCTTTGCTGCTGTTTAGCATACAGCAGCAGAGGAATGATTTGATTGGCCGGCGGCGATCGCGAGGGGGGGCCACAAACTGATGGTCTCCCCCTCATCTTCTGCCTGCCCGTGCCACCTTGCCGACGTACATCGGCGTGAGGCGGTCCTTAAGTGGTTAAAACTACTCACGGCTATTAATGAATTGCCGGTCCGACAATACACATAAAAGTTAATTGAGAAAAACGGCATGGGAATTCCCCACAAGGGAACCCCAAACCAAATTTAAAAAAAATGACGTGGCGGTCCCCCTAAATTCCATACCAACCTCCGTCAGGTCTGGTATGGATATTAAGGGGAACCCCGCCAATGTTTTTTTAAAAAATGGCATGAGGTCTCCCCAAAAATCTATACCAGACACTTATCCGAGCACGCAACCTGTCAAGCTGCAGGAAAAGAGGGGGGGACGAGAAAGCACACCCCCTCCTGAACCATACCAGACCACATGCCCTCAACATTGGGAGGGTGCTTTGGGGTAGCCCCCCAAAACACCTTGTCACCATGTTGATGGGGACAAGGGCCTCATCCCCACAACCCTTGCCCGGTGGTTGTGGGGGTCTGCGGGCAGGGGGCTTATCTAAATGTGGAAGCCCCCTTTAACAAGGGGACCCCCATATCCCTGCGCCTGAAAAAACGGCTGTTTTAAAAAGAAAATGTTTGCATTGATCCATGTCCCCTGGGGCAGGACCTATGTCCCCAAACACTTTTTATGACAATAACTTGCATATAAGCCTTTAAAATTAGCATTTTTGATTTCTCCCATAGACTTTTAAAGGGTGTTCCGCGGCTTTCGAATTTGCCGCAAACACTCCAAATCGTTCGCTATTCAGTGAACTGGCGAACAGCCGATGTTCGACTCGAACTCGAAGCTCATCCCTACTCCTGATGATAGGTATAAAGGCCTTGAAACGCGTAGAGCCAACAACAACCTAGTGTACACATCTATGAATCCTTTTTGGCCTTACCAATACATTTGTTTTTTTTTATATTTTATTTTTTTATTTTTGATATTTTTGCCTGTTCATAATCTGCATAGCTATACAATTATTTTTTTGTGTAATCATGTTCTAATCATTTCATGTATCCTAAATCATGTACTGATTCTTTGTTGGAATGTTTATTTATGAATTTTCTCTGACTTTTATGAATTGTAAAGTTATACAAATGTTTATATATAGCAGAATGCATAGAATTATTTGATATAAAAACTTTATGATAATCTGAATCAATTAAAAGCCGTTTTTACTTTATTTTACTATTGCTCCCATGTGCTTATGAAAAGTCCTGCCATTTGCTTTTTTACCAAATATCATTTTGCCGGAATAGAGAAGGGGACCTGAGTGGCCCTACCACACCTCATTAAAGTCCCACCAATATTCTCTCCTTTACATACTAAGCATTAATGTGATGTTGAAAGCATTAGGAAATGGCCTTTAATTCAAGCGGAACCTGCAGGCGTGGGCATGGCTCTGGAGGACTTGAACCTGGCTGCTGACTTTTGACTGAGGATTCAATAGATCTAGTTCTAGGGCTAGAGCATTCAGTCACAGCCATGAGAGTCTTATGGTGGTGCCACTGAAGGGTGTATGAAGATTCCACACAAGCCCTTTGTTACATTCCCCATAATGGGAGGTTGTTGTTTGGCAAAACATTGGATGAAGCGAGTGACAGAATAAATGTCCAGAGTGTGGCCACAGTCTAATAAGAGGAAGCAACCATCTTTTTTGCTCAAGTCAGTTGATCTGCGGAAGGGTTCAGGAGGCCAAATCTTGTAGGCCAGTCTGAAATTTACCAGATCACAGTGCGCGGGGCTCAAATTCCTGTTTACATGGAATCAAACCCAGAGCAGGTTGCTAGACATGTGGAAAGTCTTTGAAGGTGGGCCCAACCAGTGTCTTCCAGTGGGAGCCAGGATAGCCTCCTTTTTTGGAGGGTTTGGGGGACAAACATCAGAGAGTTAGCTTGGAGTAAAATCAACAAATCCTTTCATTTATGACCACCAGATCTCAAGAAGACAGAATTACCGCAATATTACGTATAAGGATTATACTGCAACAAGCCCATAGTTGCCACCAAAAGAACAAATTGGGTTTTTTCCCCATTCTTTTTACTACCCAAGCTATCAGGAGCTTTGCCTACTGTCTGGGCTTGAAGAAATTGAATGGGTACATACATAACAAAAGGTTCAAGATTTAGTCCATGCAAACAGTCATGGCGATAATTCAGCATAAGGACTGGTTAAGAGTCAATCGACCTGGCTGACCTATACTTCCATATACCAATCAGTGCGTAACATCAGAGACATCTGAGATTTGCAGTGACCAGCTGTCACTTCAAGTTCAGGTGTTTGCCATTTTTATAACTGACACAGCATCAAGAAACTTTTTAAACATTTTGTTGGCAGTAGTGGCAGCTATTTGTCTTTGGAGATAAGGCTATACCACTACTCGGACAATGTTTTGATTGTTGCAGGTGTAAGCCAGGAGCTAGCAAAGAATCACAGTCTTGTCCTAGAAATTCTTTTTCAGAGTTCAGTCAACTAGTGAACAAACATGAAAAACAGTTAGGGCTCAGCCGCCTCTACTGTCACTGAGATGGGAGAGGGAAGGGAAATGCGACTGTGAGGAGAATACATACCAGAAATACACGGCTCCCCTCCCCCCCACTGAGCCAGATACCCTATGGTTCGGTGTGCCATGGAGGAGGTGATCAATCTGGATATCGCAACTAAGTCTGACTACATGCGCTTTACCCCTGTAGGGGTATAAGGATCTGGTGAGTGTGGAACTGAGGGGGAGCACGAGTGAATATCCCATTGTCTGCTGACGTGGGGTATGGCCAAGAATGCATAAAATTGCTTTTAAATACCGTCAATTTCCTTTCTTGGCCTGTCCTCACGTCAGCACAGGACTCCCTCCCAAGTGGCCTGTCACAGGCTAGGTTATTGAACAGTGTCTTTTATTCAGCTATGAAGAGGTGGTCCTATAGGGCGCCAGATGAGGCATTAGCCCATTGTGTGCTGATTTGCGGACAGGCCAGGAAAGGAAAATATTATGGTAAGTATTTCTTAACAATTTTCCGTATTCTGACCAGGGAATGGGACATAATTTGGGGAATGAATTGAAGTGACACTAAAGGTTCGAATATTTTTTTTTTAAATAACAAACATGTCATACTTACCTCCACTGTGCAGCTCGTTTTGCACAGAGTGGCCCCAATCCTCGTCTTCTGGGGTCCCTCGGCGGCTGTCTCGGCTCCTCCCTGCTTCTGATAACCCCTCTGGAAAGCGCTCTCTAGGGGTTTACCTTGCTGGCGCGCTCCCGAGTCCTGTGTTCGGCGTCCATAGCCGCCAACTACAGGACTCAGCCCCGCCCCCGGCCCTTGCGTCATTGGAGTTGATTGACAGGAGCACGAGCCAATGACTGGGCTGCAATCAATCTATCCAATGAAGAGCCGAGAAGACCGAGCAAAGGAAGAGCGCGTTCACAACGCTGGACTTTCCAGGGCTCAGGTAAGTAAAATGGGGGAGCTGGGGGGCCAGTGATTATAAGATTTTTTTTGCAAAGGATGCATTAAGGTGAAAAAACATGAACCTTTACAACCCTTTTAAGAATACACAGTTGAAAGATATAATAAAAGAAGAAAGGATCTGCCCATAACAGGAATTAAAACACAGGGGTGATTGAATGACACTGAATGAATGGAGGTATTTACAGCTAAAACATTTTGTAACAACTCTACCACAGCCAATTAGAAAGGAAGAGGATCCAAATTTAATGCAACATCTTTGTAATTCACAGGAGACTGTGAAAAACTCTGTAGTACAGATTTATAAAATACTCACGGGTTGGCAGAGCTGAGAATCCCTCCATTCATTAAAAAATAGGAAAAGGAATGGGGAACACGATTAGAAGAACGACAAAGCAGTAAAATACTAAAAGCAGTACATAACTCTGCAGTAGACATAAATACAATTGATATTAAAGTGGATGTAAACCCATGGTCATCCTTTCTAAACTACTGCCATAGGGGTTATCTATAGGATATACACGCCTCCTGCATGTATCTTTACCTGTCAAATGTCTCCCCTCTGTCTGTTATGAGAACCCAAAAACTGCAGATTCTGTGGGTGGGTCTGTTGTCTGGAGCTCGATGGGTGGAGTCGTGATGTCAGTAGACTCCCCGCCCACCTCTACACTCCCCTTGTCAATATGCATTTTTCCTGTGTATTTCTTACACTGAACTTCTGCTATGATCTCTAACATCCAGTGAAAAGACAGAAAAGTAACCACATGACTTCAGCATGCCAAATCATGCTGAGGTGTGGAACAGCCAATCCTTGCAGAGCTGCTGAAGAAAGGAGTGGGGGTGGGAATTAAAAAATAATGCATGTCTTAGGCTAGTGCACGAGATATGTAAATCACCTGTCACTCACAGCAAGGGGGAGGATTTTACAAAGTTTTTCTGTGTTTGTCAAGATTTATCACACAGAACAATAAAAGAAGATTACTCAGAGCTGGATTAACTCTTTGTGGCAAGACTGGGCTCAAATGATAGGAAATTTTATACTCTACATTATAGATATGCAATTAGCGGACCTCCAGCTGTTGCAAAACTACAAGTCCCATCATGCCTCTGACTCTGGGTGTCATGCTTGTGGCTGTCAGAGTCTTGCTATGCCTCATGGGACTTGTAGTTCTGCAAAAGCTGTAGGTCCGCTAATTGCATCTCCCTGCTCTACATTATGATATAAAAAATAATAATTTTCGGGTTTACATCCACTTTAACTATAAATATATGTCAAGATGTTATATAATACACGAGAAAGCACAAAAATATCAACCAGAGAAATCACCATTGTGTTGGAGAGGTTGTAATATGAAGGGCACTATAATTCATATATGGTGGGAATATCCTAAAATGCGAGAGTATTGGCAAGAGGTGGAGAAATGTATTGAAGAAGTTACAGGAATTGGAATACCAGACGACCCGTGGTGCTGTCTATTTCATAGTACAGATAAAACAATAAAGGAGTACAGTATTGCCACATTTGCTAAATGCGGCAAAGGGAGTTATCCCAAAAAAAGGCTAGACCCAGAAAGACCCTCAATAAAGGAATATTTTAAAAGAGTCAAGTACATACAGTATATAATATGGAGTACGTATGAAGTAGGGAAGAAGACAGGACAGAAAAATTTGCTGGAATTTGGGAAAAGTTGACAGACTTTAAGAAAACCAACAAATATGTAGAAATATGTGTGGAGTAAGAAACAAGTGGGAGGTAGATGGAGACGAGGAGGAGAGGGAGGAGGAAGGGGTGTCTGGCACAGGAGGGGGAGGGAGGTGGTATAGGGGAAAATAGTAATATATGTTTTTGGTACTTGTGATTTGCTGCTATTTCCTTTTCAATCTGCAGTGCTGTCATTTTCTCAAAAATGCAATATGGCAACCTGGAGGTGTTTTTTATACAGCTGGTATAGAGCAGGGGTAGGCAACCTCCAGCACTGGTGCCGCAAGCGGCACTCCAAGCCCCTTTTTCCAGCACTCGACTACCTCCCCATCAGCAGAGCAGCACAGGGAAGTGTCAGTGAGACTCTAATACATTACAATTTCAGAATTCCCCACCTGCACTGAGGGGGAGGCACTGCGCTCCCACACATTGTAAAATATGGGAGACATTGTTGGGTTCTCTAACTTTGCTGTAGCTGTCAGCTTTTGTGATGGGGAAGAGATTGGGTACAGTTCTGCTAGGGCGGTCCCTGTTTCCAGGAGGAGGGGGACTGTCATTGGCCACTGATAAAGCCAATCACAGTCCTGCTAGCCCCGTCCACCAACCTGGAGGAAGATGACTCACTTGGTTGCCACTACTAACCTCAGGAAGAAGAGATTTCACTGTGATTAAGAAAACCCCAATCAGGTGACAGTTTGTGGAATTACTGTTGAGCTTCTTTGCGTCACTACTGAACCCTGGCACTCTGTATCACTTACTACTGAACCCCTGCACTCTCTGTCCCTTTAAGTTACAGCCAGTATTCAGCGCAATGAAAATCAAACCCAACTTTTGCTGTGCTGCACTTTTTCTCAGCTGCGGGGGCCCATTTTATGATCCTGCAAACAGGCCCACTGCTTTCAAAAATACCCGTGACCTGAGCTCATTGCGCATCCTATCCATATGCTTGCATGTGACATCACATACATCCCATACATCCCAATGGGATGTATGGGATGTATGGGATGATCCCATGCATCCCATACATCCCATACATGCATGTGGGCTGGATGCAAGAGTTGGATCAGCAGGATGAGTGTGTCAGGACAGGTAGATGTGTCTCTTTTTTTCTGCTTCCTTTCACCACTCTGCATATCAAGCATGTCATAGATGAGAAGAGGGTACAGCGTTGGAGCAGATGAGAAGGAGGGTACAGCGGTGGGGAAAATGAGCAGAAGGGGTTCAGAGGTGGGACAGAAGAGCAGGAGGGTACATTGGTGGGGCAGATGTGCAGGAGGTACAGTGGTGGAAGAGATAAGGGGCTTCAGCAATGGGACAGAAAAGCAGGGGGCTACAGTGATGGGACAGATGAGCAGGGGGCTCAGTGTTGGGCCAGATGCGAAGGGGGTTCAGTGGTGGGACAGAAAATCAGGAGGGTAGAGCAGTGAGGCAGATGTGAAAGGAGGTGTATTGGTGGGACAGATGAGCAGAGGAAACAGAGGTGGGACAGTAGAGCAGGGGGTACAGAGGTGAGACAGGTGTGAAGGAGGTACATTGGTGGGGCAGATGAGAAAGCGGGTTACAGTGGTGGGGCAGATGAGAAGATGGGTTCAGTGTTAGGACAGATGAGAAGGTGATTCAGTAGTGAGACAGAAAAGCATGGGGATACATTGGTGGAGCAGATGTGCAGGGAGGTACAGTGGTGGGGCAGATGAGAAAAGGGGTACTTTGATGAGGTAGATGAGCAGCGGGGTAACAGTGGTGGGACAGAAGAGCAAGGGGGTACAGTGGTGGGGCAGATGTGCAGGAGGTACAGTAGTGGGAAGGATGAGAAGGGGGTTTAGCGGTGGGACAGAAAAGCAGGGGGGTACAGTGATGGGGCAGATAATAAGGGGGTTCAACGGTGGGAAAGATGAGCAGGGGGGTTCAGTGTTGGGGTAGATGAGAAGGGGGTTCAGCGGTGGGACAGAAGAACAGTGGGGTAGATCAGTGGGGCAGATGTGAAAGGAGGTGCATTGGTGGGACAGTAAAGCAGGGGGTTACAGTGGTTGTGCAGAAGAGCAGGGGGTACAGAGGTGGGGAAGATGTACAGGGGGTACAGTGGTGGGACAGAGGAGAAAAGAGGTACATTGGTGGGACAGATGAGCAGGGGGAACAGAGGTGGGACAGATATGCAGGAGGTACAGTGTTGGGGCAGATGAGAAAGGGGGTTGCAGTGGTGGGGCAGATGAGCAGTTAAGTTCAGTGTTAGGACAGATGAGAAGATGGCTCAGCAGTGAGACAGAAGAGCATGGGGTACAGCGGTAGAGCAGATGTGCAGGGAGGTACAGTGGTGGGGCAGATGAGAAAGGAGGAACATTGGTGGGGCAGATGAGCAGGGGGTTACAGTGGTGGGACAGAAGAGCAGGGTCGTACATGGGGCAGATGTACAGGGGGCTACAGTGATGGGACAGGTGAGCAGGTGGGTAAAGCGGTGGGGCATATGTGAAAGGAGGTGCATTGGTGGGACAGACGAGCAGGGGGAACAGAGGTGGGACAGATGTGTTGGAGGTACAGTGATGGGGCAGATGAGAAAGGGGGTTACAGTGGTAGGACAGATGTGCAGGGGGTTACAGTGGTGGGGCAGATATGCAAGGGGTTACAGTGGTGGGGCAGATGTGCAGGGGATTACAGTGGTGGGGCAGATGTTCAGGGGGTTACAGTGGTGGGGCATATTTACAGGGGGGACAGTGATCTGAGGTGTGAAGGTGCAAGAACTGGAGCTGATCTGAGGTGTGAGTGCAGGATGTTAACTTCTCACTACTATTCAAGTCATTTACAGCATTCACTTTATAAAAAAACGGAAAATTGAATACTTACCTTTCCATAATTTTCCTTTCCTGGTGCCTACCCATGGCAGCATACCAATGGTTGGTTGCTCCGCCCCCGACCAACCCACAGGACCACTTTAACTCTATAAATAAAAGAGTTGTTCCTCCCCACCGTCATTCTTGTAACTAGATCTCAGAAAACTAAGGATCATTGAAGGGAGGGTGTATGCTGCCATGGGTAGGCACCAGGAAAGGAAAATTACGGAAACTTAAGTATTCAATTTTCTGTTTTCCTGGTGCCTCCATGGCAGCATACCAATGGTAAATAACTCGCTTACAGGGAGGGTACTGCAATAAGAAATTTAATGAAAACTACAGCCTTGACATCTGTAAGGTTCTTTCCCCAAATTCCCGGGAAGTAAGAACCGCTGGGTCTACACTATAGTGAGACATGAAAGTGTTGAATGACGACCAACTAGCTGCTCGGCAAATTTGTCTCAGGGGAGACCCGCGCCAATGCTGCCCAAGAAGAGGCCATTCCCAGAGTGGAATGCGCGTTGACCGCATCTGGGACTGCCAGACCACTAGCCCGATAGACACTTTGGATTAATTTTACAATCCAGCTTGCCAAGGTTGTCTTGGATGCTGCCATTCCCTTTCTGGCGCCTTTGGGGATGACAAATAGTCTTTGATCTTTGCGAAACTGTTGTGTTGAGTTTAAATAGTGTCTCAGGGATCTGGCTACATCTAACTCATGTAAACTTGAAGACTCTGGATCTTCTCCAAATGCTGGAAGAACCCATCCCTAATTAAGATGATAGAGAGAAGGTACCTTAGGAATAAATTGATGGATGGGTTGCAAAACCACCCTGTCCGGGAAGAAGGTGATGTAAGGTTCCCATGATCCTAGAGCTTGAATTTCCGATACTCTGCGAGCCGAGGTGATGGCAATCAAGAATACTGTTTTTAAGTAAATGTCCTCTATGGTGCAATCTTCTGTGGGAGCAAAGGGAGGATTTGATAGGACATCCAGTACAATCGTCAAGTCCCATTTGGGGTATAATGCTTTCCTGGGAGGTCGCAATCTCAGGACTGCCTTCAAAAAGCGTTCGACCAGAGGGTTCAAAGTCCATCGTGTATCTGTCAGGGCTGAGAGAGCCGAGACCTGGTTCTTAAGAGTGTACCTAAACCTAGATCCAAGCCATTCTGTAGGAAGAGAAGCACATTCTGGACCCCAGGATTTAGGGGATCGAAATGATTAAGTTCTGCCAGATCTGTAAATTTTCTCCATATTCTGTAATAGGTGGAATTAGTGGAAGACTTTCTTGCCTGTAGAAGTGTTTGTATAACATTATGTGAGCACCCTAAATCATCCAACCTCTTCCGCTCAATTTCCAAACCCTCAAGTCTAGGATTTTTGGATGTGGGTGAGAGAAGCCGTTTTGAGACAGAAGGTCGTTCAGGTGTGGAAGAGGAAGTGGTTTGCACACAGCCAAGTTGACTAGGAGTGTGAACCACGGTCTCTTGGGGCAGTATGGGATTACTGCCAAGACTGTGACTTTCTCCGTCATCAGGCACTGAAGAAACCTCAATATCAGAGGAGTCACAGAAAATGCATATCCTTTCTGAAATTTCCAAGGCTGGGCTAGAGCGCCTACTCCCGCTGACCCTGGGAACAGGAACCTTGAGAAGAATAGAGGCGTCTTCGCGTTGAGTGGAGATGCAAATAGGTCTATTTGGGGGGTGCCCCATTGTTGGCATATCCAATCGAAAACCTTGGGATTCAGGGACCACTCGTTGTTGTTCAAGAATGATCTTGACAGATGGACGGCTAACTGGTTCTTGGATCCTGGGATGTATGAGGCCCGCAGGTTGATTAAGTTCCTCTCGGCCCAGGTCACTTCGCTCAGTAGAGACCTGCTGTGTGTTCCCCCCCGGTTCTGGACATAGGCCACTGCCGCTTTGTTGTCCATCTGTAGGAGTATGGATTTTCCTCTGAGGTCGGTGGCTAAATGTAGGATTGCCATCCGTGCCGCCCTTAGTTCCAGTATGTTCAATACTATCGCCTCTGAATTGAACTGCCATCTCCCTTGGACTAGTTGACCTTGGAAGTGCGCACCCCAGCCCAACTGACTTGCATCTGACGTAAGAATGGTCCATGAGATGGGCCCTAGGGAACAATGAACCTGCAGGTTGGATGGTCTCGTCCACCACCAGAGACTGGACTTCATTATGGATGTGACTAATATCCTCTGATCCAGTCGATTCTTCCTCCACTGTGCCAGAAAGCCCAGTTGGAATCCCCGCAGATGCCACCTGGCCCACTTCACCATGGGTATACAAGAGGAAAGGGAGTCCAGGAGACTCGGACAGTCTGATGCCAACATAGAATGGCTTGCCAATACTCTCTTTACCTTCCTTATCAGGACAAGAATCTTTTCTAGGGGAAGTGAAACTGCCCTCTCTGAAGTGTTGAAAAGTGCTCCTAGATGCGTCATCTTTTGTGTAGGTGTGAGCTGGCTTTTTCGAGTAATTGATTAACCACCCGAACTTGCTCAGGGTGTCTAGGACCAGCCGTACATGCACTTCTAGGCTCCTTATGTTCTGGGATAGAATGAGGATGTCGTCTAAGTAGTGAAGCACTCGAATCCCTTTTTCTCGAAGAGGAGCCAGGATTGCCACTAGCACCTTGGTAAAGGTTCTGGGAGCTGTTGAGATCCCGAACGGCAGTCATTGAAACTGTAGGTGTAAATTGCCTACTTTGAAACATAGGAAAGGTTGAAACTGCTGCAGGATAGGTATATGGAGATATGCATCTTGAAGGTCTATAGAGACCATCCAATCCCCTGGCTGTACTGATAGGATCACTGTATTTAAGGATTCCATTTTGAAATGCTCTGTACGGAGGTACCTGTTTAACCTCTTCAGGTCCAACACGGGCCTCCAGCCGCCCGATTTTTTGGGAACCAAAAAGACTGGGGAATAGAACCCTGAGTGTTTTTTCCAAGTCCGGAACTGGAACTACTGCTTGCTGCCGGATAAGAATTTGCACATACTGAAGAAGGACCTCTTTCTTCTCTTTGGAGCTTGGTATCTTCGTTGGCTGGAATGAAAAGGGTGGGGGCCGTTTTCTGAATGTCCAGAAATGCCCCTGAATGACAGTGGAGACTGCCCATTGATCTGTACAATTCTCCACCCAAACCTGGGCGAACGCCCTGAGTCGAGCTCCTACTGGAGCAGTTTGGGTGGATAGGGAGTCAAAAAGACTTCTGGCCCTCAACCGTGGATGTTGAGGTATTCGGCTTCCCCGCCTTTAAGAAAGTTGCCTGCGAGCCCTTCCAGCCTCTTCTGTACTCCCTGCCCGGGCGGTACGTTCTGGAGTCTCTTGCTCTCTGCTGACCAGCTGGACATGACACAAATCTTTCCCTCCTGTGACTCTGGTAATTGCTGCATCCATTTTGTCACCGAACAGAACTTTCCCATTGTATGGTATGCGACACCATGATTGTTTTGAGGTTGGGTCGGCTGACCATGGTTTTAGCCACAATGCCCTTCTGGCAGTGATGGAATACAGCATAGCTCTGGAGGAACACTTCAGGACATCAATGACGGCCTCCGCCATGAAATCTGAGGCCAGCTTCAGCTCATCTAGTGCTTTGATGATCTCGTTAGACCCCACCCACTGTCTGAGGGCTGTCTCAATATTGTCTGACCATACTTTAGTAGCCCGAGAGATTGAAGTCAGGGCTACCGTAGAATCGCTATGGGATGATCTGCGGGAAGATCCGTGATGCGGGCTAAGACAAAAAATAGAAACAAAGACAAGGGTGCTTCAATCAGCCCGGGGTGCTCTTTTCTCTTGACAAATAACTTACCTGAATGTTGCAGCCCTTACCTAGTGGTATGTTGAGGATCTTTTTGATGCGGCATTATAGTACTAGGGGCAGCTGAAAAAGAACGATTTAAAATTTAATATAAAAGTAGTTAAAAACTAAAAAGGATTTTGCAGAGGAAGAACAACAAAAAAAAATGTTTTTTTTTTTTTTTAACATATACATACATATATACATATATATATATATACACACATTATATATATATATATATATATATATATATATATATATATATATATATATATATATATACTCCCATTCCTCCCTGGTACCTTGGCTGGGCTCCATAGCGCAGAGTCAAAAAGGATAAAGGAGCTGGAGAGGACACCTGATAGATGTTTCCCCTAAGGCAGCTGCTCCTCTACTGACAGTAAGCTCTCTTGTATACTAGAGAGTGGTCTGGGAGTCCCAAGATGGCCGCCGTCTGCTTCACAGCACTACTGCGCATGCGCCGTGACGTCACGCTGAGGCCCCGCCCCCACCAGGAAAGCAGAGCCAAACGGCGCGCGCGAAGCGCTGCACACTCAGAGGAGAGCTACACAGGCACATGAGGCATGCTGTGGAGGTAGGCAAAAACCTCATAGCGTTTTGTAAAAAGCACAAGCATTTAAGCATTTGGGGCTTTAGCATGCCGAACAAGGGAATATATAAGAGAAAAAATTGGCTCCTGTTAACCCACCAAGCCCCAAAAAGATCCACAGAAAAACGGGCTCCCATACTTATCTGGCGCTTTTAGCAGCCCAAGCAATGGGACTCCATACTGCAGGAGAGCATGAACCTGCGATGGTCACACCATAAAGCGGTGAGGTAGGGCTGAGCGCATGATCCTATAAGAACGAGGACAGAGAAAAGAATGACGGTGGGGAGGAACAACTCTTTTATTTATAGAGTTAAAGTGGTCCTGTGGGTTGGTCGGGGGCGGAGCAACCAACCATTGGTATGCTGCCATGGAGGCACCAGGAAATCCTTTTCATGATTGTGTGTGTGAAGTCGGCACTCTCAATTTCTTTGAAAATATTTTTCGGCACATTGTGCTCAAAAGGTTGCCTAACCCTGGTATAGAGAGATGGTGTACACAGATGGTGTACAGAACGCCCCCTTAAAATGTCATGCCCTGCTTGTGTGATTGGCTCACTAATTTTCCCAGAAGTCTGCACTAAGATACAAGTCAGATTTGGGCATCCCCGCAACAAAAATGTCATTTTTGGTGAGACACTGCCAAAGGGAAATCACGTCTAAAGAGATGCAGACCCTGCCACTTTGCTTATTAGAGCCCTGGAAGTGCATCAGCTGATTAATAATGATAAAATAACTCCCATTCACATTCACTCTGCACATGGACAAACAACAATTTCTTCAGAATAACAAAAGCTATGAATATGCAACAAAGTTTGTTAGAATCCCTGCAATGTACATAGATCAACCAGAGCGGAGGGTTTTTTCAAAGGGTCGAATGAAGGATCCAGGGAAGGCTCCAAAATCGCAGCTGTATCAAAATCAATGGGCGAGGATTACCAGGGAGGAGAGGTGAGGGTTAGAAAAACACTGATCCATCAAAGTGTATAGGAATGCTTCTTATCTATGCTGATGTGACTTATGTGAGATAACATAAAAGGCTATGGGGCTGAATTCACACTGAAGTCCACCATTAAAATTTTCCAAAATTGCACTGCAGAGAGGCATCATTGAATATAATGCGATTTCTCTTGTCATGCAATTTGTGAACCCAGGTTCGAGAACTTCTAAAGCATTAAAGTTGCATCAAAGTCACATCAAATGTGCAAGCAAGTAGCACTGTAAAGTCACACTGGAAATTGTATTTGGATAGTGGGAAGTGATATGGGGAAAACACAACGCAAACGTGGCAAAAACACATCATATGTTATGTTAAATGTAACAATACAGGAAAACCACTGCAAAAATGCAGCAAAAACTCATATGCATTTTTTGTATGTTTTTGATACAGAGCAGTGTGAAAGTAACCTAAAGCACACTGGTTTGTTCACATATATTCATTCACACCCACTTTTTATCATGCACTGCACCCACCCTGATCGGTTTTCTATCAATCAAAATGTAAAAACCAACTTTCAACTTTCATCTCTTCTTTCTGGGTAACATTAAAAATTTCATAAGAAATGTATTTATCTTTTGGTTACAACGACCTACCACATGTTACCTCCAGAGGGCGTTGTAGGCCCAAATTACAGTACATAGCTGTCAGCATTAGATGGAGAGGGTTGCTGGTGGTATTCCTACGCTTTAACCTTCCTTTGCTGTATCCAAAAATACAAAAAATAAAAGATTTTGCCTTTAGGTCTACTTTGAAGTGGATGTAAACCCCATTCCTGAAAATTGACCTGGGCACATATATCTGTAATGTTTACTTTTCTCTCTTCAAAGCCCCGTGTCCAGTGTCTTTCTGCTGCTTCGTTCCTCTGTTATCAGCATGATGATGACAAGCTCTTTGACACAGGAGATAAAAGCACCTGGAAATTTGTGTCAGGTGGGTGCTATAAATAGTTTAGCAGAGAGCTTCTCTATTCACAGAACAGCTCTGCATGTTTCTTCCTTCCTCTGCCTATGTGGAGGGGGGCGTGTGTCTTTCCTCCAATCATCCTATACACAGTGTATGCCCAGACTCCACACCCAGTGCTGGAACAGGAAGAAAAAAAATCTATCACGATGTTCACTTTCTAAACAGTGTATAAAGCTGGAGACAGCAGATATATATGTACAACCAGTGGCGGCCCGTCCATAGGGAGCGCCTGGGTGCCGCCACCCCCCCCCCCCTCCAGGCAGCAAAAAAAAGTAAAAAAAAAGTTTAAAAAAAAATATTACTGGCCCTTTAAAAAAAAAGGAAAAAAAGGTCCTTAAGTGCACTGTGTTCGGACGCCGGACACAGTGCGACGCCGGACACAGTGCACTTATGGGAAGCGCCACGTCTATGCAATAACGAGATTGCAGACATGGTGCTGCATTTGCGGGCGTTTAGCCCACCTTGTGGCGTTTTCCGAAGCGCCGAGTAGCTTCTGCCCAGCCATAGTAATAGATACTACAGGTGGCGGGCGGAAGCTACTCAGCACTTCAGATTTGATTGACATCTGCACTGAGTCAGATGTCACTTCCTGCTTCGCTCTCTCATTGTGCCCGAGAGAGGAAACAGGAAGAATGCTGGTGCCAGTGTGAGGAGGAGGACACCGCAGGAGACCCAAGGTAAGTACCGCTGTGTGGAGAATGGGGGGGACAGAGGCTACATTTGGGGGGACAGAGGCTGTATTGGGGGGACAGGCAGCATTTTGGGGGGATAGAGGCTGCATTTGGGGGGGGCAGACACTGCATTTGGGGGGACAGAGGCTGCATTTGGGGGGGGCAGAGGCTGCATTTGGGGGGGACAGAGGCTGTATTTGGGTGGGGGACAGAGGCTGCATTTTGGGGGAATACAGGCTGTATTTGGGGGGGGGGCAGAGGCTGCATTTGGTGGGGCAGAAGCTGCATTTTGGGGGGGCAGAAGCTGCATTTTGGGGGGGACAGAGGCTGCATTTGGGGGGGGGGCAGAGGCTGCATTTGGGGGGGGACAGAGGCTTCATTTGGAGGGGACACATGCATGCTGCATTTCGGGGGGGACAGAGGCTGCATTTGGGGGAACAGAGGCTGCATTTAATGGGACACAGGTATGCTGCATTTCGGGGGGACAGATGCTGCATTTGGGAGAACAGAGGCTGCATTTAAATGGGAACAGAGGCTGCATGTAATGGGACACAGGCATGCTGCATTTGGGGGGGGCAGAGGCTGCATTTGGGGGGGCAGAGGCTGTATTTGGGGGGGACAGAGGCTGTATTTGGGGGGACAGAGGCTGCATTTGGGGGAACAGAGGCTGCATTTAATGGGACACAGGCATGCTGCATTTGGGGGGGACAGAGGCTGCATTTGGGGGGGACAGAGGCTGCATTTGGGAGAACAGAGGCTGCATTTAATGGGAACAGAGGCTGCATGTAATGGGACACAGGCATGCTGCATTTGGGGGGGTACAGAGGCTGCATTTGGGGGGGCAGAGGCTGTATTTGGGGGGGACAGAGGCTGTATTTGGGGGGGACAGAGGCTGTATTTGGGAGGGGCAGAGGCTGCATTTGGGGGGACAGAGGCTGTATTTGGTGGAACAGAGGCTGCATTTAATGGGACACAGGCATGCTGCATTTGGGGGGGATAGAGGCTGCATTTGGGGGGGACAGAGGCTGCATTTGGGAGAACAGAGGCTGCATTTAATGGTAACAGAGGCTGCATGTAATGGGACACAGGCATGCTGCATTTGGGGGGGACAGAGGCTGCATTTGGGGGGGACAGAGGCTGCATTGGGGGGGACAGAGGCTGCATTGGGGGGGACAGAGGCTGCATTTGATGTGACACAGGCTGCATGTAAGGAGGGACTCCGCTGGGGGCACCTGATGTAAAGATGGAATGCAGGGGACACCTGATGGCATCTGGTTGTAGGCGACGTGGCTAGTGATACACTCGGGGCTACCACTGATTCTGCATTATGGTGAGTTGACTGATTTAATTCTATATTACAATGTAATAATAGAAATAATGGGCTTCAATCATCCTGAAACCATAACAACCAGGATGATTGAAGTGCTAACACCAGGTGTTTGGAGTATCTTTATCTGCTGATTGTTATACTTTCTAGAATACACATATTTCTATTGTTGTGTAGGATCTGGGCCTGCTGTCCCTCTCTCCCTCTCCCTCCATCCCTCATTCATCTCAGACGCTAACGACACCACCTTAGAGCCACACCCACTATTTCGCTGAAACCACGCCCATTTTCACCAAGTGGGAGGGGTCAAAAAGGAAGGGCGGGGTCTGGCGCCCCCCATCAAAAAACTTCACCAGCCGCCACTGTGTACAACGTATGTAGGAGGATTTGTTTCATCTCTGTGGCTGTTCCCTTCACTGGGTATATGTGAGGGTTTACATTCACTTTAGGTCTTATCTGATGTATTCAGATAAATAGATGTGTACAGTCTGCATATAACAGAAAACATATCACACCGATAATCAGTCATTTCTCTGGAAAAAACACCTGAAAATACCAAATTATTACAGCAATGTGATTATTCAGATTAAATATTTACCCCAAACTCTTGATATGGTGTAGAGCCGGTATAAGTTTCCTCAATCCTTCACTCGGAATATTACATGACTCCAGATCTACTTCTGTCTCTCTGCAGGATTTAAGGATAAAAGACAGCACAGAGCAGTCCAGAGGGCTGAGGGGGACCTTAGAAAAGTCAACTTTGTTTGATCCAATACATTGTGCCACCAGAGCCTTATTCCTGCTCTCATAGAGATAGTAGAATACATTAAGAAGCTCTCTCTTGTGAGATCTTTGGTCTGGTATTTTCTTCTGGATCCAGGTGATGACATGTCTGGCAGCCTGAGTAGACAACTCTCCCACATGAGACTTTAACATGGATCTAGTAGAAGAGTCTGAGAGACCGCAGAGGAAACGGAGGAATATTTCAGCACGTCCGTCTTTGTAAGATTCAGCCTTATCAAGTGTTTTCTGTAATCTTTCAGGATTATTGTTCATAAAGTGGACTAAAGCAGCAAAAAACTCCTGAAGAGTGAGATGTAAGAAGGTGTAATCCACATCGGGAGGCTGACCGGATTCCATCATGAAAGATGAAAAGACATGATTATCATTTCTCACACTGAATGACTCCAGATGACGATCATCAAATACAATCATGTGATTCATGACTCCATGTTCTGCCATCCACCCAATAGAGGTCAGCAGTTCCCGGGCAGTGGGACCATCATCTTTATTCTGGTTGTGATTGGCCAGAATGTTGGAGACAAAAGTCACAAAGAGTTGTGTCACGGTTTTGGGTAATGATGTCATCAGCTGATCGGTGATTGTTGGTTGGGATCTGAAGCACATTGATAACACTGTACAGATGATCCAGCAGTATGATGGGATATAACAGAAAGTGTACAGCATGTCATTCTCCTCCACATAATGAAAAGCCTTCTCTGATAATTCCTCATTTCTAAAGAAATTATTAAAGAAGATCAGTCTGTCTCCATGGAGAAATCCCATGATCTCAGCTATTCTCTGGAAAACACGGGTATCCACTGATGTCAGTCTGGTTGGACGGCTGGTTATCAATATAGAGCAACCCTTAAGAAGACTTTGCCTCACCAAACTGCCCACAATCTCACCAAAATGTGATCTTTGTTTTGTATTGGACAGTTTACTTGATCTGAAATCCATTTGGTGAATACTTTCATCTAATCCATCAAATATAAACAGAAGTCTCTCTGGATCTTGTAAAATATATCCAATCTGACTCTCCAGATATGGATATTGATGAAGAATCATCTCCTCCAAGCTGACCTCTCCCAGTCTATTAAGGTCCCGGAATCTGAAGAAGAAGAGAAAGGCAAATCTCTGGTAGTGTTTTCCGGTCACCCAGTCATAGACAAACTTCTGCATCAGTGTGGTCTTCCCTATTCCTGGCACTCCGCTCACCATTACTGCATGTGGTACACATTGTGACTGGGGGTTCCATCGGAACAGCTTGTTGGGGGAAATGTGTTCCAGTCTAGTTTGTGTTTCCTTCAAGCATTCCTCATGTTTTACCCCAGTCTGTATTATCTCATTCTGGGGACGCTTCCTGAACTGATCGGTGGAGACTACAATCAGATCCACATAACGCTCATTGATGAGGAATCGTTGTGGTTCCAGGGTAGTTCCTGGGGGTCTATGCTCCACCAGAGTCTCAGTCTTCTCCATTAGATGTTGTTTGTGCTTTTCCTGAATATCTGGAAATATAATGGAAATATTTTATGGATCAGGAGAAGTCAAGAATGTTGATATCATTTTCTTCTGTATTGATCACAATATTAGTCTGGTTTTATCATTACTACATTTTCATGTGAAATGCTTACAATACAGATTACTTTGTGTGGTCATCCATATTACTGGAGAACAGAGATTTATTTTCTCAGCAATATATAAACACTTTTTATCCTTATAAAGATATGACAAGTACAGAAAAATACCGGATATACTTGTCCCCTAAATACCTCTTATGACAGAGAACACACAGCCCTAGACAGTTCAGGTTTTCTATACTCTATTACCTGAAAACCATGAAAGAAAGGAAATGACCCTCACAGTGATAAATAAATATCTTGATTTGGTTACAGATATAAAATGATGTCTTCAGTGGAAAAACATAATAATAGATTTCCAAAATCAGTAACAAAAAACAATACAAAGCAATATAGAAAGTCCAATGTGACAGTTTCCAACACCAAATAAGAGCTTCAATATAGAGATATCTTCTAGTTCTTCTCACCACTGGTGATCAAAGGATAGATGGCAGTTTTCATGGGGCAGTTTTAAGGGGGGCAGTTTTGATGGGTCAATTTGATAAAGGCAGTATGATGGGGCAATTTTGATGGGTAATTTGATGGGGCAGTTTTGATGGGTCAATTTGATGAGGGCAGTATGATGGGGCAATTTTGATGGGGCAGTTTTGATGGGGGCAATATGATGGGGCAGTTTTGATGGGGCAGTATGATGGGGGCAATTTGATGGGGCAGTATGATGGGGCAATTTTGATAGTGGCAGTTTTGATGGGGCAATTTTGATGGGGGCGTTTTGATGGGGCAACTTTGATGAGGCAATTTTGATAGGGCAGTTTTTATGGGGCAGTATGATGGGGCAAGATGATGGGGCAATTTTGATACAGGCAATATGATGGGGCAGTTTTGATAGGGCAGATTTGATGGGGCAGTATGATGAGGGCAGTTTTGATGGGGCAGTTTGATGGGGCAATTTTGAGGGGGGCAATTTTGATATGGGCAATATGATGGGGCAGTTTTAATAGGGCAGTTTTGATAGGGGAGGTATGATGGGGCAGTTTTGATGGGGCAGTATGATGGGGCAATTTTGATGGGAGTAATTTTGATGGGGGCAATATGATGGGGCAGTTTTGATGGTGGCAGTATGATGGGGCAATTTGATGGTGGTAATTTGATAGGGCAGTTTTGATGGGGCAGTATGATGGGACAGTTTTAATGGGGCAGTTTTGATGGGGCAGTATGATGGGGCAATTTTGTTTGGGCAGTAAGGTGGGGGCAATTTTATGGGGCAGTTTTGATAAGGGCAATATAATGGGGCAGTTTTGATGGGGCGGTGTGATGGGGCAATATGATGTGGCAATTTTGATGGTGGCCATATGATGGGGGAAGTTTTAAAGGGGGTAGTTTCGATAGGGGCAGTATGATGGGGCAATTTGATAGGGCAATTAGATGGGGCCGTTTTGATGGGGGCAATATGATGGGGCAGTTTTGGTGGGGCAGTATGATGGGGGCAATTTGATGGGGCAATTTTAATGGAGTTATTTTGATGGGGGCAGTTTTGATGGGGGCTGTATGATGGGGCAATTTTGATGGGGCAGTATGGTGGGGGCAGTATGATGAGGCAATTTTGATGGGGGCAATTTTGATGGTGGCAGTTTTGATGGTGCAATTTTGATGGGGGCATTTTGATGGGGCAATTTTGATTGGGCAGCTTTGATGGGGCAATTTTGATGGGACAGTTTTGATGGGGCAGTTTTGATAGGGCAGTATGATGGGGCAGTTTTTATGGTGGCAGTATGATTGGGCAATTTAATGTGGGCAGTTTTGATGATGGGGCAGTTTTGATGGGGCCGCTTTGATGGAGCAGCATTATGGGGCAATTTTGATGGGGCAGTATGATGGGGCAGTATGATGGGGGCAGTATGATGGGGCAATTTGTTTGGGGCAGTTTGATGGGGGAGTTTTGATGGGGCAGTTTTGATGGGGCAATTGTGATGGTGGCAGTATAATGGGGCATTTTGATGGGGGCAGTTTTTATGGGGCATTTTGATGCTGCAGTTTTGATGGGGCAGTTTTGATGGGGCAGTTTTGATGGGGCAGTTTTGATGGGGCAGCATGATGGAGGCAATTTTGATGGTGGCAGTATGATGGGGCAATTTGATGGGGGAAATTTGATGGGTCAATTTCGATGGGGCAATTTTGATGGTGGCAGTTTTGATTGTGCAATTTTGATGGGGCAATTTTGATGGGCCCGTTTTGAAAGGTCAATTTTGATGTGGGCAATTTTGATGGGGCAATATGATGGGGCAGTTTTGATAGGGCAGTTTTGATGGGGCAGTATGATGGGGCAGTATGATGGGGACAAATTGATGGGGGCAGTTTTAATGGGGGCAATATGATGGTGCAGGTATGATGGGGCAGTATGATGGGGGAATTTGATGGGGCAGTATTATTGGACATATTTATGGGGGCAGGTTTGATGGGGCAGTATGATGGGGAAATTTTGATGGGGCAGTATGTTGGGGCAGTATGATGGGGCAATTTTTATGGTGGCAGTATGATGGGGCAATTTTGATGGGACAGTATGATAGGGGCAGTTTGATGGGGCAGTATGATGGGGCAAGTTTGATGGGGGCAATATGATGGGGCAGTATGATGGCTCAACTTGATGGGGGCAATTTGATGGGGCAATTTTTTTTTTTTGTAATTGTATTTTTATTAGATTTTTTAACAATATACAATGAACAAGTACAGCAGTAATGTTGTACAATATAAAATATAAAGTTTTGATAGTATCTTTATAGCAAAAACAAAATAAGTACATAAGAACAGAGTTCAGAATTACAGAGCACAAACCGCTCTGTACTTTTGTCCAAGATACAGAAAAATATTATTCCTAAAATAAAAGTGCAGGATCAGAAGTGTAAAATTAGTTACATAAGAGAGAGGAACATAGATTCTATGGAGGACATGTGGTATGTGGTTATACGTTCTAAGTAAAACATATGAAAATGGGGCAGGTGGGGGGGGTGGGATATCATAACTTAAAGAACGTGTTTGGCATAGGAGTCCCAAATTCCGAATCATCCCAGGGTTTCCACAATTTTTCAAATTGGGGGATAGTATCATGTACTGAGGCCGTTAGATATTCTATCCTTCGGATATCAGTTACTAATTGTAAGAATTTGGGCCAAGGGGGAGGAGCATCGGACAGCCAACACAGGGGGATAAGTCGTTTGGCAGCTAATAGTATATAAGAAAGAAGCCGGTTAGCTCTTTTGGTTAAGTCAGGGAAAGGAAGGCCCAACAAATAGTGTAATGGGTCCAATGGGAGAGATTCATCCAGCACTTTCTGTATCAGGAGCCCCACCTCCCCCCAGAAAGGTTGTATCTTTGAACACTGCCAAAATATATGGAATAAAGAACCCGTGTCAATCCCACAACGCCAACAGCGCGGCGGGACTGAGGGGTCGTATTTATGAATAACATCAGGGGTTCTATACCAGAACATAAGAATTTTCATAGAAGTCTCCCGTTGGGCCACACACTTAGAAGATTTGGAGACAGAAGACCAAATCTTGTCCCATAGCTGAATTGATATAGCTCTGCCCAACAAATGGGACCATTTTCCCATATAATGATGTGTGGTCTCAGTCAGAGGTGTCGACTCATGAAGGATACGATGGATGGAGGATATTAGGTGTAACTGGTGGGGTCCCTGAGCACATATGTATTCGAAATTAGTTGGACTTTCGAGTGATAATGATGAAGATTTGGAGTGGAAAAAGTGTCTGACCTGCAGGTAGAAGTAAAAAAGTTGGTTGGGGATATTAAACTTCTCACGTAAGGTGTCAAAGGAATGTAGCTTTCGCGTAACCGGGTTTACTAAATTTCGAAGTTGAAAAAGGGAGGCGTTAAGCCATGGGAAAATACTGCTCAAGGACAAACTGTCTGGTATGAGTGGGTTTAACAGTACATTGATGAGCGGGGAGCAGGGTGAGATGAGTTGGTATTTTTTGAAACATTTACGCCAAATAGTTATAGTAAAATTCATTGGGCCAGTGCACTGGTGTCTAAAAGTGGGGTCTATAGGAAAGGAATCATCCCAAACCAAGGTACATGGGTGAACCGGGTATATCACACCCTTCTCAATAGCGGACCATTGATTTGGAGCAAAGAGGGATGTCCAAGAAATAATAGGCCTTAAATGTGAGGCATAATAATATTTGAAGATGTCCGGGGCACCCATTCCACCCCTGGACCTCGGAGCAAACACCACCGAACTGGCTATACGGTGGGCCCTTTCGCCCCATATGAACTTTAGAAAGTTACGTTGAAGTGTCTTTAATTGGGATGAGGGTAAAGCAATTGGTAAAGTTTCAAAATAGTATAACAGTCTAGGTAAAATAGACATTTTTAAAACATTTATCCTGCCCAATAAGGATAATGGGTATTTAGTCCAAGACCTCAAGGATTTATTAATTTCCAGAACTAAGGGAGGAAAATTAGCAGAGTATAGAGAAGAGTAGGATGGGGTGAGAAGGATACCTAAATATTTGAGAGAGGTTTTACACCATTTATAGGGATAGGACTCTTTGAGTTGTGATAGTATGGGTAATGGGATATGTATGGGCAGAGCTTCAGTTTTAGACGTATTAATTTTATAGCCCGAAATGGCCCCAAAGGAAGACAACAATTTGTGTAGAGAGGGGAGGGAAATCATTGCATTAGTGATCGTGAGCAAGATGTCATCTGCGAAGAGTGATAGTTTATATTCCCCTTGTCGCATTACCACCCCCTGAATATCCGGATGGGTGCGAATGGACTCGGCCAGGGGTTCCAGGCAGAGAATAAAAAGCAATGGCGACAAAGGACAGCCCTGTCGAGTGCCGTTAGTCATAGGGAAGCTTGGCGACATGAAGGATGACATCTGTACTTGAGCTGTGATTGTTGAATATATAGCCTTCAAAGCCTTCAGATAAGGACCCCCAAAGCCATACATCTCTAAAACATTGAACATATAGGGCCAGCTTAACCTATCAAAGGCCTTTTGTGCATCTAAACTCAAGATCAACGCTTGTCTGGAGGTTCTATCTAGAAGGTCTATTAAGTTTATTGTACGACGGGTGTTGTCCCCCGCATGCCTGCCAGGCACAAAACCCACCTGGTCCCTATGGATCAATTTAGGGATAATCCTAGATAACCTGGATGCAAGAATTTTTGTAAAAATCTTATAATCTGAATTTAGAAGAGCTATCGGCCTATAATTATCTGGGATAGAGGGATCCTTACCTGGCTTTGGAATGACAGAGATAAATGAATGAGAGAATTGTGAGATAGGGGATATACCTTTGAGCAGGGATTCATAGAGGGTTAGCATATGTGGAGATAGAATATCAAAAAAAGATTTGTAATAAAAGTAGGGTAAACCATCAGGGCCGGGCGATTTATGTAGTGGGAGTTTCTTAACTATGGACAGAAGTTCTTCAGTCGTTATATCTGTATTCAAACTGTCTAAGTCTGCAGAAGTTAGCTTCGGGAGTTTTATTTTAGAAAAAAATTTTTTAAATTTTTCTTGAGTAAAGTTAAAACCATGCTCAGGAGTGAGGCAGTTGTATAATTTATGGTAGAAATTGCCAAAGACACTAGACATTCCACGGGGGCAGTAAACTCTAGATCCATCTGTCTGCTGAAGGAAATCAGGGAATGAGTTGAAAGGGCGTGGACGGAGTTTGTTAACTAGCATTCTATGCGGTTTATTTGAGTACTCGTAAAACTTCTGTTTTGTCCATAGCAAAGATCTGACTGCCCTACCCAGATGAAGTGATTTGATTTGCTCCCTAAGAGAGGTTACCCTTCGTAATTTTGATACTGTAGGGACTCTCAACAATCTCCGCTCTGCAGCAACCAGAGCAGCGGTAAGAGACTGTAAAAGACTATTTCTATCTTTCTTTATCCTGGAGCTTTCGGATATGCAGGCACCGCGAAAGACAGTTTTATGTGCTTCCCAAAGTGTGGAGAAGTTCTAAACTGATCCTATGTTGTGTTGAAAAAATTCTTCTAAATTTTTTGCCAGTATATTACGTGAAACTTCAGATTGTAGTAGATGGTCATTTAGACGCCAATGACATGACTTAGGGTGGGCCTGAAAAAGCGCAAGATGTAACATGATAGGAGCATGGTCTGACCATGTAATAGGTGATATATCAACCTCAGTCACATAAGATATGAGTGGGGCCGATATAAAAAAATGGTCAAGGCGTGAATACATTTTGTGGGCTGAGGAATAGAAGTGAACTGTTTAGAGGAGGGATGTCGGATCCTCCATGAGTCGAATAACCCATGAGATCTAATGCATTTGCGAAAAGAGTTAGCTTGGGATGAAATCTTTTTAGAAGGCACGGTATTAAAAAGGGTTTGTCTGTCTCTATTGGGGGACATAACCAGATTGAAATCCCCTCCTATAATCATGAAAGGTTGCGATGGGTAGTGAGGAGAATCAAATAATGTGTTAAGGAATTCAGTCTGGCCAGTATTAGGAGCGTATACATTAATGAGAGAAAATGATGTAGTTGCATAATCACAATCTAGGATGAGATATCTACCGAGAGGGTCAGCATAAGATCTTTTTACCTTAATGGGACATGCCTTCCTAATCAAAATCGCCACTCCCACCCTGCCCGAGTGATCCGAGGCAAGGAAGGAAGTGGGGAAAAACCTTGAGGCAAATTTAAGCGTACCAGTAGACTTAAAATGGGTCTCTTGAACCATTACCACATCTGCGTCAGAGGCCCTGAAATCCTTCAGGGCCATCCAGCGCTTACGAACAGAACCCAGACCTTTGACATTATACGACATAATTTTCAAAGCCATATATATAGACCCAATAGATTCGCTTTTGTAAGGTTGCAGACACCAAGGGATAAAGAAACACACTCACATGTCAGCAGACATAACCTATAATAAAACTGCATTTGGTTAGAAAAGTAAGAACGAAACATTTGTATCCTTAGCACCAGAGTGATATCCTTGAACATGAAAAAGACAAGAAAAAAAAAAAAACAAGAACCAACTGGAAAAACAGTAAAAACAAAAACAAAAATTCTCTCAGGCCTGAGAGGCAATTGCGTCTCAGGAGGCCTTGAACAGATGTCAAGGCCAGGTAGGGGCGTATACGGACTTCCATCAGGAGATTCCAGGTAGAGAACTAGGAAGTACCCGCCGCTCACCCTATGAGTTCGTTAGCGTAAAAATAGATTCTGCCATTACTAAAGTGATTAGCAAATCAACGAGGTGTATTAAACGGTATGTCAACTGAGTCACTCATGACCGGGAAGAAAAATGAGTATTAGCTATAAGACTACGTAAATTAAAAAAAAAAAAAACAAAACCAAAAGGAGCAGGGTGAGTGCCAAAAGAATCATAACAGATCAGAGTATTAATTTCTACCACTCTAAAAACATGTAAAATGTTCCGAGTAGTGCAGTGGGTATGGATCCATGGAAAACAAGTGTTGTGCTTTCAAGGAGGTTGCTTGGAGTTACGAAGACGCTGAGGTGTAGAGAAGCGTTTCCTGGACCTGTCTCTCACTGGGGTCCAGATGCGGCTGGGTGTATTGGGAGGAGGACGAGCCTGATTATTTGGGGGGATTAAGTCCTCTTCCAGGAGCGGTGGGAGGCCCAGTCTTTTCAAAAATGCCTCACCTTCCAATAACTCACGTAGAGTATGCTGTACTCCATCTTTAGATACGGTGAGGCGGAATGGAAAGCCCCAATAATATGGGATCTTGTGATGTTGTAGGTGGAGTGTGATTGGGCGTAGGCTCCTACGTTTGGCAAGGGTAATGGGAGACAGATCGCTGAAAATTTGAAGTTTTGCCCCCTTGTATGTAAGTTGGGGTTTGTTGCGGGTGGCAATAATGAGTGTTTCTTTGCTTTCGAAATAATGAAATTTCACTATGACATCTCTGGGTCTGGCTCCCGCCGGAGGTCTAGGGGCCAGGGACCGATGTGCCCTATCAAGGCGCCAGTCAATATCCACCACTGTAGGGGCCAGAGTATTAAAGAGACCCAGAAGGTAGGTACGTAGATCTGAGTCTCCCACCGTCTCCGGGATACCACGAAAGCGTAAGTTTTGTCTCCTTTCTCTATTTTCCAAATCTTCCTGCTGTAACTGCAATTGAGAAACTGATAGACGCAAATTGTGGTTTTCTTCTTCAATTGTTTGCACATAATTTATCATCTCATCAAATTTATTTTCGAGTGTATCAGTGCGTTCACCGATTTGATCGATCTCTCCTCTTAGTTCCGTAGCTAACTTATTTACCTCTAACGAGACATTATTTGTAATTTGTTGTAACAGGAGCTGTAACTTGGCATCAAGCTTGGCGTCTAATATGTCTGGGGTAAGAATCTCACGTGGGGTAGAAGAGTCGAGATTTGGACCTTGAGCAACAGTAGATAAGTTTACAGTGTTTTCTGCTCCCATGGGTATGTCCATCCCCACAGAGGGGTCTGAGGGGGTATTTGAGGTCATAAGTTGTGTTCTGGTGACATAGCGTTCCATATTTGGACCTTCACGTGACCCGAATAGGGGTTTATATGTTCGCTGTTGTTGGCCAACTTTGCCCATGTAATAAAGAGGAATTGTGGCAGGAAATCTAGCTTACCTCTGAATCTATAGGTGCTTAATATGGCGTAGCAGAGGTCTCGGTGAGCAAACGGGTCTCCAAGCTCATTTAATGCACATAGTTCATTCTCAGCGGAACTGCCGTCATTCGTTCGTTAATTACATCTGCTTGAGACACTGTAGGGTGGAGTGTTTGAGGTACTGTGGTGTAAGATGTGCTCAGATCACCATTTAAATAGGGGTATATTGCGAGCAGAGCAAGACAGGTAAGGTGTGTATAGAATCTCGTCCCCACACAGGCTTATTAAGATATTATAAGTATCCAGATTTAGATTAACAACAAAGCTGTGTGTGTAAAGGATCTTGCTGTAGGATGAGTGCAGAGGGAGAGATTTAATGAATCAGTGGAGCAGAGAGGCTGGAGGGGTACTTGGAGTACCAAGATGGCCGCCGTCCTCCAGAGGTAGGCCGAAGCCGGGGACTTTCCTAACGGCTGTAACCGGCCGGGTGAGCGCCGCTGTTATTAGAGGATGGAGTGAGTAAGGGGGGAAACTGCTACTCACTGCGGCCCAAAGAGATGCAGATCCACTGTGCGCCAGCTCCGATATGCAGATGGAGCGGATCGGATGTTTCTGGAGGCTTCTGATAGTCTGCAGGCCGCGGGATGGGACTAGGCCTCCGTGGAGCCGGATAGAAGGGCCGGGATCGCTGGCGCTTTCACTCTTTATTATCCCAGGGGGACGGAGGGTTGTCCGACCGGGACGATCAGTCACACAGTGCCCGGTTCACAGGGGGAGGCTTGCCAGAGGCAGCGATCGGGTCGTAGGCCCCAAGATGGCGGCGGGCCTCTCCGGCGCAGAGCAGTCTGCAGGCCCGGGACTCAGAGAGAGAAGCAATCCGGGAAATAGTTCTCCAGCCGTGCAGCAGAATAGCCCAGGATGTCGCCCAGGTGTAAGATTAGGCTCCCAGGGAGGATTGGAGCCTGGATGGTGCTGGATTGACCAAGCCTTGGAGGAGCTCAGCCGAGACACGTCCTCTCCTGTGTACGTCCAGACACGCCCCCTGATGGGGCAATTTTGATGGTGGCAGTATGATGGGGCAATTTTGATGGGGCAGTTTTGATGGGGCATTTTTGATGGGGCAGTTTTGATGGGGCAGTATGATGGGGCAATTTTGATGGGGCAGTATGATGGGGGCAATTTTATGGGGCAGTTTTGATGGGGGCAATATGATGGAGCAGTTTTGATGGGGTAGTGTGATGGGGCAATTTTGATGGTGGCCGTATGATGGGGGCAGTTTTGATGGGGGTAGTTTCGATTGGGGCAGTATGATGGGGCAATTTGATGGGGGCTATTAGATGGGGCAGTTTTGATGGGGGCAATATGATGGGGCAGTATGATGGGACAATTTGATGGGGCAGTATGATGGGGAAATTTTAATGGAGTTATTTTGATGGGGGCAGTTTTGATGGGGGCTGTATGATGGGGCAGTATGATGGTAGCAGTATGATGGGGCAATTTGATGGGGGCAAATTGATGGTGACAGTTTTGATGATGGGGCAGTTTTGATGGGGCATTTTTGATGGGGGCAATTTTGATGGGGCAGTATGAGGGGGCAATATGAAAGGACAGTATGATGGGGCAATTTGATGGGGGCAACTTGATGGTGGCATTTTGATGGGGCAATTTTGATGGGGGCAGTTTTGATTGGGGCAATTGTGAAGGTGGCAGTATGATGGGGCATTTTGATGGGAGCAGTTTTTATGGGGCTATTTTGATGGGGCAGTTTTGATGGGGCAGCATGATGGAGGCAATTTTGATGGTGGCAGTATGATGGGGCGATTTGATGGGGGAAATTTGATGGGGCAAATTTCATGGGGCAAATTTCATGGTGGCAGTTTTGATTGTGCAGTTTTGATGGGCCCGTTTTGATGGGGAAATTTTAATGGGGCAATTTTGATGGGGCAGTTTTGATAGGGCAATTTTTATGTGGGCAATTTTGATGGGGCAATATGATGGGGCAGTTTTGATAGGGCAGTTTTGATGGGGCAGTATGATGGGGACAATTTGATGGGGCAGTTTTGATGAGGCAATATGATGGGGCAGGTATGATGGGGCAGTATGATGGGGGAATTGATGGGGCAGTATTATTGGACAATATTGATGGGGCAGGTTTGATGGGGGCAGTATGATGGGGAAATTTTGATGGGGCAGTATGATGGGGCAGTTTTGATGGGGCAGTATGATGGGGCAATTTTGATGGTGGTAGTATGATGGGGCAATTTGATGGGGGCAAATTGATGGGGACATTTTTCATGATAGGGCCGTTTTGATGGGGAAGTATGATGGGGCAAGTTTGTTGGGGGCAATATGATGAGGCAGTATGTGGCTCAACTTGATAGGGGCAATTTGATGGGGCAATTTTGATGGGGTCGTATGATGGGGGCAGTTTTGATGGGGTAGTTTCGATTGGGGCAGTATGATGGGGCAATTTGATGGGGGCTATTAGATGGGGCAGTTTTGATGGGGCAATATGATGGGGCAGTTTTGATGGGGCAGTATGATGGGACAATTTGATGGGGCAGTATGATGGGGAAATTTTAATGGAGTTATTTTGATGGGGGCAGTTTTGATGGGGCAGTATGATGGTAGCAGTATGATGGGGCAATTTGATGGGGGCAAATTGATGGTGACAGTTTTGATGATGGGGCAGTTTTGATGGGGCATGTTTGATGGGGGCAGTTTTGATGGGGCAGTATGAGGGGGCAATATGAAAGGACAGTATGATGGGGCAATTTGATGGGGGTAATTTGATGGGGGCAATTTGATTGGGCAGTTTTGATGGGGCAATTTTGATGGGGCAATTTTGATGGGGGCAGTTTTGATGGGGGCAGTTTTGATGGGGCAGTTTTGATGGGGGCAGTTTTGATGGGGCAGTTGTAAAGGTGGCAGTGTGATGGGGCAGTTTTTATGTGGCAATTTTGATGGGGGCAGTTTTTATGGGGCAGTTTTGATGGGGCAGCATGATGGAGGCAATTTTAATGGTGGCAGTATGATGGGGCAATTTGATGGGGGAAATTTGATGCGTCAATTTTGATGGGGCAAATTTGATGGTGGCAGTTTTGATTGTGCAGTTTTGATGGGCCCGTTTTGATGGGGAAATTTTAATGGGGCAATTTTGATGGGGCAGTTTGGATAGGGCAATTTTAATGTGGGCAATTTTGATGGGGCAATATGATGGGGCAGTTTTGATAGGGCAGTTTTGATGGGGCAGTATGATGGGGACAATTTGATGGGGCATTTTTGATGAGGCAATATGATAGGGCAGGTATGATGGGGCAGTATGATGGGGGAATTTGATGGGGTAGTATTATTGGACAATATTGATTGGGGGCAGGTTTGATGGGGGCAGTATGATGGGGAAATTTTGATGGGACAGTACGATGGGGCAGTTTTGATGGGGCAGTATGATGGGGCAATTTTGATGGTGGTAGTATGATGGGGAAATTTGATGGGGGGCAAATTGATGGCGACAGTTTTGATGATTGGGCCGTTTTGATGGGGAAGTATGATGGGGCAAGTTTGATGGGGGCAATATGATGAGGCAGTATAATGGCTCAACTTGATGGGGGCAATTTGATGGGGCAATTTTGATGGGGCAATTTTGATGGAGCAGTATGATGGGGCAATTTTGATGGGGCAGTATGATGGGGGCAATTTTATGGGGCAGTTTTGATGGGGGCAATATGATGGAGCAGTTTTGATGGGGTAGTGTGATGGGGCAGTATGATGGGGCAATTTTGATGGTGGCCGTATGATGGGGCAGTTTTGATGGGGGTAGTTTCGATGGGGGCAGTATAATAGGGCAATTTGATGTGGGCAATTAGATGGGGCAGTTTTGATGGGGGCTTTATGATGGGGCAGTATGATGGGGACATTTTAATGGAGTTATTTTGATGGGGTCAGTTTTGATGGGGGCTGTATGATGTGGCAGTTTTAATGGGGCAGTATGATGGTGGCAGTATGATGGGGCAAATTGATGGTGAAAGTTTTAATGGGGGCAATTTTGATGGGGGCAATTTTGATGGGGGCAATTTTGATGGGGCAGTATGAGGGGGCAATATGAAAGGGCAGTATGATGGGGCAATTTGATGGGTCAATTTCGATGGGGCAATTTTGATGGTGGCAGTTTTGATGGTGCAATTTTGATGGGGGCATTTTGATGGGGCAATTTTTATGGGGCAGTTTTGATAGGGCAGTATGATGGGGCAGTTTTTATGAGGCAGTATGATGGGGCAATTTTTATGGTGGCAGTATGATGGTGCAATTTAATGGGGGCAGTTTTGATGATGGGGCAGCTTTGATGGAGCAGTATGATGGGGTAATTTTGATGGTGGCAGCATGATGGGGCAATTTTGATGGGGCAGTATGATGGGGGCAATTTTGATGGGTAGTACGATGGGGCAGTTTAGATGGGGGCAGTATGATGTGGCAATTTTGATGGGGGAGTGTTGATGGGGGCAGTATGATGGGGCATTTTTGATGGGGGCAGTATTTATGGGGCATTTTTGATGGGGCAGTTTTTATGGGGCAGCATGATGGGGCAATTTTGATGGTGGCAGTATGATGGGGCAATTTGATGGGGGAAATTTGCTTGGTCAATTTTGATGGGGCAATTTTTTTGGTAGCAGTTTTGATTGTGCAATTTTGATGGGGCAATTTTGATGGGGGCGTTTTGATGGGGCAATTTTGATGGGGCAGTTTTGATGGGGCCATTTTGATGGGGGCAATATGATGGGGCAGTTTTGATAGGGCAGTTTTGATGGGGCAATTTTGATGGGAGCAATATGATGGGGCAGTTTTGATAGGGCAGTTTTGATGGGGCAGTATGATGGGGCAATTTGGATGGGGCAATTTGGATGGGGCAGTTTGATGAGGCAGTATGATGGGGGCAATTTTGATGGTGGCAGTATGATGGGACAGTTTTGATGGGGGTAATTTTGATGGGGCAGTATGATGGGGGCAGTTTTGATGGGGCAGGTATGATGGGGTAGTATGATGGGGGAATTTGATGGGGCAGTATGATTGGGGAATTTGATGGGGGCAGTATGATGGGGCAGTTTTGATGGGGAAATTTTGATGGGGCAGTATGATGGGGCAATTTTGATGGTGGCAGTATGATGGGGCCAGTTTTGATGATGGGGCCAGTTTTGATGATAGGGCAGTTTTGATGGGGGCATTATGATGGGGCAATTTTGATAGGGGCAATATGATGGGGCAGTATTATGGCTCAACTTGATGGGGGTATTTTGATAAGGGCAATTTTGATGGTGGCAGTATGATGGGGCAATTTTGATGGGGGCAGTTTTGATGGGGCAATTTTGATGGGGCAGTATGATGGGGCAATTTTGATGGGCAGTACGATGGGGCAGTACGATGGGGCAGTTTTGATGGGGGCAGTATTATGGGGGCAGTATGATGTGGCAATTTGTTTGGGGCAATTTAATGGGGGAGTTTTGATGGGGGCAGTTTTGATGGTGGCAGTATGATAGGGCAATTTTGATGGTGGCAGTATGATGGGGCAATTTGATGGGGGAAATTTGCTGGGTCAGTTTCGATGGGGCAACTTTTTTCGTTTTAGTTTTGATTGTGCAATTTTGATGGGGCAATTTTGATGGGGGCGTTTTTATGGGGCAATTTTGATGGGGCAATTTTGATGGGGCAATTTTGATGTGGGCACATTTGATGGGGGCAATATGATGGGGCAGTTTTGATGGGGGCAATATGATGGGGCAGTTTTGATAGGGTAGTATTGATGGGGCAGTTTTGATGGGACTGTATGATGGGGCAATTTTGATGGGGGCAATATGATGGGGTAGTTTTGATAAGGCAGATTTGATGGGGCAGTATGATGGGGCAATTTTGATGGTAGCAGTTTTGATGAGGCATTTTTGATGGGGCATTTTGGATGGGGCAGTAAGATGGGGCAATTTGATGGGGCAGTGTGATGGGGCAGTTTGATGGGGCAGTATGATGGGGGCAATTTTGATGGTGGTAGTATGATGGGACAGTTTTGATGGGGGTAATTTTGATGGGGCAGTATGATGGGGACAATTTGATGGGGCAGTTTTGATGGGGGCAATATGATGGGGCAGTCTTGATGGGGCAGTATGATGTGGGAATTTGATGGGGCAGTATTATTGGACAATTTTGATGGGGGCAGTATGATGGGGCAGTTTTGATGGGGAAATTTTGATGGGGCAGTATGATGGGGCAATTTTGATGGTGGCAGTATGATGGGGCAATTTGATGGGGGCAATTTGATGGGGGCAAATTGATGGGGACAGTTTTGATGATAGGGCAGTTTTGATGGGGGCATTAGGATTGGGCAATTTTGATGGGGCAGTATGATGGGGCAATTTTGATGGGGGCAATATGATGGGGCAGTATTATGGCTCAGCTTGATAGGGGCATTTTGATGGGTCAATTTTGATGGGTCAATTTTGATGGTGGCAGTATGATGGGGCAGTTTTGATGGGGCAATTTTGATGGGGCAGTTTTGATGTGGCAATTTTGATGAAGGCAGTTTTTATGGGGGCAATTTTGATGGGGCAGTATGATGGGGCAATTTTGATTGGGCAGTATGATGGGGCAATTTAATGGGCACAATGTGATGGGGGCAGTTTTGATGGGGCAGTATGATGGGGCAATTTTGATGGTGGCAGCATGATGGGGCAATTTTGATGGGGCAGTTTTGATGGGAGCTGTATGATGGGGCAGTTTTAATGGGGCAATTTTGATGGGGCAGTATGATGATGGCAGTATGATGGGGCAAATTGATGGGGACAGTTTTGATGATGGGGAAGTTTTGATGGGGCAGTATGAGGGGGCAGTATGATGGGGCAGTATGATGGGGCAATTTTGATGAGGGCAGCATGATGGGGGCAATTAGATGGGTCAGTTTCGATGGGGCAATTTTGATGGTGGCAGTTTTGATGGTGCAATTTTGATGGGGGCATTTTGATAGGGCAAATTTGATGGGGCAGTTTTGATGGGGGAAGTTTTGATAGGGCAGTATGATGGGTCAGTATGATGGGGGAATTTGATGGGGCAGTATGATTGGGGAATTTGATGGGGGCAGTATGATGGGGCAGTTTTGATGGGGAAATTTTGATGGGGCAGTTTTGATGGGGCAGTATGATGGGGCAGTTTTGATGGTGGCAGTATGATGGGGCAATTTTGATGGGGGCAATATGATGGGGCAGTATTATGGCTCAACTTGATGGGGGTATTTTGATGGGGCAATTTTGATGGTGGCAGTATGATGGGGCAATTTTGATGGTGGCAGTATGATGGGGCCAGTTTTGATGATAGGGCAGTTTTGATGGGGGCATTATGATGGGGGCAATATGATGGGGCAGTATTATGGCTCAACTTGATGGGGGTATTTTGATAAGGGCAATTTTGATGGTGGCAGTATAATGGGGCAATTTTGATGGGGGCAGTTTTGATGGGGCAATTTTGATGGGGAAGTATGATGGGGGCAATTTTGATGGGCAGTACGATGGGGCAGTACGATGGGGCAGTTTTGATGGGGGCAGTATTATGGGGGCAGTATGATGTGGCAATTTGTTTGGGGCAATTTAATGGGAGAGTTTTGATGGGGGCAGTTTTGATGGTGGCAGTATGATAGGGCAATTTTGATGGTGGCAGTATGATGGGGCAATTTGATGGGGGAAATTTGCTGGGTCAGTTTCGATGGGGCAACTTTTTTCGTTTTAGTTTTGATTGTGCAATTTTGATGGGGCAATTTTGATGGGGCAATTTTGATGGGGCAGTATGATGGGGCAGTTTTGATGGGGCGATTTTGATGTGGGCAAATTTGATGGGGGCAATATGATGGGGCAGTTTTGATAGGGCAGTATTAATGGGGCAGTTTTGATGGGACTGTATGATGGGGCAATTTTGATGGGGGCAATATGATGGGGGCAATATGATGGGGTAGTTTTGATAAGGCAGATTTGATGGGGCAGTATGATGGGGCAATTTTGATGGTGGCAGTTTTGATGAGGCATTTTTGATGGGGCATTTTGGATGGGGCAGTATGATAGGGGCAGTAAGATGGGGCAATTTGATGGGGCAGTGTAATGGGGCAGTTTGATGGGGCAGTATGATGGGGGCAATATGATGGGGCAGTATTATGGCTCAACTTGATGGGGGTATTTTGATGGGGCAATTTTGATGGTGGCAGTATGATGGGGCAATTTTGATGGTGGCAGTATGATGGGGCCAGTTTTGATGATAGGGCAGTTTTGATGGGGGCATTATGATGGGGCAATTTTGATGGGGGCAATATGATGGGGCAGTATTATGGCTCAACTTGATGGGGGTATTTTGATAAGGGCAATTTTGATGGTGGCAGTATAATGGGGCAATTTTGATGGGGGCAGTTTTGATGGGGCAATTTTGATGGGGAAGTATGATGGGGGCAATTTTGATGGGCAGTACGATGGGGCAGTACGATGGGGCAGTTTTGATGGGGGCAGTATTATGGGGGCAGTATGATGTGGCAATTTGTTTGGGGCAATTTAATGGGGGAGTTTTGATGGGGGCAGTTTTGATGGTGGCAGTATGATAGGGCAATTTTGATGGTGGCAGTATGATGGGGCAATTTGATGGGGGAAATTTGCTGGGTCAGTTTCGATGGGGCAACTTTTTTCGTTTTAGTTTTGATTGTGCAATTTTGATGGGGCAATTTTGATGGGGGCGTTTTTATGGGGCAATTTTGATGGGGCAATTTTGATGGGGCAGTATGATGGGGCAGTTTTGATGGGGCGATTTTGATGTGGGCAAATTTGATGGGGGCAATATGATGGGGCAGTTTTGATGGGGCAAATTTGATGGGGGCAATATGATGGGGCAGTTTTGATAGGGCAGTATTGATGGGGCAGTATTGATGGGGCAGTTTTGATGGGGCAATTTTGATGGGGGCAATATGATGGGGGCAATATGATGGGGTAGTTTTGATAAGGCAGATTTGATGGGGCAGTATGATGGGGCAATTTTGATGGTGGCAGTTTTGATGAGGCATTTTTGATGGGGCATTTTGGATGGGGCAGTATGATAGGGGCAGTAAGATGGGGCAATTTGATGGGGCAGTGTGATGGGGCAGTTTGATGGGGCAGTATGATGGGGGCAATTTTGATGGTGGTAGTATGATGGGACAGTTTTGATGGGGGTAATTTTGATGGGGCAGTATGATGGGGACAATTTGATGGGGCAGTTTTGATGGGGGCAATATGATGGGGCAGTCTTGATGGGGCAGTATGATGTGGGAATTTGATGGGGCAGTATTATTGGACAATTTTGATGGGGGCAGTATGATGGGGCAGTTTTGATGGGGAAATTTTGATGGGGCAGTATGATGGGGCAATTTTGATGGTGGCAGTATGATGGGGCAATTTGATGGGGGCAAATTGATGGGGCAGTATTATGGCTCAGCTTGATAGGGGCATTTTGATGGGGCAATTTTGATGGTGGCAGTATGATGGGGCAGTTTTGATGGGGCAATTTTGATGGGGCAGTTTTGATGGGGCAGTTTTGATGTGGCAATTTTGATGAGGGCAGTTTTGATGGGGGCAATTTTGATGGGGCAGTATGATGGGGCAATTTTGATTGGGCAGTATGATGGGGCAATTTAATGGGCACAATGTGATGGGGCAGTTTTGATGGGGCAGTATGATGGGGCAATTTTGATGGTGGCAGCATGATGGGGCAATTTTGATGGGGCAGTTTTGATGGGAGCTGTATGATGGGGCAGTTTTAATGGGGCAATTTTGATGGGGCAGTATGATGATGGCAGTATGATGGGGCAAATTGATGGGGACAGTTTTGATGTTGGGGCAGTTTTGATGGGGCAGTATGAGGGGGCAGTATGATGGGGCAGTATGATGGGGGCAATTTTGATGAGGGCAGTATGATGGGGGCAATTGTATGGGTCAGTTTCGATGGGGCAATTTTGATGGTGGCAGTTTTGATGGTGCAATTTTGATGGGGGCATTTTGATAGGGCAAATTTGATGGGGCAGTTTTGATGGGGGAAGTTTTGATAGGGCAGTATGATGGGTCAGTATGATGGGGGAATTTGATGGGGCAGTATGATTGGGGAATTTGATGGGGTCAGTATGATGGGGCAGTTTTGATGGGGAAATTTTGATGGGGAAATTTTGATAGGGCAGTTTTGATGGGGAAATTTTGATGGGGCAGTATGATGGGGCAGTTTTGATGGTGGCAGTATGATGGGGCAATTTTGATGGGGGCAATATGATGGGGCAGTATTATGGCTCAACTTAATGGGGGTATTTTGATGGGGCAATTTTGATGGTGGCAGTATGATGGGGCAATTTTGATGGGGGGAGTTTTGATGGGGCAGTATGATGGGGGAAATTTTGATGGGCAGTACGATGGAGCAGTTTTGATGGGGGCAGTATTATGGGGGCAGTATGATGTGGCAATTTGTTTTGTGGCAATTTGTTTCGTGGCAATTTGATGGGGGAGTTTTGATGGGGGCAGTTTTGATGGTGGCAGTATGATAGGGCAATTTTGATGGTGGCAGTATGATGGGGCAATTTGATGGGGGAAATTTGCTGGATCAATTTCGATGGGGCAATTTTTTTCATTTTAGTTTTGAGTGTGCAATTTTGATGGGGCAATTTTGATGGGGGCGTTTTTATGGGGAAATTTTGATGGGGCAATTTTGATGGGGCAGTATGATGGGGCAGTTTTGATGGGGCAGTATGATGGGGCAGTTTTGATGGGGCGATTTTGATGTGGGCCAATTTGATGGGGGCAATATGATGGGGCAGTTTTGATAAATCAAGTTAGACTTACCGGTAACTTGTTTTCCTTGAGTCTTTCAGGACAGCACCTTGAGAGAGCGTGGCTCCACCCACTTGACAGGAAACACACCTCCACCAAACTTTAAAAGGAGGCTCCTTCCCACTTATCATCAGTAGTAGTAGAGAACCTCCGGCCCAAGCTGGAACACATAATCAGAATATGGTTAGTCACAGCATAGTAATTTAATACAATAAGGGCGGGTTGCTGCTGTCCTGAAAGACTCAAGGAAAACAAGTTACCGGTAAGTCTAACTTGATTTTTCCCTTATCGTCTTTCAGGACAGCACCTTGAGAGGATAACAGAGACTTACCCACTTAGGGAGGGACCACAGCCTGCAGGACCTTTCTGCCAAAAGCCTGTTCACTGGCTGACAGAAGATCCAGTCTGTAATGACGGACAAACGTAAGGTAACTTGACCATGTAGCCGCCCTACAAATCTGATCTGGGGTGGCACCAGCCATTTCTGCCCATGTAGAGGCCTGAGCCCTGGTAGAATGCGCTTTAATTCCCAGCGGGGGAGATAGCCCCGACTGAGAGTAGGCTGCTAGAATAGCTGATTTAAGCCATCTAGCTATAGACCCCTTAGAAGCTTGTTGGCCCTTCCTTTTACCTGAAAAAAGTATAAATAGAGAATCCGAGGATCTAAAGTTACTTGTTACCTCCAGATACTGTAATAAAGTCCTTCTTACATCCAAATTATGGAATTTGCCTTCTTTTTCCCCCGAAGGGTTAGAGCAAGAGGTTGGCAGGATGATTTCCTGCGACCTATTGTGTGCTGACGCTACCTTTGGCAAAAAACCTGGATCGGTTTTCAGTATAATCCTATCTGTGTAGATGGTTAAAAAGGGTCTCTTAACCGATAGGGCGTGCAGCTCACCAATTCTCCTTGCTGACGTTATTGCAACTAAGAACAAGGTCTTAAGAGTAAGATTCCTTAGAGAGATTCCTTGTAGTGGTTCAAAAGGTTCCTTTGTAAGGGCTTGCAGGACCACTGATAGATCCCAATTGGGAAAGTGCTTAGCCGGAGCTGGTCTAGATCTGGTAAGTGCCTTGAAAAATCTTATAACCAAGGGCTCAGAAGAGATTGGTCTTTCTAGAAATACTCCCAAAGCAGCTACTTGAACTTTAAGGGTGCTGACTGACAATCCCTTGTCTGCCCCTTCTTGAAGAAATTCCAAAATTGACACTAAATTTTTAACTTTTCTCTTAGTCAAATGACAAAAAGAGTTGAAGACCTTCCAATATTTAGCATAGATTTTTCTGGTTACTATTTTCCTACTGGAAAGTAAGGTAGTTACCAAGGGTTGTGACAGACCTTTGTCTCTTAACAACTGCTCCTCAGAAACCAGGCCGTGAGGCTTAGACTGGCCACTCCCGGATGCTGTATTGGACCCTGTAGGAGCAGGTCCTGCCGGAGAGGCAGCCGCCAAAATGGTTTGACTGCCATCTGTAGAATGGTGGAAAACCATGCCCTCTTTGGCCAAAATGGAGTAATTAGGATTACTGCCACCTTCTCCCTCTGTATCTTCCTTAACACCAACGGGATAAGTTGGAAAGGAGGAAATGCGTAACCCAGATGGAAGTTCCAGGGCTGGATTAACGCATCTGTCCCCTGGGCCTTGTCGTTTCTGTGAATAGAGAAAAATACTGGGAGTTGTGTATTTTCCTGTGATGCAAATAGGTCTATTTGCGGTTGACCCCAGGCCCTGGTAATCATTGCAAAGATTTCCGGATTCAGGCTCCATTCTGACTCCTGAATCCGCCTTCTGCTTAGATAATCTGCCACTACATTTAAGGTGCCTTTGAGGTGGACTGCTGATAAGGACCGAACATGCTTTTCTGCCCAAACCAGGATCTTTGAAGCTAGCAACTGAAGTGTTTTGCTTCTTGTACCCCCCTGTTTGTTTAGGTAGGCTATGGTAGTGGCGTTGTCTGAGAGGACCCGGACATGAGAGCCTTGAAGGATGGGGGAGAAGGCATCTAAAGCTAAGGCGACTGCCTTTAGTTCCCTCCAATTTGAGGACCTCCTTGCCTCTGTCCGAGACCACATTCCTTGCGCGAAGTCTTGGTCTAAGTGAGCTCCCCAACCCCATACACTGGCATCTGTCGTTACCACTTTTTCTATTGGAAATGACCAGAGCAGGCCTTCTGACAGATTCTCCTGTCTTCTCCACCACCAAAGTGATCTCTTGACTTTGGTGGGTATCTTTATCTTTGCTTCCAGAGATTCTGACCTGTGATTCCATATTCTCAGGAGAAAGCTCTGGAGAGGCCTGAAATGTAACCTTGCCCATTGAATGGCTGGTATGGTTGCGGTTAGGGTTCCTAGGGATGACATCACTTGTCGGACTGATAATTGCTGGCTTGCCTGCAAGGACGCTACCACCTTCAGGACCTTCCCCTTCTTCTCTTCTGGGAGAAAAATCTTTTGTTCCCTTGAACAGATCTGATACCCCAGGAATAGTATTTTCTGGGCTGGATTGAAATTTGACTTCTGCATATTTATGATCCAACCCAGGGTTTCTAGATGACCTCGGGTCCTTCCGAGGTTGTCTAGCAGTCTTTCCCTGGAGGGGGCAAAAAGGAGTAGGTCGTCCAAGTACGGAATTACCGCAATCCCCTGCATGCGAAGAGGAGCAAGCGCTTCTGCCATTATTTTTGTGAAAATTCATGGGGCAGAAGACAGGCCAAAGGGGAGGGCCCTGAATTGCAAGTGCAGAACCTCTTTTCCCAAATTTATCGCCAATCTTAGGAATTTTTGGGACTGCGGGGCTATAGGGATATGCAGATAGGCATCTCGAAGGTCTATTGATGCCATAAAGCATTCCCTCGTCAATAGATTCTTGACCGTGAAGATGGAGTCCATACGAAACCTCTTGTATTGGACTGATCTGTTCAGCGGTTTCAGGTTTAGGATTAACCGAAAATCTCCGGATGGTTTCTTTATCAGGAATATACGGGAATAAAATCCCTGATAAAGCTCCCCCTGTGGGACATAAGTTATAACCCCCTGATCTATCAGATCCTTTAATAGGCTCTTCATTGCCAGGGATTTTGTTACATCTTCTGGAAGATTTGTCACCAAGTACCTTTCTAGGGGGAGATCTGAGAATTCTATATTGTAACCCTGGGCTAGCATATTCAGAATGTACTGGTTTTCTGTTATGCTTGCCCAATAAGGGAGAAAGTCTTGTAGTCTTCCCCCTACTTGTAACCGACTGTCATTGCGTCTTGCTGGCTGACGCAGGAGGATGGAAAAGGACATTTCCTCTGCCCTTACTCCTCTGCCCTGACCAGCTTTTCTTTTTCTCTTGAGACTTGTTCTGTTCCTGAGCCCTTTGAGGACGAAAAAACTGTTTGACTGGTTGTTTCTTCTTTTTGACAGGAAAAGATTTCTTTTTATCTGCAGTCCTGTCCAGAACTGAATCCAAATCAGGGCCGAACAATAAGTCTCCTAGAAAAGGGACCCCGCATAACTTGTTTTTAGATGCTGTGTCCCCTTGCCAAGTCTTCAGCCATAAAGCCCGTCTAACCGAATTAGCAAGGGCTGCCGCCTTAGCTGTCATCCTGATAGACTCTGCTGAGGCATCAGAGACATAGGCTACTGCTGCTGAGAGGGTAGAAAAGGAGTCAAGGATTTCTTGCTTAGGGGAATCTGCTATTATATGAGCTTTAAGCTGATTTACCCAATACTCCAAGTTCCTGGAGATGCAAGTAGTTGCCATTGCTGGCTTAAGGTTGCCCATAATGGATTGCCAAGTCCGCTTGAGCTGTTGATCCATTTTTTTATCCATGGGGTCTTTTAAGATCCCTATGTCCTCAAATGCTAGATCAGTAGATCTTGACACCTGAGAAAAGGCTGCATCAAGTTTTGGAACCTTATTCCAAAGAGCTGCTGGGTCTTCATCAAAAGGGAACCTTCTCTTATGAGCCCTAGAGAAAAATGGTTTCCTATCAGGGTCAGCCCATTCTTTTCTGATTGTTTCAGAAATCACTGCATGGACTGGAAAGGTACGGGACTTAGACTCACTAAGCCCTGCATACATCTTGTCATGTAAAGACATCTCTTTATGCTCTTCCTCAAGGCCTAGAGTAGCATAAATAGCCTTTAAAAGGCCATCCACCTGATCCAAAGACAATTTATACTTGGAAGACATATTTTCCAGCTCATCACTATCCTCATTCGATTCATTAGAATGGGATGGGGAAAGCCCTTCCCGGTTCAGAGGACCCATTTCCGCCTCTACTGCCGGGACTAACAGTGAGCCTTGAGAGGACTGTGAGGTACTGGGCTGACTTGCAGATGGATAGGTGAGTGAGGATCTGAAGGATTGAATGGTAGCATCCAATTCCTTTTTGGCAGATGCAATTAGATCACTGCATGCGGAAGTGGTTTCTTCCCTCACCAAGGAGTCAATACATGCTTGACATAAAGCCTTTTTCCAGCCTTCATTTAACTTAATTTTGCATGAAGGACATTTCTTTCTAATCCCAGGGTCAGAGCTCTTGGCCTGCCATGATAAGGGAAAAAAGAGAGAGAAAAAAGACAAACCATCTTTTAGAGTCAGCCTGATTACTCAAGGTTGCTCACCACAGGTGCACAGTGAGAAAAGCTATCAGACTCATGTGCCCTGACAGGCCCCTCCGCCACCAGGGGGAAAAAATACCCTCAAACTTCACTAACGTTTAGAGAGAAGAGGGCTAGAGAGAGACCCCACAGTAAAACTGAGCAGAAACTACAGTCTGCTCCTTACCTGGGCCTTGCTGGTGCCTGTGCCTGTTCCACTCGCTGCGGTTCCTGAATCCATGCTGAGGCAGCAGCGTGATGCTTGTGGCGAAAACGCCGGTTCCGGACTCCAATAGCACCTGTGCGCCGGACCGGAACCGGCAATAAATAGGCACCAGACCTATTCCTCCCTCCTCCCCCTGCGCTTCCGGCGGAAATGACGCCTGGCGCCTGCTCCATGGATGCCGCCCCACTTCCGGATACCTCACATCCGGCGGATGCAGTCCTCTGACTGCCCTTCCCAAGATGGCGGCGGCGTCAGGGAAAAAACATGTGCAGGCAAGAAAAAACAAACAGACATGCCTGACATGCCTGACGCCCCCGCCTGGGAGCAGCAATACCCGGAGCAGTCCTGGCTCTCCCCTAGCACTGACGAGGGAGAAGGAGCCCATCCACCCGGCACCCGTAAGCCTGTGGAAAATGGGAGGAATCGGCTCTCCTGAGGTAGGTAAAAATAGTGGAGTAGGGAGCCTGTTCTCTCAGGACAGAACCTTGAGAGCTCCAAACTCCCACATGTGTTCCCGCCGGAGGAAACACATAAACTGATGATAAGTGGGAAGGAGCCTCCTTTTAAAGTTTGGTGGAGGTGTGTTTCCTGTCAAGTGGGTGGAGCCACGCTCTCTCAAGGTGCTGTCCTGAAAGACGATAAGGGAAAGTGCAGTTTTGATGGGGCAATTTTGATGGGGGCAATATGATGGGGCAGTTTTGATAAGGCAGATTTGATGGGGCAGTATGATGGGGCAATTTTGATGGTGGCAGTTTTGATGAGGCATTTTTGATGGGGAAATTTTGATGGGGCAATTTTGATGGTGGCAGTATGATGGGGCAATTTGATGGGGGAAATTGATGGGGACAGTTTTGATGATAGGGCAGTTTTGATGGGGGCATTAGGATTGGGCAATTTTGATGGGGCAGTATGATGGGGCAATTTTGATGGGGGCAATATGATGGGGCAGTATTATGGCTCAGCTTGATAGGGGCATTTTGAGGGGTCAGTTTTGATGGGGCAATTTTGATGATGGCAGTATGATGGGGCAATTTTGATGGGGCAGTTTTGATGGGGCAATTTTGAAGGGGCAATTTTGAAGGGGCAATTTTGATGTGGCAGTTTTGATGGGGCAATTTTGATGAGGGCAGTTTTGATGGGGGCAATTTTGATGGGGCAGTATGATGGGGCAATTTTGATTGGGCAGTATGATGGGGCAATTTTATGGGCACAATGTGATGGGGCAGTTTTGATGGGGCAGTATGATGGGGCAATTTTGATGGTGGCAGCATGATGGGGCAGTTTTGATGGGGCAATTTTGATGGGGGCAGTATGATGGGGCAGTTTTAATGGGGCAATTTTGATGGGGCAGTATGATGATGGCAGTATGAAGGGGAATTTTGATGGGGGCAGTTTTGATGGGGGCTGTATGATGGGGCAGTTTTAATGGGGCAATTTTGATGGGGCAGTATGATGGAGCAGTATAATGGGGCAATTTTGATGGTGGCAGCATGATGGGGCAATTTTGATGGGGCATTATGATAGGGGCATTATGATAGGGGCAATTTTGATGCGTCAGTATAATGGGGCAGTTTTGATGGGGGCATTATGATGGAGGCAGTATGATGGGGCAATTTGTTTGGGGCAATTTGATGGGGGAGTTTTGATGGGTCAATTTTGATGGGGCAATTTTAATGGGGGCAATATGATGGGGCAGTATGATTGGGCTATTTTGATGGGACACTATGATTGGGCAATTTTGATGGGGGCAATATGATGGGGCATTTTTTAATAAGGCAGATTTGATGGGGCAGTATGATGGGGCAGTTTTGATGCTGGCAGTTTTGATGAGGCCTTTTTGATGGGGCATTTTTGATGGGGCAGTATGATGGGGCAATTTTGATTGGGCAGTATGATGGGGACAATTTGATGTGGCAGTGTGATGGGACAATTTGATGGGGCAGTATGATGTGGGCAATTTTGATGGTGGCAGTATGATGTGACAGTTTTGATGGGGCAGTATGATGGGGACAATTTGATGGGGCAGTTTTGATGGGGGCAGTTTAGATGGGGGCAATATGATGGGGCAGGTATGATGGGGCAGTATGATGGGGGAATTTGATGGTGCAGTATTATTGGGCAATTTTTTATGGGGGCAGTATGATGGGGCAGTTTTGATGGGGCAGTATGATGGGGCAATTTTGATGGTGGCAGTATGATGGGGCAATTTGATGGGGGCAAATTTATGGGACATTTTTGATGATAGGGCAGTTTTGATGGGGGCAAATTGATGGGGCAGTTTTGATGGGGCAGTATGAGGGAGCAGTATGATAGGGGTAGTTTTGATGGGACAGTATGATGGGGCAATTTTGATGGGGGCAAGATGATGGGGCAGTATGATGGCTCAACTTTGATGGGTCAATTTTGATGGGTCAATTTTGATGGCAGTATGATTGGGCAGTTTTGATGGGGCAATTTTAATGGGGCAATTTTGATATGATGGGGCAATTTTGATAGGGCAGTATGATGGGGGCAATTTTATTGGGCAGTTTTGATGGGGCAATATGATGGGGCAGTTTTGATGGGGCAGTGTGATGGGGCAGTTTTGATGGGGCAATTTTGATGGGGGCAGTATGATGGGGCAGTTTTAATGGGGCAATTTTGATGGGGCAGTATGATGATGGCAGTATGAAGGGGAATTTTGATGGGGGCAGTTTTGATGGGGGCTGTATGATGGGGCAGTTTTAATGGGGCAATTTTGATGGGGCAGTATGATGGAGCAGTATGATGGGGCAATTTTGATGGTGGCAGCATGATGGGGCAGTTTTGATGGGGCAATTTTGATGGGGGCAGTATGATGGGGCAGTTTTAATGGGGCAATTTTGATGGGGCAGTATGATGATGGCAGTATGAAGGGGAATTTTGATGGGGGCAGTTTTGATGGGGGCTGTATGATGGGGCAGTTTTAATGGGGCAATTTTGATGGGGCAGTATGATGGAGCAGTATAATGGGGCAATTTTGATGGTGGCAGCATGATGGGGCAATTTTGATGGGGCATTATGATAGGGGCATTATGATAGGGGCAATTTTGATGCGTCAGTATAATGGGGCAGTTTTGATGGGGGCATTATGATGGAGGCAGTATGATGGGGCAATTTGTTTGGGGCAATTTGATGGGGGAGTTTTGATGGGTCAATTTTGATGGGGCAATTTTAATGGGGGCAATATGATGGGGCAGTATGATTGGGCTATTTTGATGGGACACTATGATTGGGCAATTTTGATGGGGGCAATATGATGGGGCATTTTTTAATAAGGCAGATTTGATGGGGCAGTATGATGGGGCAGTTTTGATGCTGGCAGTTTTGATGAGGCCTTTTTGATGGGGCATTTTTGATGGGGCAGTATGATGGGGCAATTTTGATTGGGCAGTATGATGGGGGCAATTTGATGTGGCAGTGTGATGGGACAATTTGATGGGGCAGTATGATGTGGGCAATTTTGATGGTGGCAGTATGATGTGACAGTTTTGATGGGGCAGTATGATGGGGACAATTTGATGGGGCAGTTTTGATGGGGGCAGTTTAGATGGGGGCAATATGATGGGGCAGGTATGATGGGGCAGGTATGATGGGGCAGTATGATGGGGGAATTTGATGGTGCAGTATTATTGGGCAATTTTTTATGGGGGCAGTATGATGGGGCAGTTTTGATGGGGCAGTATGATGGGGCAATTTTGATGGTGGCAGTATGATGGGGCAATTTGATGGGGGCAAATTTATGGGACAGTTTTGATGATAGGGCAGTTTTGATGGGGGCAAATTGATGGGGCAGTTTTGATGGGGCAGTATGAGGGAGCAGTATGATAGGGGTAGTTTTGATGGGACAGTATGATGGGGCAATTTTGATGGGGGCAAGATGATGGGGCAGTATGATGGCTCAACTTTGATGGGTCAATTTTGATGGGTCAATTTTGATGGCAGTATGATTGGGCAGTTTTGATGGGGCAATTTTAATGGGGCAATTTTGATATGATGGGGCAATTTTGATAGGGCAGTATGATGGGGGCAATTTTATTGGGCAGTTTTGATGGGGCAATATGATGGGGCAGTTTTGATGGGGCAGTGTGATGTGGCAATTTGATGGGGCAGTATGATGGGGCAATTTTGATGGTGGCCGCATGATGGAGGCAGTTTTGATGCGGGTCGTTTTGATGGGGGTCGTTTCAATGGGGGCAGCATGATGGGGCAATTAGATGGGGGCTTTATGATGGGGCAGTATGATGGGGCAATTTGATGGGGCAGTATGATGGGGACATTTTAATTGAGTTATTTTGATGGGGGCAGTTTTGATGGGGGCTGTATGATGGGGCAGTTTTAATGGGGGCAAATTGATGGGAACAGTTTTGATGATGGGGCAGTTTTGATGGGGCAATTTTGATGGGGCAGAATGAGGGGGCAATATGATAGGGGTCGTTTTGATGGGGCAGTATGATGGGGGCAATTTTGATGGGGGCAATATGATGGGGCAGTATGATGGCTCAACTTTGATGGGGGCAATTTGATGGTTCAATTTTGATGGGGCAATTTTGATGGTGGCAGTATGATTGGGCAATTTTGATATGATGGGGCAATTTTGATAGGGCAGTATGATGGGGGCAATTTTATGGGACAGTTTTGATGGGGCAATATGATGGGGCAGTTTTGATGGGGCAGTGTGATGGGGCAATTTGATGGGGCAGTATGATGGGGCAATTTTGATGGTGGCCGCATGATGGGGGCAGTTTTGATGGGGGGCGTTTCGATGGGGGCCGCATGATATGGCAGTTTGATGGGGGCAATTAGATGGGGCAGTTTTGATGGGGGCAGTTTTGATGGGGGCAGTTTTGATGGGGGCTTTATGATGGGGCAGTATGATGGGGCAGTATGATGGGGCAATTTTGATGGTGGCCGCATGATGGAGGCAGTTTTGATGTGGGTCGTTTTGATGGGGGTCGTTTCAATGGGGGCAGCATGATGGGGCAATTTGATGGGGGCAATTAGATGGGGCAGTTTTGATGGGGGCTTTATGATGGGGCAGTATGATGGGGCAATTTGATGGGGCAGTATGATGGGGACATTTTAATTGAGTTATTTTGATGGGGGCAGTTTTGATGGGGGCTGTATGATGGGGCAGTTTTAATGGGGAAATTTTGATGGGGCAGTATGATGTGTCAGTATGATGGTGGCAGTATGATGGGGCAGTTTTGATGGGGGCAAATTGATGGGAACAGTTTTGATGGTGGGGCAGTTTTGATGGGGCAATTTTGATGGGGAAGAATGAGGGGGCAATATGATAGGGGTCGTTTTGATGGGGCAGTATGATGGGGGCAATTTTGATGGGGGCAATATGATGGGGCAGTATGATGGCTCAACTTTGATGGGGGCAATTTGATGGTTCAATTTTGATGGGGCAATTTTGATGGTGGCAGTATGATTGGGCAATTTTGATATGATGGGGCAATTTTGATAGGGCAGTATGATGGGGCAGTTTTGATGGGGCAGTGTGATGGGGCAGTGTGATGGGGCAGTATGATGGGGCAATTTTGATGGTGGCCGCATGATGGGGGCAGTTTTGATGGGGGGCGTTTCGATGGGGGGGCGCATGATATGACAGTTTGATGGGGGCAATTAGATGGGGCAGTTTTGATGGGGGCAGTTTTGATGGGGGCTTTATGATGGGGCAGTATGATGGGCCAATTTGATGGGGCAGTATGAAGGGGACATTTTAATGGAGTTATTTTGATGGGGGCAGTTTTGATGGGGCTGTATGATGGGGCAGTTTTAATGGGGAAATTTTGATGGGGCAGTATGATGCGTCAGTATGATGGTGGCAGTATGATGGGGCAGTTTTGATGGGGGCAAATTGATGGGAACAGTTTTGATGATGGGGCAGTTTTGATGGGGCATTTTTGATGGGGCAATTTTGATGGGGCAGAATGAGGGGGCAATATGATGGAGCAGTATGATGGGGCAATTTAATGATGGCAATTTGATGGGTCAATTTCCATGGGGGCTGTATGATGGGGCAGTTTTGATGGGGAAATTTTGATGGGGCAGTATGATGGGGCAGTTTTGATGGGGCAGTATGATGGGGCAGTATGATGGGGGCAGTATGATGGGGCAATTTTGATGGGGGCAATATGATGGGGCAGTATTATGGCTCAACTTAATGGGGGTATTTTGATGGGGCAATTTTGATGGTGGCAGTATGATGGGGCAATTTTGATGGGGGCAGTTTTGATGGGGCAGTATGATGGGGGAAATTTTGATGGGCAGTACGATGGAACAGTTTTGATGGGGGCAGTATTATGGGGGCAGTATGATGTGGCAATTTGTTTCGTGGCAATTTGTTTCGTGGCAATTTGATGGGGGAGTTTTGATGGGGGCAGTTTTGATGGTGGCAGTATGATAGGGCAATTTTGATGGTGGCAGTATGATGGGGCAATTTGATGGGGGAAATTTGCTGGATCAATTTCGATGGGGCAATTTTTTTCATTTTAGTTTTGAGTGTGCAATTTTGATGGGGGCGTTTTTATGGGGAAATTTTGATGGGGAAATTTTGATGGGGCAGTATGATGGGACAGTTTTGATGGGGGCAATTAGATGGGGCCGTTTTGATGGGGGCAGTTTTGATTGGGGCTTTAGAATGGGGCAGTATGATGGGGAAATTTTAATGGAGTTATTTTGATGGGGGCAATTTTGATGGGGACAATATGATGGGGCAGTTTTGATGGGGCATTTTTGAAGGGGGCAATTTTGATGGGGCAGAATGAGGGGGCAATATGATGGAGCAGTATGATGGGGCAATTTGATGGGGGCAATTTAATGGGTCAATTTCGATGGGGCAATTTTGATGGTGCAATTTTGATTGGGCAGTTTTGATGGGACAGTTTTGATAGGGCAGTATGATGGGGCAGTTTTTATGGGGCAGTATGATGGGGCAATTTCTATGGTGGCAGTATGATGGGGCAATTTAATGGGAGCAGTTTTGATGATGGGGCAGTTTTGATGGGGCAGCTTTGATGGAGCAGTATGATGGGGCAATTTGGATGGGGGCAGTTTTGATGGGGCAGTATGTTGGGGCAGTATGATGGGGCAATTTTGATGGTGGCAGTATGATGGGGCAATTTGATGGGGCAGCATGAGGGGGCAGTATGATGGCTCAACTTTGATGGGGCAATTTGATGGGTCAATTTTGATGGGGCAATTTTGATGGTGGCAGTATGATGGGGCAGTTTTGATGGGGCAAAATTGATGGGGTAGTTTTGATGGGGGCAATTTTGATGGGGGCAATTTTGATATGATGGGGCAATTTTATGGGGCAGTTTTGATGGGGCAATATGATGGGGCAGTGTGATGGGGCAATTTGATGGGGCAGTATGATGGGGCAATTTTGATGGTGGCCATATGATGGGGGCAGTTTTGATGGGGGTCGTTTTAATGGGGGCAGTATGATGGGGCAATTTGATGGGGGCAATTAGATGGGGCCGTTTTGATGGGGGCAGTTTTGATTGGGGCTTTAGGATGGGGCCGTATGATGGGGCAATTTGATGGGGCAGTATGATGGGGAAATTTTAATGGAGTTATTTTGATGGGGGCAATTTTGATGGGGACAATATGATGGGGCAGTTTTGATGGGGCATTTTTGATGGGGGCATTTTTGAAGGGGGAGAATGAGGGGGGAATATTATTATTATTATTATTCAGGATTTATATAGCGCCAACAGTTTACGCAGCGCTTTAATATGATGGAGCAGTATGATGGGGCAATTTGATGGGGGCAATTTGATGGGTCAATTTCGATGGGGGCAATTTGATGGGTCAATTTCGATGGGGCAATTTTGATGGGGGCAATTTTGATGGGGGCAATTTTGATTGGGCAGTTTTGATGGGGCAATTTTGTTGGGACAGTTTTGATAGAGGCAGTTTTGATAGGGCAGTATGATGGGGCAGTTTTTATGGGGCAGTATGATGGGGCAATTTTTATTGTGGCAGTATGATGGGGCAATTTAATGGGAGCAGTTTTGATGATAGGGCAGTTTTGATGGTGGCAGCATGATGGGGCAATTTGGATGGGGGCAGTTTTGATGGGGCAATTTTGATGGGGCAGTATGATGGGGGCAGTAGGATGGGTGCAATTTGATAGGGCAGTTTTGATGGGAGCAATATGATGGGGCAGTTTTGATGGGGCAGTGTGATGGGGCAATTGTGATGGTGGCAGTATGATGGGGCATTTTGATGGGGGCAGTTTTGATGTGGGCAGTTTTTATTGGGCAATTTTGATGGGGCAGTTTTGATGGTGGCAGTATGATGGGGGCAGTAGGATGGGTGCAATTTAATAGGGCAGTTTTGATGGGAGCAATATGATGGGGCAGTTTTGATGGGGCAGTGTGATGGGGCAATTGTGATGGTGGCAGTATGATGGGGCATTTTGATGGGGGCAGTTTTGATGTGGACAGTTTTTATGGGGCAATTTTGATGGGGCAGTTTTGATGGGGCAGCTTTGATGGAGCAGTATGATGGAGCAATTTTGATGGTGGCAGCATGATGGGGCAATTTTGATGGGGGCAGTTTTGATTGGGCAATTTTGATGGGGGTAGTTTTGATGGGGCAGTATGATGGGGGCAGTAGGATGGGTGCAATATGATTGGGCAGTTTTGATGGGGCAGTGTGACGGGGCAGTTTTGATGGGGCAGTGTGATGGGGCAATTGTGATGGTGGCAGTATGATGGGGCATTTTGATGGGGAAATTTGATGGGTCAATTTCAATGGGGCAATTTTGATGGTGGCAGTTTTGATTGTGCAATTTTGATGGGGCAATTTTGATGGGGTGTTTTGATGGGGAAATTTTAAAGGGGCAGTTTTGATGGGGCAATTTTGATGTGGGCAATTTTGATAGGGGCAATATGATGGGGCAGTTTTGATGGGGCAGTATGATGGGAGCAGTTTTGATGGGGGCAATATGATGGGGCAGTTTTGATGGGGCAGTATGATGGGGCAATTTTGATGGTGGTGGTTTTGATGAGGCATTTTTGATGGTGGTGGTTTTGATGAGGCATTTTTGATGGGGCATTTTTGATGGGGTAGTATGATGGGGCAATTTTTATGGGGCAGTATGACGGGGGCAGTAAGATGGGGCAATTTGATGGGGCAATTTGATGGGCAGTATGATGGGGCAATTTTGATGGTGGCAGTATGATGGTACAGTTTTGATGGGGGTAGTTATGATGGGGGCAGTATGATGGGGACAATTTGATGGGGCAGTATGATAGCTCAACTTAATGGGACAAGTTGATGGGGCAATTTGATGGGTTAATTTTGATGGGGCAATTTTGATAGTGGCAGTATGATGGGGCAATTTTGATGGAGCAGTATGATGGGGAAATTTTTATGGGGCAGTATAATGGGGCAGTATGATGGGGCAATTTTGATGGGGACAGTTTTGATGGGGCAATTTTGAAGGGGAAGTATGATGGGGGCAATTTTGATGGGGCAGTAGGATGGGGCAAATTGATGGGGCAGTATGATGGGCCAGTTATGATGGGGGCAGTATGATGGGGACAATTTGATGAGGCAGTTTTGATGGGGGCAATATGATGGGGCAGCTTTGATAGGGCAGTAGGATGGGGCAATTTGATGGGGCAGTATGACGGGGGCAATTGTGACGGTGGAAGTATGATGGGGCAGTTTTGATAGGGCAATTTTGATGGTAGCAGTATGATGGGGCAATTTGATGGGGACAGTTTTGATAAATGGGCAGTTTTGATGGGGGCAGTATGATGGGGCAATTTTGATGGGGCAGTATGAGGGTGCAATTTTGATGGGGCAATATGATGGGCAGTATGATAGGGCAATTTTGATGGTGTCAGTATGATAGGGCAATTTGATGGGGCAGTTTTGATGGGACAATTTTGATGGGGCAGTATGATGGGGCAATTTTGATGGGGCAGTATGATGGGGCAGTTTTGATGGGGGCAATTTTGATGGGCAGTATGATGGGGGCAGTTTTGATGGGGGAATTTTGATTGTGGCAGTTTTGATGGGGGCAATATGATGGGGCAGTATGATGGGGCAATTTGATGGGGCAGTATGATGGGGCAATTTTGATGGTGGCAGTATGATGGGGCAATTTTGATGGTCTCAGTATGATGTGGCAATCTCGATGGGGCAATTTTGATGGGGAAGTTTTGATGGTGGCAGTATGATGGGGCATTTTGATGGGGGCAGCATGATGGGGCAGTTTTTATGGGGCAGTATGATGGGGCAATTTGATGGGGCAGTTTTAATAGGAGCAATATGATGGGGCAGTTTTGATGGGGCAGTATGAATGGGGGCAATTTTGATAGTGGCAGTATGATGGGGCAATTTTATGGGGGCAGTTTGATGATGGGGCAGTTTTGATGCATGGGACAATTTTGATGGGGCAGTATGATGGGGCAATTTTGATGGGGACAATTTTGATGGTGGCAGTATGATGGGGCAATTTTGAATGGGGGCAATTTGATGGGGGCAGTATGATTGTGCAGTTTTGATGGGGGCAATTTTGATGGTGGCAGTATGATGGGGCAATTTTGATGGGAGCAATTGTGATGGGGCAGTATGATGTGGCTATTTTGATGGAGGGAAATATTGATGGGAGCAATTTTGATAGGGGCAATTTGAGGCAGCTCCTGCAAAAGGTAATTACTTTTTTAAAAGATGCTAATTGTAAATGATATCCATTGTTTGTATATCTGAACAGAAACAAGGGATATCATTTACAATTAGCATCTTTTAAAAAGTAATTACCTTTTGCAGGAGCTTTATTGTATTTCTAGATTTATAATCTTTATAAATGTAGATAAACTTTGTTTCCTGGTGGGGGAGGTTTCCAAAGCTAAGGGGCGTCAACTTCCTCTGACACTACTGTTGCTATGGAAACCTGACCTACAACCTATTACACTGCTCGTCCTGCTCTGAGCATGTGCGAGATCTGGAGAGGTGCATGCTGGGTATACAGGAAGAGCTACAGTCTGGCTTCAGATGCCCACACATGAGATGGCGGCAGCCTGCTGGGACTTACAAAAGTAAGAAATCAATGGTGCAAAAATACAAAATTGACCTTTGTTTACAGCAAACCTTTACTAGAATACATTAAGCATGAGGATTATAGGAGGATTTATATCTAAAAAGTAAAATTTTGTCCATAACACCTCTTTAAGTTCAGTATTATGTACACTTTAACCCTTTCACTGCCAAGTCCGTCTGCCGTACGGACCTACAAAAGGGCCTGCAGGTGTCCATGTCAGTATGGGGTACGGACCTCTTTTCTCCCTCTCCTATAAGCTTATAGTCACTTCAATGACCATAATCTTATATCAGAATTGTTCATAAGACTCTGCTGAACAATTCTATAACCCTGATCAGTGGATTACAACCGGCTGATCAGAGTTATTAACCCCTAATGTGAACCCCCTCCATGCTGCCGCTTCCCTGTCCCCAGCCTCTCTACCTCCCGCACCTCCCTTCCACCTAAAACTACTCCCCCCACTCTCCTCTCCCCTTCAACCCCCTTCTCCCCTCCCCAGCACTGACCCCCCCACACCCAATCAGACCCCCCCCAAATTTGATCCCCTGCAGCCACCATCATAATCCGGCATCCTTCCTCTCCCTCTCCCGCCGGCTTCAGGTGCTGCTGGGGGCTTGGGGGGTCCAGATGTGTCCCCCATAACTCAGATAGCCCCCCAATACCGCCCCCACACACCTGATCCATCCCTACTCTGGCAGCATCTCTCCCTCCCCTCCCGCAGCCTGCAGCTTCTGCTCCGGTAAGCTGACAGGTTAGGGGTCACGGTGGGGGGAGCGGTAGGGGTGATGTTTGGGCTTAGGGGGGCTTGGTCAACATGTGTTTACCATCCCCAAAGTGTGGCACCCTGGGCACATGCAGCGATCGCTGTAATCACTCCGATATGCCCACTGCAAGAAATATGCCCCATACACACGGTCAGATTTTCTGACGGGAAATGTTCGATGGGAGCTTGTTGTCGGAAATTCCGACCATGTGTAGGCTCCATCGGACATTTTCCATCCTAATTTCCGTCACACAAAATTTGAGATCTGGATCTTAAATTTTCCCACAAAATCCATTGTCGTAAATTCTGATCGTGTGTACACAATTCCGATGCACAAAGTTCCACGCATGCTCAGAATGAAGCAGAAGAGCTGCACTGGCTATTGAACTTCATTTTTCTCGGCTTGTCGTACGTGTTGTACGTCACCGCGTTGTTGACATTCAGAATTTCCGACAACATTTGTGTGACCGTGTGTATGCAAGACAAGTTTGAGCCAACATCCGTCAGAAAAAATCAGATGGATTTTGTTGTCGGAATGTGCGATCAATGTCCGATCGTGTGTACAGGGCATAAGTCTTCTTAATGTTTTTTAAAGAAGATCTCTCTAGGTTGAGAACCCAACCTACAGTACCTGACCGCGAGATTGTGTTTCCAGCGCGATACCATTGCGCTGGGTCTCAGCGACAGGGTACTGTGCATGTCGCGCTGGCTCACTCATTGGGAAAGGAAAACTTTGTTTTCCTTCCGCGATGAGTGACAGGCAGTGCTGACAGCTGTCTGGTATGAATCCTGAGGCGGGAACACCGTGCAAAATTTTAAATGAAAAAAACGGCGTGGGTCCCCCCCAGGGGCATACCAGGCCCTTAGGTCTGGTATGGATTGTAAGGGGAACCCCCATATGCCGAAAAATTGGCGTGGGGGTCCCCCCAATCCATACCAGACCCTTATCCGTGCACGCCGGGTCTGCAGGCGGGGGGCTTATCAGAATCCGGGAGCCCCCTTTAATAAGGGGGCCCCCAGATCCCGGCCCCCCACCCTGTGTGAATGAGTTTGGGGTACATGGTACCCCTACCCATTCACCTAGGGAAAAGTGTCAATATAAAAAAAACACAGTACACAGGTTTTAAGAGTAATTTATTAGTCAGCTCCGGGATCTTCTTCCAACTTCAGGGGGGTCTCCTTCCGACTTCTCCCGGTGTTCGGCCTCTTCTCCCGGTGTTCAGCCTCTTCTCCCGGCCCCACCGCTATCTTCTTCCAGCTCTATTGCCAGCGAGGGGCCTGGTCTGCTGCCGCTGTCTCGCCGCCGCTGTCTCGCCGCCGCTGTCTCGCCGCTTCTTCTCTTCTTCCCCGATGTTGACACGACGCTCTCTCCGGCTCGAATGCTGTGTGCGAGCTGCGGAGCCATTTATATAGGCGGTGACCCCGCCCCCTTACGATGTCATGGTCCCAGCATGCGCAGGGACTCTGGCGTCATAAGGGGGCGTAGCCCCAGAGTCCCTGCGCATGCTGGGACCATGACGTCGTAAGGGGGTGGGGTCACCGCCTATATAAATGGCTCCGCAGCTCGCACACAGCATTCGAGCCGGAGAGAGCGTCGTGTCAACATCGGGGAAGAAGAGAGGAAGAGAAGAAGCGGCGGCGAGACAGCGGCAGCAGACCGGACCCCTTGCTGGCAATAGAGCTGGAAGGAGACCCCCCGAAGTTGGAAGAAGATCCCGGAGCTGACTAATAAATTACTCTTAAAACCTGTGTACTGTTTTTTTTTTTATATTGACACTTTTCCCTAGGTGAATGGGTAGGGGTACCATGTACCCCAAACTCATTCACACAGGGTGGGGGGCCGGGATCTGGGGGCCCCCTTATTAAAGGGGGCTCCCGGATTCCGATAAGCCCCCCGCTCGAAGACCCCGACATCCAATGGCCAAGGTTGTTGGGAAGAGGCCCTTGTCCTCATCAACATGGGGACAAGGTGCTTTGGGGTGGGGGCCCCGCAGGGCGCCCCCCTCCCCCAAGGCACCCACCCCCCCATGTTGAGGGCATGCAGCCTGGCGCTCGTTCGTCCCCACCCCCTTTCCTGGCCGGCCGGGCTGCGTGCTCGGATAAGGGTCTGGTATGGATTGGGGGGGACCCCACACCAATTTTTCAGCGTAGGGGGTTCCCCTTACAATCCATACCAGACCTAAGGGCCTGGTATGCCCCTGGGGGGGGAACCCACGCCGTTTTTTTTATTTAAAATTTGGCACGGTGTTCCTGCCTCAGGATTCATACCAGAGAGCTGTCAGCACTGCCTGTCACTCATCGCGGAAGGAAAACAGTTTTCCTTTCCCGATGAGTGAGCCATCTCGGTGCTGGCTCCTGCGACGGGGCTCGCAGGTGTCAAATCTTGCCGAGAAATGCGGCGAGATTGACACAATATCGCGGTCACCTACTGTAGGTATTCCAGGTAGTTGATTGTGTTAGGGAAATTTGGCTGTAAGCTATGCACACAGCCATATCTCCTCCTTTATTTGATACGTTTGCTAACAGTTTTTTTTTTTTCTCACACTTTTTAAACAGTTTTTTTTCTCTCTTCCTGCTAATTAAGGTGCTGGTTAATTGTTCCCAGGTGTATAAAAGTATCTTTAAAAACTCCTAGGAGCTTGCTCCCTACTGGTGGCTTGCATGTGGATTTTGTGAACACAAGTGGAATTTTGAACTAAAGTGGAGAGTTAATAACCAGGAGTTAAAACAGGAGATTTTTAACCTGTAAGTAACATCTTAAATTTACTTTAAGTAACTGTATTGTAACTGGGAAATGAGTGCTAGCGGGGTTGAAGGTTTTGCTCAGTGCACAGTGTGCCACATGTATACAAAATTGGTGCAACAGCTCCAGGATGGATACCGCTGTGACAGATGTGAGCAGGTTGACCTTCTGGAAGCTCGGATTAGAGATCTGGAGGAGCAAGTTGCAACACTGGGCAGAAATGACAACCTTGAAAGGGGTCCTCTGCTTGCTGAGCAGGTGGTCAGTAGGGTTGATGTGGAGGGTGGAGGGGCAAGTCAGGATTATCAGATGGGAAGATGGGTTAATGTAGTTAAAGGAAGTGGAAGAGGCTCGCAGAAAAGGAAGGCCAGTCCTGTATTTGTGCTTCAAAACAAATTTGCAGAGTTGGGTGAAGATGTGGAGGTGGCAAACACAGAGGTGGCAGCCCTAGATGTCACTGCTACCCCTAACAGCCAGGAGAGCAGCCCATCTAGTAGAGGTGGTGAGGGGAGTGCAGGTAGGCCTAGACAGTAGGTGGTTATAGGGGATTCTATAATCAGAAGGACTGATAGAATAATTTGTCGCCAGGATCGCCTCAACCAAATGGTTTGCTGTCTCCCTGGTGCTAGGGTTCGGCAAGTGGTGGACCAGGTGGATAAATTACTGGGAGGGGCTGGCATGACCCAGCTTTCTTGGTCCACGTTGGAACCAATGACAGTATACATGGAAGGTGGAGGCTCCTTAAGAATCAATTTAAAGAACTAGGCTGCAAGTTGAAGGGAAGGCTCTCCAAGTTGATATTCTCTGAAATATTACCTGTGCCATGCGCAACACAGGAAAGGCAGGGGGTAATTAGAGAGCTGAATGCATGGCTAAAGACCTGGTGTAGGGAGGAGGGATTTGGGTTTCTAGAGCACTGGGCTGAATTTTCATTGGGGTGCAACCTATATGCTAAAGATGGTTTGCACTTGAATGGAAGGGGGTCTGCTGTGCTGGGGGAGAGGTTTATGGGAAGGCTGGAGGAGTATTTAAACTAGGATTGAGGGGGAGGGTGAACTAGAATTACATCAGGCAGACAGGTCAGTTAGGGGTCAGACATTAATGGAGGGTGGAATGGGGATAGATGGGAGGAGGGTTATGGCAGGTGACAAGAAATTTCCCATGTTGCAAACAGCCATTGGAAACTGTAGTGCCATTTGTACTACTAAAAATGATATGAAAAACACCAGAGAAAAATGTAATAATGCATTAAAGTGTTTGTACACCAATGCCAAAAGTGTGCCAAGCAAAATAGGTGAGTTGGAAGCTCTGGTGCATGAGGAGAGCTATGATGTAATCGGTATTGCTGAAACTTGGCTTCAATCCTGACATGACTGGGCTATTAATATTCCTGGCTATGCACTCTTTCGGAGAGACAGGGTAAAAAGGAAAGGTGGTGGTGTCTGTCTCTATGTCAGAAGTGATCTCAAAGCAAGTGTGAAAGAGGACCTGGTTGATGGAGAGTGTGATGAGGCTGAAGCATTATTGGTGGAACTGCATATACTGTATATACTCGAGTATAAGTCGATCCGAGTATAAGTCGAGGTTCTAATTTACCACAAAAAAAGGAAAAACTTATTGACCCGAGTATAAGACGAGGGTGAGAAATACAGCAGCTACTTTAAGTAGAAAAAGAGGGTCAACAATGCCCATCTGCAGCATGTATACCTCCCTGTGTCCTGTGCATGTGTCCTGTGCATGTGTCCTGTGCATGTGTCATGTGTCCTGTCAGGGGCGTAACTAGAAATAGCAGGGCCCCATAGCAAAATGTTGTATGGGGCCCCCCTGCAAACAGCCCCCCCCCCATAGCTGCCCTAGTGTCAATGCAGCGTGACCTGTGCCACATATAGCGTGACCTGTGCCCAATGCAGCGTGACCTGTGCCCCATACAGTGTGACCTGTGCCCAATGCAGCGTGACCTGTGCCCAATGCAGCGTGACCTGTGCCCAATGCAGCGTGACCTGTGCCCCATACAGCGTGACCTGTGCAGAGGAAGAGGCAAGCCACCCGGATCAGCAGAGAGCAGGATTGCCCGCAGTAATAGCTTTCATTTGAATTTCCCGTCTTCCCGGGGCTCATCGTCACATAGCCCCACCTCTTGGCCTGACGCCTTTGATGATTTCACACGTCCCGCATTGGATTGGCATTGTGTCTATCAAAGGCGCCGGGCCAAGAGGTGGAGCTATGTGACGTGAGCCCCAGGAACACTGGAAGTTCTAATGAAAGCTATTACATCGGGCAATTCAGCTCTCTGCTGATCCGGATGGCTTGCCTCTTCCTCTGCACAGGTGAGGCTGTATGGGGCACAGGCAGACCAGGCTGTATTGGGCACAGGCAACGCTGTATTGGGCACAGGTCACAGTTTGCCTCTTCCTCTCCTCTCTCTTCCCCTGGCTGGGAGACTGTGCGGGCGGTGCTCTCATCCTCACTGGGCCCCACTTGGCTGCGGGCCCCATAGCGCCCGCATGGGTCGCTATGGTGGTAGTTACGCCCCTGTGTCCTGTGTATATGTGCATGTGTCATGTGTCATGTGTCCTGTGTATATGTGTCTATGTGCATGTGTCATGTACCTGTGTCCTGTGTATATGTGCATGTGTCATGTGTATATGTACCTGTGTCATGAACCTGTGTCCTGTGTATATGTGCATGTGTCATGTGTATATGTATCTGTGTCATGTACATGTACTTGTGTCCTGTGTATATGTGCATGTGTCATGTACCTGTGTATATGTGCATGTGTATATGTACCTGTGTCCTGTGTATGTGTCATGTGTATATGTACTTGTGTGCATGTGTCAGTGTGCATCCTACCTGTGTCCTGTGCATCCTCCGTGTGCCACTCTGCAACGATCAGCGTGTGCGGTGGCCATTCACTGTTCAAAAGCCGCGCCTCCTCCTCATCCATGATAGGCAGAAAACTCCATTTCCCATCAGTCAGCGGTCAGCCTATCATGGACTTTCCCTCATCCTCATACCACGGACGAGGATGAGAGAATGTCCGTGATAGGCTGTACACTGACTGCCTATCACAGACGAGGAGGCGCGGCTTTTGAACAGTGAGAGCCACTGCCGAGTGTAATGTAGCACATGCTGGCCGCCGTCTGCCTGCATGACATGCTGATCATGTAGGCAGACGGCGGTGACTCGAGTATAAGTCAAGGGGGGCACTTTCAGCCCCAAAAAAGGGGCTGAAAATTTGGACTTATACTCAAGTATATACGGTAGATGGGCGTCGTTCAAAGTTAAACGGGTTGTAAAGGTAATTTTTTTTTTTTTTAAATAACAAACATGTTATACTTACCTTCACTGTGCAGCTCGTTCTGCACAGAGTGGCCCCGAACCTGGTCTTCTGGGGTCCCTCGGCGGCTGTTTCAGCTCCTCCCCGCATGCATTCACCACCTTAATGCGAGCTCCCTCGCATGGTGGTGAGTGCTTGCGGGCGCGCTCCCGTGATACAGCCGGCGGCTATAGCCGCTCGCTGTATCACTCGGCCCCGCCCCCCGGCGCGCCGCGTCATCGGATGTGATTGACAGCAGCGCAAGCCAATGGCTGCTCTGCTTTCAATCCATCCACTGCAGCCAATCAGCAACCAGGCTGAGCTGCAATGAGATGACGAGAACGAGCAGCGAAGATTTGAGGCGTCAGGTAAGTAAAACGGGGGGGCTGGGGGCGGCGGTATTGTCAAAAGTTTTTTCACCTTAATGCATAGAATGCATTAAGGTGAAAAAATGTTTACCTTTACAACCCCTTTAATCATTTATAAAATTCCTAAAGCGCTGAAGTGGACTAAAAAGATTTTTTAGAAATAATACAATAGTGAAAAAATCCAATAGTGAAAAATAAATAAATCAATAGAAGGTAATACAGCTGCAATCAATTAGTGACACCCCACAATTAGTTAAGATAAATAAATAAAGTGATGCGCTTGTATTATCTGTTGGTTAATGTGCTGCCTCTTGTGCCTATTTAATACTTCTAAAAGAGTGAAACATTGTGTCAACCTATGTTAAATAATAGCTTATGTTTAAATCATAACAACTCCATTACATAGACACATATAGAGATACATTCAGGAGAAAATGTGTTCCGAGCCTTTTCTTATTTAACACTCACATAAACTATCAGCCAGTGAGTAATAATAAGATTTTCCAATATATAAAGCTTGTAATTTCAAGATCAAAGTGAAAACATAATTATTAATCCACCAAATTGTATTAGAACGATACCTCCTCCTTTATTAAGCCCAGGTTCAGTGAGACTGTCAGCGGTGGAGCGGCTTGTATATAGTCAGCCGTCAGCATAGACAAGTAGTTTGCTCAGCTCCTTCTCCTCCTATTACCACTCCCAGAACCTTTCAGCCAGTGAAATGAACATTTTCAATATATAAGGCTTATAATTTTAAGATCAAAAGTCAAAACATAATTATTAATCCACCAGATTAAATTAGAACGATACCTCCTCCTCTGATAAGCCCAGGTTCAGTAAGACTGTCAACGGTGGAGCGGCTTGTCTATAGTCATCCTCCGGCATAGAAGAGTAGTTTGCTGAGCTCCTTCTACTCCTTCTACTGGTCTTCCCCCATATACAGGATAAAATTAAGAAGAAAACACCATTGCGCAGATATCAGCAAAATATTAGATACCATAAAGAGCAACGTGATTCCACTCACATGCTCCCTAGGATATAGATCGCATATCTACAGGATAATGATCAGTCACATCCAGCTCCGTGCTGCTCAGTTCCGCTGCTCACACACTCACAGGCAGATCGCACTCCAGGCAGAGCGTCACAGGCTAATTCTCCCCATGCGTATCATCACTGACACGTGACTTTTTCAAGGGTGCTAGTGTAGCTGCTCTCACCAGTATATATAGTTTGTATACCGGTTTCTATAGCAACCTGAGGAGTAAATGTGTCATCATCCCATACTGTGATTTTAAGAATATATGCTGTTTATTTAATACACAACTTGAAAAAACATTTTAAAAAACCATTTAAAAACTTCTCTACAGGTTAGACAACACATTCATATTCTGTTAGCAAATAATATCTCGTATGGGTTAATTATACATAGATAATCCTGACATACTCAGATATTGCATAAATAAATAAATAAATAGTAAGTTCATTACTTCCCCTTTACTAAACATTAATTAAGAACATCCCCACTAATACATTATTTGCCATATGGAGTCAAGATAAAATACAAAATACGAACAAACTTAAAATATGATTATATAAAATATATCATATAAAAATATAAAATCCAAATTTTTTTTTTAAAAATTATAAAATTATCCAAAACAGTGATCTGCCTGTGAGTGTGTGAGCAGTAGGGATGAGCCGAACACCCCCCTGTTCGGTTCGCACCAGAACATGCGAACAGGAAAAAAGTTTGTTCGAACACGCGAACACCGTTAAAGTCTATGGGACATGAACATGAATAATCAAAAGTGCTAATTTTAAAGGCTTATATGCAAGTTATTGTCATAAAAAGTGTTTGGGGACCTGGGTCCTGCCCCAGGGGACATGGATCAATGCAAAAAAAAAGTTTTAAAAACGGCCGTTTTTTCAGGAGCAGTGATTTTAATAATGCTTAAAGTCAAACAATAAAAGTGTAATATCCCTTTAAATTTAGTAGCTGGGGGGTGTCTATAGTATGCCTGTAAAGGGGCGCATGTTTCCTGTGTTTAGAACAGTCTGACAGCAAAATGACATTTGGAAGGAAAAAACCCATTTAAAACTACTCGCGGCTATTGCATTGCCACTCCGACAATACACATAGAAGTTCATTGATAAAAACGGCATGGGAATTCCGCACAGGGGAACCCCGAACCAAAATTTTTAAAAAAATGACGTGGGGGTCCCCCTAAATTCCATACCAGGCCCTTCAGGTCTGGTATGGATATTAGGGGGAACCCCGACCAAATATTTTTTTTAAAAAATGACGTGGGGGTCCCCCTAAATTCCATACCAGACCCTTCAGGTCTGGTACGGATTTTAAGGGGAACCCCGCACCAAAAAAAAAAAAAAAAAATGGAAAAGAGGGGGGATGAGAGTGCGCCCCCCCTCCTGAACCGTACCAGGCCACATGCTCTCAACATTGGGAGGGTGCTTTGGGGTAGCCCCCCCAAAACACCTTGTCCCCATGTTGATGACAAGGGCCTCATCCCCACAACCCTGGCCGGTGCTTGTGGGAGTCTGCGGGCGGGGGGCTTATCGGAATCTGGAAGCCCCCTTTAACAAGGGGACCCCCAGATCCCGGTCCTCCCCCTGTGTGAAATGGTAAGGGGGTACTTACCCCTACCATTTCACTAAAAAACTGTCAAAAATGTTAAAAATGACAAGAGACAGTTTTTGACAACTCCTTTATTTAAATGCTTCTTCTTTCTTCCTTCATCTTCTTCTTCTTCTGGTTCTTCCTCCGGCGTTCTCGTCCAGCATCTCCGCGGCATCTTCTATCTTCTTCTCCTCGGGCCGCTCCGCACCCATGGCATGGGGGGAGGCTCCCGCTCTTTTCATCTTCTTCTCTTATTCTTTTCTTCTCTTCTTCATTTTCTTCTCCGGGCCGCTCCGCATCCATGCTGGCATGGAGGGAGGCTCCCACTGTGTGACGGCATCTCCTCGTCTGACGGTTTTTAAATAACGGGGGGCGGGACCACCCGGTGACCCCGCCCCCTCTGATGCATGGTGACTTGACGGGACTTCCCTGTGACATCACGGGGAATGCCACAGGGAAGTCCCGTCATGTCCCGTGCGTCACAGGGGGCGGGGTCACCGGGTGGCCCCGCCCCCATTATTTAAGAACCGTCAGACGAGGAGACACCGTCACACAGCGGGAGCCTCCCTCCATGCCAGCATGGATGCGGAGCGGCCCGGAGAAGAAAATGAAGAAGAGAAGAAGAGAAGAAGAGAAGAAGATGAAGAGAAGTGCGGGAGCCTCCCCCCATGCCATGGGTGCGGAGCGGCCCGAGGAGAAGAAGATAGAAGATGCCGCGGAGGAGATGCTGGACAAGAACGCCGGAGGAAGAACCAGAAGAAGAAGATGAAGGAAGATAGAAGAAAGAAGAAGCATTTAAATAAAGGAATTGTCAAAAACTGTCTCTTGTCATTTTTAACATTTTTGACAGTTTTTTAGTGAAATGGTAGGGGTAAGTACCCCCTTACCATTTCACACGGGGGGGCGGGATCTGGGGGTCCCCTTGTTAAAGGGGGCTTCCAGATTCCGATAAGCCCCCCGCCCACAGACCCCCACAACCACCGGCCAGGGTTGTGGGGATGAGGCCCTTGTCCTCATCAACATGGGGACAAGGTGTTTTGGGGGGCTACCCCAAAGCACCCTCCCAATGTTGAGGGCATGTGGCCTGGTACAGTTCAGGAGGGGGGGCGCACTCTCATCCCCCCTCTTTACTGCCAGGTTGCATGCTCGGATAAGGGTCTGGTATGAATTTTTGGGGGGAACCCACGCCGTTTTTTTTTTTGGCACGGGGTTCCCCTTAAAATCCACACCAGACCTGAAGGGCCTGGTATGGAATTTAGGGGGACCCCCACGTAATTTTTTTTTAAAATTTTGGTTCGGGGTTCCCCTGTGGGGAATTCCCATGCCGTTTTTATCAATGAACTTCTATGTGTATTGTCGGAGCGGCAATGCAATAGCCGCGAGTAGTTTTAAATGGGTTTTTTCCTTCCAAATGTAATTTTGCTGTCAGACTGTTCTAAACACAGGAAACATGTGCCCCTTTACAGGCATACTATAGACACCCCCCAGCTATGAAATTTAAAGGGATATTACACTTTTATTGTTAGACTTTAAGCATTATTAAAATCACTGCTCCTGAAAAAACGGCCGTTTTTAAAACTTTTTTTTGCATTGATCCATGTCCCCTGGGGCAGGACCCAGGTCCCCAAACACTTTTTTATGACAATAACTTGCATATAAGCCTTTAAAATTAGCACTTTTGATTTCTCCCATAGACTTTTAAAGGGTGTTCCGTGGCATTCGAATTTGCCGCGAGCAAACTACGCTTCTATCCTGGAGGCTGACTATAGACAAGCCGCTCCACCGCTGACAGTCTTACTGAACCTGGGCTTATCAGAGGAGGAGGTATCGTTATAATTTAATCTGGTGGATTAATAATTATGTTTTGACTTTTGATCTTAAAATTATAAGCCTTATATATTGGAAATAATCATTTCAATGGTTGACGTTTTACTGGTTTCACTGCTGACGGCTGACTATATACAAGCCGCTCCACCGCTGACAGTCTCACTGAACCTGGGCTTAACAAAGAAGGAGGTATCATTCTAATACAATTTGGTGGATTAATAATTATGTTTTCACTTTGATCTTGAAATTACAAGCTTTATATATTGGAAAATCTTATTAATACTCACTCACTGGCTGAAAGTTTATGGGAGTGTTAAATAAGAAAAGGCTCAGAACACATTTTCTCCTGAATGTATCTCTATATGTGTCTATGTAATGGAGTTGTTATGATTTAAACATAAGCTATTATTTAACATAGGTTGACACAATGTTTCACTCTTTTAGAAGTATTAAATAGGCACAAGAAGCAGCACATTAATCAACAGATAATACAAGCGCATCACTTTATTTATTTACCAAAGTTAATCATTGGCATTTGTTATAGACAAACCAATGTTAACGAGGAGGTGGAGACTCAGCTCCTTGCACAGATGGAAAGGGCTGCAAGGGCTGGGACAGGGATAATAATGGGGGATTTTAACTACCCAGAAATTGACTGGAGTAATGGCACTGCTGGGACAGTTAAAGGGCAAAAATTTATAAACCTATTACAGGACAATTTTATGGTCCAATTTATTGAGGCCCCAACTAGGAATGAAGCTCTGTTGGATCTGGAAATCTCAAACCATGCAGAGCTTATTACTAATGTCCAGATAAAGGAACACCTGGGTAGCAGTGATCATAACATGATTTCATTTGATGTTAGCTGTAAACAAGAAATACATACGGGAAAGATAAAAACACTTAACTTCAAGAGAGCAAATTTTCCAAGGATGAGGGCTGCTCTCCAGGATTTAGACTGGGAGGGAATATTTGCATTGATAAACACAGAACAGAAATGGGAATTCTTCAAAAAGACTGTTTGGGACCTCAAAGTATATTCCCATGGGATAGAAGTTTAAAAGGCTAAAAACAAAACCTATGTGGCTCACGGCCAAAGTTAAAGAATCTATAAACAATAAGAAAAGAGCTTTTAAAAAATATAAAAATGAAGGAACACTAGTGTCGTTTAAATGTTACAAAGAATTTAACAGAACATGTAAAAAGGAAATCAAGGATGCAAAAATTCAAAAGGAACGACAGATTGCAAAAGATAGTAGGACAAACCCCCAAAAATTCTTCAAATATATTAATAGTATAAAGGTCAGGTCTGAGCATGTAGGCCCTTTACAAAATAATCTGGAGTGGGTGACTGTGGACAAAGAGAAGGCTAATTTATTAAATAATTTCTTCAGCTCTGTGTATACAAAGGAGCATGGGGGAGCTCATGTCCATAATGCTGGTGGTAGTGACACAGCCCCGAATGATCCACAATGGTTCAAAAGTGATATGGTCCAGAATTATTTAGACAGAATAAAGGTGGATAAAGCACCTGGACCTGATGGCATCCAACCACGGATCCTAAAAGAATTGAGCTCTGTAGTTTCAAAGCCATTGTATCTAATTTTTAGGGACTCATCAATGATGGAAATAGTACCACTGGATTGGCGCTGGGTGAACGTGGTGCCTATATTTAAAAAGGGATCAAAGTCTTTATCAAGTAACTATAGACCTGTTAGTTTAACTTCTATAGTCGCGAAGATACTGGAGCGTTTAATAAAAGACCCTATAGACAAGTTCTTGCTAAAAAAAAAACATTTTAAGCAACAGACAGCATGGATTCATGAAAGACAGAAGTTGTCACACAAACCTGATTTCTTTTTATGAAGAGGTAAGTTAAACCTTGGACAGAGGGGTGGCTATGGACGTGGTATACTTAGATTTTGCAAAAGCGTTCAACACAGTTCCTCACACGCGGCTCATGTGTAAGGTAAAGTCTACAGGCTTGGAAATATCAGTTTGTAAATGGATAGAAAACTGGCTAAAAGACAGAATTCAGAGAGTAGTGGTTAATGATTCTTACTCTGAATGATCTAAGGTTATCAGTGGTGTACCCCAAGGTTCAGTGCTGGGACCCTTACTTTTTAATATCTTTATAAATGATATTGGGTCTGGGATCCGAAGTAACATTTCTGTCTTTGCAGATGACACCAAGATATGCAGTGGAATAACGTCCTTACAGGATGTCTCCAATTTACAAGCCGACCTCAATGCACTGTCTAATTGGGCGACTATGTGGCAGATGAGGTTTAATGTTGAGAAATGTAAAGTTCTGCACTTGGGGGCTAAGAATATGCATGCATCATACATACTAGAGAGAGTACAACTTGGGAAATCCGTGGTGGAGAAGGATCTGGGGGTTTTGGTAGATCATAAGCTCAATAATAACATGCAATGACAAGCTGCAGTTTCCAAAGCGAGCAAAGTTCTTTCTTGTATTAAGAGAGGTATGGACTCTAGAGAGAGAGATATAATTTTGCCCCTGTTCAAATCATTAGTAAGACCTCATCTGGAATATGCAGTTCAGTTTTGGACACCAGTTCTCAAAAAGGATATTGGGGAACTGGAGAAAGTGCAGAGAAAGGCAACCAAACTGATAAGAGGCATGGAGGAGCTCAGCTATGAGGAAAGATTAGAGGAACTGAAAGTATTCACTCTTGAGAAGAGGAGAATAAGGAGGGATATGATCAACATGTTCAAATATATAAGGGGTCGATATAGTGAACTTGGTGTTGAGTTATTCTCTTTACGGTCAAGACAGAGGACAAGGGGGCACTCTTTACATCTAGAGGAAAAGAGATTTCATCTCCAAATACGCAAAAGTTTCTTCACAGTAAGAGCTGTGAAAATGTGGAATAGACTCCCGCCAGAGGTGGTTCTGGCTAGCTCAGTAGATTGCTTTAAGAAAGGCCTGGATACTTTCCTAAATGTACATAATATAACTGGGTACTGACATTTATAGGTAAAGTTGATCCAGGGAAAATCCAATTGCCTCTTGGGGGATCAGGAAGGAATTTTCTCCCCTGCTGTAGCAAATTGGAGCATGCTCTGCTGGGTTTTTTTGCCTTGCTCTGGATCAACTGAGGGTATAAAATTGGGTAGATCGGATTGTATGTTATTTTTTATTTTATTTATTTATTGTTTTTAAGGTTGAACTGGATGGACTTGTGTCTTTTTTCAACCTGACTAACTAACTATGTAACTATGTGACTATATCTCCTGTGCTAATAAGCACCCATTTCCATCTTAATGATATAACGTACCTTTTGATCGTATGTCTCCCCTCTGGTTCCCCATTCCCCAGTAAACAGATATCACCACATTCTTAAGTTCTCATCTCTGCATCTCTGCCTCTCTTTGTAGTCCGCCTTGCTTTTATTTCCAACATCACAAAAGCTATGACAAACAGGAAGTGATGGCTACAACAGCCAATCACTCCCTCAATACATAATAAATTAGAAGTAAATCCATGGATTTTGTTGTCGGAATGTCCGATCGTGTATACAGGGCATTACTATGTATCAGTCTGTCAGTTTATGAATGAATGGAATCTCTATGCAGATTCCATTCAAGTAAAGTTATACAGAGAAAAGGACTATCTCCAGTCCCTTTCTCTGTCTCAAAAAATAGATATGGAGGTCTGTTTAGACCTCTGCTATCTCACCAAAGAACCCCCCCCCCAAAAAAAAAAAATATATATATATATATATTATTATTTTTGTCTTTTAAAAAAAGTAAAAATGTTAAAAAAAAACACATTAAGACCCCTCAGGTCCTCCCGCACTCACCCCTCCATGGTGACGCCCCTCCCGCACTCACCCCTCCACAGTGACGGTCCCCCCCGCCTTCACCCGTCCACGGTGACGGTCCCCCCGCACTCACCCCTCCACAGTGATGTCCCCCCCTGCACTCACCCCTCCACGGTGATGGTCCCCCTGCACAAACCCCTCCACGGTGATGCCCCCCGCACTCACCCCTCCACGGTGATGCCCCTCGCACTCCCCCCCTCCACAGTGATGGCCCCCCCTGCACTCACCCCTCCATGGTGACGCCTGCCCCGCACACACCCCTCCATGGTGACGGTCCCCCCCGGCACTCACCCCTCCTCGGATACCTCAGATTCTCTTCCTGGCCAACCCGATTCAGAAGCCGGAAGATGAGGGGGTGGGTTTGGGGTGCAATGTTCTGCACCCCGAGCCCAAACTTTCAAACCAATTAGAGCCTCAGGCTCTAATCATGTGACTTGAAAAAAAAACCTCATACAAACATATGAGTCCGGCGCCCTGCAGGAGGGTGGTGCCCCTAATGGACCGGCCGCTCTTGGTAAGACCCCTTACATATGGTGCGGACTCTGTCAAGCAGATCTTCCTGCTCAGCGGGGGATCTGTCTGCTGATCTCTGCTGAGCAGGCGGATGACAGGTCCGCTCCACTAATGCAGAGCAGACACGGACACAGCCTGCTGTTCTCTATGGGGCGGTCAGATGGAAACAGACCACCTGTCCATTTCCATTGGATGCCATCCCATCTGATCTGCTAGATGGATGGGGAATGGAATCTCCATCTGTCAGTTTTTAGTGGACTGGATCGGATGCAGGTGGGTATAAACAGACACATGTCCAATTAAATCAGTCTCTCCATAGAGAACAATGGGTGGTCTGATTTGGGCCACCTGAAAAACGGACAGGAAGACCCAATCAGTGTGCTTGTGTGAAAGGGGCCTAAGGTCTTGTTCACACAGGGCATACACAGCGTACCTTTACAGGGATGTACAGGTGTTCCATGCCTCTCTGTGCAGGCACTCCCATTGATGTCATTTGGGATGCAGCAACTGCACCAACAGAGCCATTGCTCCCAATTTTACATCCATGTAGGTCCGCATGCATGTCCCTCAGCTCACACTGCCTGCATTCAGGGTCGTGTACCCACACGGATGTCAGATTGGGAACAGCAGCTATGCCTGTGCAGTCATTGCACCCCAACTGATATAAATGGGACTGCCTGTACAGGGATGCATGGAACACCTGTGCATCCCTGTGTGGGTACACATGGCCCCCCCATGGGCGTACACTTTAGTATGCCACATGTGAACGATGCTTTATTACTAATGTATTTTTAGTGAAAATAGCGATATGATGAACATTTGCGCAATTATTCCCAACAAATCTGTAGCACTTTTCATGTGCTTTTAGAAATTCTGAAAGCTGTAAGTGAAAAATGAAAACCTCCAGATTTTTCTCTTTTGAAAATGTTCAATTTTTACCATTTTGAAAACAGGCGCAATTTAAAATTTACAAAATATTTGTTATTTATTAACTCCATACAGGTTAAGCTTTTATATTTAGTAAGGATTTAGCAGGAATTTTGTAAAATTTGCTGTGTTTTTATCTGCTAATAAAGGTTTTAGTGTATTTTTTGCAAATATATTGCTTTGATAAACATTTGCACAAATACCGCGGGGTATAAAAAATCAGTAGCACCTTCTTTTTATTTTACTGATCATGTGCTAAGTGAAAAATAAAAAAGAAAAGGAAAAAGTGCAAAAATGGTCTGGCCACCTGAGTGTACAAAATGGAGCACAGGGCCTGGCAGCGAAAGGGTTAAAGTGACCTTGTGCTTAACTGAATCAGATAATGCATGTTTCCTGCAAAAAAGAGAGGATTTCTACCTTTCCACACTGTCAGATGGGTAAAGAGAAATTGCCCCTGTAGACTGTCGCAGGGGAGGACTGGGCAAGGGGCATTTCTGACCACTCCAGGGCTAATGAGATATGATGGGCTGGTGGACCAAAGACTTTTTATATAAATGATCACAAGTAGTTGACTTTGAACCAGACTGGCTCCTTGCCACATTGAATATATTTTCCTTATATACCTCAATACCAACTGAGTCAGGATCAAGGTGGTGGAAAAAAAAACGATCATCCATTACCCAGTGTATATATTCTGAGGCCTGGGACTATCAATAATAAATACTTTCATTTTGAACACAGGTTGTTAAAACAAATTAACCACTTCATATCCTTAGGATAAATGGCCTACATTGAAGTGAGTATACCGTGTTGCATCCCAGCATAATTTTTTTTTCAACTGGCGTTTGTCTTTTTAGTAAAAGTAATTAGAACTTCTATACAGCTGCTGGATTACATTTACAGGTGGTGGAAGGGGGTCACCCTCCTGCCACCACCTTTACCGGGCTCTGATCAGGGAATCCGGTAAGGATGCGACCAGCGGCATACAGCTCCTAGCGCACAGAGAGAGGAGTGGGACATCAGAATCCAGAAGCAATGAGGATTTTGTCACTTCCAGTTTCAGTTCTGTTTTTCCTGGTTGGTTACCAGCCAGTGAAGCAGCCGTTCAGACCAATCTGTGTCTGATAATCTGCATTGAAGGCCAGAGAAGAGATATGGGCAGGGCTTTTTTTCAGCGGGAACGCGGGGGAATGCAGTTCCGGCACCTCCAGCACTGAATGTATGTAATAGCATGGGGTGTGGGGTGTGCTGGAGGGTCTATTGATGTTGGCTGCTGGGGGATCTATTGTCACTGGTGGGGATCTGATTTTGGGTGAGGGTCTATTGTTGCTGATGGGGAATCTATTGTTGCTGGGGGGTCTTATGTTGCTGGAAGGGATCTACTGTTGAGGGAGAGGTCTATTTTTACTGGCTGCTAGGAGATCTGTTGTTGCTGCTGGGGGGGTCTAATGTTGCTTGGGTGTGATATTTTGTTGTGCGTGGTTCACTGTTGCTGCAGGGAATCTATTGATATTGGGGTGGAGTCCATTGTTGCTTGGGGAGTCTATTGTTGTGTGGGGATCTATTGCTGGGATTCTATTGTTGCTGGCTGCAGGGGATCTGTTGTACTGCTTTTCTTTTTATCATTAACATGTTCCATATAAATGATTTAGCACCACAAAATGATACTTGGTTCTGTATTCTCTAAAAGAGGCAGTATTGGTAGGTGGGTAGGGGGTGGAATCAAGTGACGGTAGTCAGAGGTGGGTAGGAGGCAGAGACAAGGGGTGACTCAGACAGGGGGAGTTCCTGCACCTATTCTCTGAGAAAAAAGTCCTGGATGTGGGCTCTAATAAATCTCTCCATAAAGAAAACCTGCCATGGCCCACGCTATCACAAGGTATGTTGTTCATCCCTTGTGAAAGCAAAAAAGTTAATAAAAAAAAAAGAATGTAGGTACAGTGAAAAGAAATAAAATATGTAATCAAATATAAAAAATAGTTTTTAAAGAACCCCATCCCCCTGTGCTCACATGCAAAGGCACACATGTGCACACATTCCCGCACACATATATGTAAACATCAGATTCACCACACATGTGAGGTATTGCCACCAATGTCAAGAGTGAGATCAATTAATACACCAGACCTCCTATGTAACTCTAAACTGGTAACCTGTACAGGCTTTTAAAGTGTCACCTATGGAGATTTTTAGGTACCGTAGTTTGGCATTGTTCCACGGGTGTATGCAATTTTAAAGTGCAACATGTTTGGTATCTATTTACGCAGCGTAACATCATCTTTTAAACTTTACCAAGCAATTGGGTATTATATTTTGCTTTTGCACATTAGAACTCATTAAAATGTATTTTATCAAAAAAAATGCAATTGAAATACTGCTGCGCAAATATTGTGTGACATAGAAATATGCAACACCCACCATTTTATTCTTTAGGGCCTCTGCTTAAAAATATATCATGTTTTTTTAGCAAAAAATTATGATTTTTTTTCATGTAGGAGAGAAATATAATTGGCCAGGACTGGAAATGGTTAAAGGCAAAGCTATGGGCGGTTCTGCTGTATCAGCGTTTATTCATTTATTTGTGGGGTTTTTATAAGAACATTTAATCTGTTCTTCTGCTCTATTTCCATCATTGTCTATATGTGGGTACACTATATATGTAGATGATGTGTTTGTCATTGCTCTCTGAATGTGTAACCTTTTTGAATGGTATTTTCAATGACGCCGTATTCAGCTCTGACATTTCACACACAGTATTACCTTTCTTGGAGTAAATGATCAAAAACTGAACAGCTGAATTTACACAAATCCTAATGACAGAAACATCATAATTCACTATAAAAGTGCTCATCCTGAATACCTCATCCAAGGTCTCTCTGTGTCACAGTTCCTTAAGCCTTGTACACACGATTCCATTGTTGGAAGGGGATTGTCTGTTGACAGACTGTTGTCGTAAATTCTTACCATTAATATGCTCCTTTAGACAATTGTTTTCCAATTTTCGGCCAACAAATGTTGGATGACAGGCTAGTAAATTTTCGGCAGATAAAATTAGCACAGAGTAAAGGGTACCAAATAATTCTGCACTGCCAAAAGAGAAGAGCAAGCAGCTAACACAACCAATATGATATAGGCATATAACAGAAAAACAGAAAAAATGTGTAGCGCTAAAAGTTCAACATAAATGTTGAAAGGTATCGGGCAAAAACAAGAAGAAAAAGTCCTTCATGCATATAAAACTCATAAAATGGTCAACGACATTTCAGTGACATTATGTAAGGAACATATCAAATATGTGACATCTGAGGTGAACACAGAAGAAGACGCACCACCACCAACAATAGGGAGGCTTACCAGATCACGTAGACCCAAGAAGGCCTACGCCCAACTGGGTCAAATCAGGCTTGGGTGGTGGGTGATGATAGATGTTCCAGGAGAGTAGTGAAGATGGAAAGTCCAAAGGAAGACCAGATATTAGTAGGTCCCTAGGGATGATGTTGGGAAGCACCCCCCTAGACGATGTCTAAGAGGATGAAACGCGTCGGGTAGGACCCCACTGCCGCCATACTTTTAACAGCACTGATTTTTATCCATTCATTCAGACCTGATCACAAATGTGGAAATCCGGGGCAATTTAGGTAACAGCGATCACAGGTCAATTAGTTTCAGTATAAATCACACAAATAGGAAACATGAAGGGAACACAAAGACACTGAATTTCAAAAGAGCCAACTTCCCTAAACTACAAACCTTGCTAAAAGGCATAAATTGGGATAAAATATTAGGAACAAAGAATACGGAGGAGAGATGGGTTTGCTTTAAGAGCATATTAAATAAGGGCATTAGCCAATGTATCCCATTGGGTAATAAATTTAAAAGAGCGAACAAAAATCCTGGATGGCTTAACTCCAATGTAAAAATGCATATAAAAGCAAAGGAGAAGGCCTTCAAAAAAATACAAGGTTGAGGGATCATCCTCAGCATTCAGACTTTATAAAGAATGCAATAAGAAATGTAAGGGTGCAATTAGGACGGCTAAGATAGAACAGATAGAGCAAAAAAAATCCCAAGAAATTCTTTAAGTATGTAAACAGTATAAAAGGGAGGACAGACCATATTGGCCCCATAAAGAATGAGGAAGGACATCTGGTTACAAAGGATGGGGAGATGGCAAAGGTATTGAGTTTATTCTTCTCCTCAGTATTCACGAGTGAATCGGGGGGCTTCAGTAACCAAAACTGCAGTGTTTATCCTCATGACACAACACAGGAAGCACCTACATGGTTAACAGAGGACGGAATTAAAATTAGACTTGAGAAACTTAACATTAATAAATCACCGGGACCAGATGGCTTGCATCCAAGGGTACTTAGGGAACTCAGTCAGGTGATTGCCAGACCGTTGTTCCTAATTTTTACAGACAGTCTATTGACTGGAATGGTACCAGCTGATTGGAGAAAAGCCAATGTAGCACCAATATTTAAAAAGGGCCCAAAAAACATCCCTGGGAATTACAGACCAGTTAGCCTAACATCAATAGTATGTAAACTCTTGCCAAACCAATCTATTAGCCTTCTATGAGGAGGTGAGTTGCCATCTAGATAAAGTAAGGCCCGTAGACGTGGTGTATCTGGATTTTGCATAAAGCATTTGACACAGTTCCCCATAAACGTTTACTGTACAAAATAAGGTGCGTTGGCATGGACCATAGGGTGAGTTCATGGATTGAAAACTGGCTACAAGGGCGTGTTCAGAGGGTGGTGATAAATGGGGAGTACTCAGAATGGTCAGGGGTGGATAGTGGGGTTCCCCAGGGTTCTGTGCTGGGACCAATCCTATTTAATTTGTTCATAAACGATCTGGAGGATGGGATAAACAGTTCAATCTCTGTATTTGCAGACGATACTAAGCTAAGCAGGGCAATAACTTCTCCGCAGGATGTGGAAATCTTGCAAAAAGACCTGAACAAATTAATGAGGTGGGCGACTACATGGCAAATGAGGTTCAATGTAGAAAAATGTAAAATAATGCATTTGGGTGGCAAAAATATGAATGCAATCTATACACTGGGGGGAGAACCTCTGGGGGAATCTAGGATGGAAAAGGACCTGGGGGTCCTAGTAGATGATAGGCTCAGCAATGGCATGCAATGCCAAGCTGCTGCTAATAAAGCAAACAGAATATTGGCATGCATTAAAAGGTGGATCAACTCCAGAGATAAAACGATAATTCTCCCGCTCTACAAGACCCTGGTCCGGCCGCACCTGGAGTATGCTGTCCAGTTCTGGGCACCAGTCCTCAGGAGGGATGTACTGGAAATGGAGCGAGTACAAAGAAGGGCAACAAAGCTAATAAAGGGTCTGGAGGATCTTAGTTATGAGGAAAGGTTGCGAGCTCTGAACTTATTCTCTCTGAAGAAGAGACGCTTGAGAGGGGATATGATTTCAATTTACAAATACTGTACTGGTGACCCCACAATAGGGATAAAACTTTTTTGCAGAAGAGAGTTTAATAAGACTCGTGGCCACTCATTACAATTAGAAGAAAAGAGGTTTAACCTTAAACTACGTAGAGGGTTCTTTACTGTAAGAGCGGCAAGGATGTGGAATTCCCTTCCACAGGCGGTGGTCTCAGCGGGGAGCATTGATAGCTTCAAGAAACTATTAGATAATCACCTGAATGACCGCAACATACAGGGATATGTAATGAAATGCTGACACATAATCACACACATAGGTTGGACTTAATGGACTTGTGTCTTTTTTCAACCTCACCTACTATGTACTATGTAACTATGTGAGTGTATCTCTTTTTTAATAAATTTGGTACTTGTTTTATGGAATCACACTATGTGGCCTTTTTCCTTCCTACTTTACAACATGGCTATCCGCTTCCCAACATCATCCCGAGTGACCTACTAATATCAGGTCTTCCTTTGGATTTTCCATCTTCACTACTCTCCTGGAACATCTATCATCACCTGATTTGACCCAGTTGGGCATAGGCCTTCTTGGGTCTACGTGATCTGGTAAGCCTCCCTATTGTTGGTGGTGGTGCGTCTTCTTCTGTGTTCACCTCAGATGTCACATATTTGATATGTTCCTTACACAAAGTCACTGAAATTTCATTGACCATTTTATGAGTTTTATATGCATGAAGGACTTTTTCTTCTTGTTTTTGCCTGATACCTTTCAACATTGGTTGGACATTTATTGGTTTATGTTGGATGAAATTAGCAGAAGGGACCCAAAGGGTGGCGCTCAAGAGCTGAAATTCCTCATAGTATGTCACTATGTTCGTGTTTGTGGCACAACAATTGTGTACCGTTAGTATGCAAGACAAGATCCTGGCACACACCCTTTTGACAAAAGTCAGACGCTCACATGGCCAACAATCATACTGTGTGTATGAGGCTCAAGAGTAAAAGCATGGCAGGGGTATGTGCGGGGGTGATTGGCACTTATTGGGGTGTGTGGAAATGATTGGGCAGCCACACAGTCATCAGATCACTTCCATCTGACCAATAACAGCTGGATTGTCAGATTTACACACACTCCCGGGGCTGCAACCACTGAAGTTTGTGTAAACACCCCACTGCCATGGCTCAGTGGTGTTGCTAGGGGGTGCAGGGGTGCAGTCCACACCCGGTTGACACCTGCTAGAGGGGTGACACCATCCCAACTCTCCCGAGGGTGTGTATACCCTTGTTTTTTTTCAGCTGTCCCTGCCGGAACATCTCCAGTTTACCTAGCCGCCCACCCTGCTCTGCCCCCAAGCTGGTGCTGTAACAGGCAGGAGGGTGTCAGCTTGCATTGAGGGGGTAACCACCACCAGCCCGAGGTGAGGTGGGGTGGTTGCCATGGTGTCGGCACGCCACCCAGTTACACCTGAGAGCTAGTGTGGGACTAGGAGAAGTGTATATGTCTAGTGCCCTGTGCTGGTCTGATAACCGAGGGAGGGGGGTTGGAAGTTGGACACATATATATATATAGCCTGGGGGTTCTATGGGAGGGGAGAGAGGGGACTACTAGCACAAGTGGAGAGGGGGTCTGCACTGAGGGGATCTATGCATGTGGAGTGGGGGTCTGCACTGAGGGGGTCTATGCTGATGGAAGGGGGGTCTGTACTGAGGGGATCTATGCTTATGGAGGTGGGGTCTATGCTTATGGAGGTGTGGTATATGCTTATGGAGGGGGATCTATGCTTATGGGGGGGAGTCTGCACTGAGGAGGATCTATTCTTATGGTGGGAGGTTTGTACTGAGGGGGGTCTATGCTAATGGGGGGGTCTGCACAGAGGGGGTCTATGCTGATGGGGGTCTGCACTTAGGGGGGTCTATGCTGAGGGGGGGGTCTGCACTGAGGGGGATGTCTATACTGATGGAGGGGGGTCTGTACTTAGTGGAGGGGGTTATACTGAGGAAAGGGAGCCTGTACCTGGGTGGTCTGTACTTAATGGGGGTTAGACTGAGGAAAGGGGGTCGGTACTTAGTGGGGGTCTATACTTAATGGAGGGGGTCTGTACTGAGGGGGGTGGTCTGTACTGAAGGGGGACTATAGTTGGCTGAGGGGGGTGACCAATTTTTTATGCACCGGATGACACCAACCCTAATGACGCCACTGCCATGGCTATAATATATATTGTGGTGATGGTAAAAAGGTTAAAGTCTGATTGTTTGTCTTGGGCCTTGGACCTGATTTTGATTGGTTGTTAACCAATTCAGCCCCGGACGGATTTACCCCCTTCCTGACCAGAGCACTTTTTACAATTTGGCACTGCGTCGCTTTAACTGCTAATTGTGCGGTCATGCAATGCTGTACCCAAATGAAATTAGCGTCCTTTTCTTCCCACAAATAGAGCTTTCTATTGATGGTATTTGATCACCTCTGCAGTTTTTATTTTTTGCGCTATACACGGAAAAAGACCGAAAATTTTGAAAAAAAATGATATTTTCTACTTTTTGTTCTAAAAAAAATCCAATAAACTCAATTTTAGTCATACATTTAGGCCAAAATGTATTCGGCCACATGTCTTTGGTAAAGAAAATGTCAATAAGTATATATTTATTGGTTTGCGCAAAAGTTATAGCGCCTACAAACTAGGGAACATTTTCTGGAATTTACACAGCCTTTCATTTATGACTGCCTATGTCGTTTCTTGGGGTGCTAAAATGGCAGGGCAGTACAAAACCCCCACAAATGACCCCATTTTGGAAAGTAGACACCCCAAAAAAATTGCTGAGAGGCATGTTGAGCCCATTGAATATTCATTTTTTTTGTCCCAAGTGATTGAATAATGACAAAAAAAAAAAAAAATTACAAAAAGTTGTCACTAAATGATATATTGCTCACACAGGCCATGGGCATATGTGGAATTGCACCCTAAAATACATTTAGCTGATTCTCCTAAGTATGGGGATACCACATGTGTGGAACTTTTTGGGAGCCTAGCCGCGTACGGGGCCCCGAAAACCAATCACTGCCTTCAGGATTTCTAAGGGCGTACATTTTTGATTTTACTCCTTTTTGTAACTGTAACTTTTATAACTGTAACCGGTTCCAGGTTCGGGTCTCTCAAAATGCGATGGCATCTTGGGAGACCCTGTGAAAGTGTGTCCTAGTCTGTGGAATGCTGTACCCTACGCTAATACTCAACTAGTGAATGGTAGCGTTTAAAACATTCAGCAATGCAAAGACCAGGATTGTCAGGACAGGAGGGACAATAATAGCGGGTGTCACGCCTATATCCGCGCTTGCTGCAGACACGACATCTTTTTTGGGGTGGTTCGTTGGGTAGGGGTACTCGGGAGGACATAAAGATGCCTCTCATGCAGTCGACTGCATTTGGTTGGGGATGTGAATGGGGGAAGTACGGGTGCTGCAGAAGTGGTGGGTTCCCAATTAGGATTGGCGAATGCAGCAGGCAGGGCATTATGGGCACGACGGGCCTGTGTTTGTCTTCTTAGTGGCAGCGGGACACTACTTGTGCTTGCCACCTCACCAGCTTGAACTGCACTTATGGGACTCGCCACGTCACCAAGTGTTACTGCAGTGCTGGTTTGACTACGACCGGGGTGTACTAGGCCGCTGGCGCTTGCCAGTTCACCAAAACGCTACCAAAAAAACTGTTAGCGATCGCAGGGATCAGGCCTGACTCTGCGAACGCTGCAGTTATGCGTTTAGTGTTTTGTAAGTGACAGTGATCGATCGATACTGCACTTGGGTGGGCTGGGCTGGGCCGGGCGGAGGGGCAAAACGCAGGTGCTAGCAGGTATCTGGGCTGATCCCGCTAACACTGCGTGTTTGGGAACCCTAAACTGCTGGGGACGCTAGTATAGATCTGATCGGATTAGATATTGATCCGTTCAGATACTATACCACTAAGGGAGGTGTACGGTGCGTGCGTGGGTGTTAGCGGTACTGGTGCTAATCTGACGCTGCCTGGGGCGACGCATATCACCGCCGGGCGATCAGGGGGCTAAACCTTTATTCGGTAATAAATGGCGGGTGCCCTGACACTATAAAAAATAAACGAACTAACCAGCGTCACCCGTAACAGTTATACGGTGATCAGTGGTGAAAGGGTTAACTAGGGGGCAATCAAGGGGTTAAAACATTTATTAGATAGTATAGGGGGGTCCCTGTCGCTATAAAACGCTGACGGCGAACCTAAATATTTACGTCCCTAACTAGCGTCACCAGCGACACTAATACAGCGATCAGAAAAATGATCGCTTAGTGACACTGGCGACAGGGGGTGATCAAGGGGTTAAAACTTTATTAGGGGAGGTTAGGGGGGTTTCCTAGACCTAAAGGGGGCTAACAGTAATTGTCCTAACACTGTAACTGTCACAAACTGACACAATACAGTAATCAGAAAAAAAAAAAAAAAAAAAACCTGCTTGGTGTCAGTTTGTGGCAGGGGGGTGATTGGGGGAAGATGGGGGGGGATCGGGGGGGATCGGGGTGTTTTGTGTGCCTGGCATGTTCTACTGTGTGTGTGTGCTGTGCACTCACATTACAGTCTTCTCTCCTCGGCGCCGGAACGGAAAATACCGAGCCGAGGAGAGATGACATCATTTCCTCTGCCTCTGTGTACAATACAGAGGCAGGGAAATGATCCCATTGGCTGGGAGCGATCGCGAGGGGGGGGGCCATGAATGGATGGCCTCCCCCTCACCACCGATCGCCGGGGGAGATTTGCCGACCGCCGCAGGCACCGGGGGGGTCCGATCGGACCCCCCACCCGCGGGCAGGCAAGGACGTACCTGTAAGCCCTTTTGTCTGCCCGTGCCGCTCTGCCGACGTACATCGTCGTGCGGCGGTCGGCAACTGGTTAAAAAGAAGTATGGATTTCCTTTTTTCTGCTTAATCCTAATCATTATGAGCTGCTAGTATCTACTCTGTAAAGGAGCACAGGGGTGGGGATGATGGGACTGTTTAGGAGTACTGGGGATGGGGATGAACGGCACTGTATAAGAGTACAGGGGATGGGGATAATGGGATTGTATAGGAGTACTGGGGATGGGGATGAACGGTACTATATAGGAGTACAGGGGATGGGGATGATGGGATTGTATAGGAGTACTGGGGATGAGCGGTACTGTATAGGAGTACAGGGGATGGGGATGATACTGTATAGGAGCATTGGGGATGATGGGACTGTATAGGAGCACAAGGGATGGGGGTGATAGGACTGTACAGGAAATCAGGGGATGTGGATGACAGGACTGTATAGGAGTACAGGGGATTGGGGGATATTGATGACATCAGTGGAGGTGGTGATGGGGGGATAGGGATGACATCAGTGGTGGTGGTGATGGGGGATAGGGATTACATCAGTGGCGGTGGTGACTGGGGATAGGGATGACATCAGTGGTGGTGGTGACGGGGGATAGGGATGACATCAGTGGCGGTGGTGACGGGGGATAGGGATGACATCAGTGGTCGTGGTGATGGGGGATAATATAGAGAAAGTACTATTGGAGCTCTCTTTTTCTCCTACCTTCACCTTTCACCCCCGTTCTTCCCCTTCCCCCCCCCAAGCGGAGGTGACGAGGTCGGATGAGGATTCTGATGGGAAGCCTGGCTTAGGTGGAACGGAGGACCCCCTGGTGGTCAAGCTTGGAACAACCGGACTGATCTCCTTTATTGCAAGCTGATTTATCACGTTTGGGAAGGTGGCCGTATTTAAAGTGGAACAGTAGGACACCCTGGTGGTCAAGGTTGGAAAAACGGAACTAACTCCCTCTATTACATGCTGATCCATTACGTTGTGAAGGCGAGGGTTCTGTGAGCTCATTCTTTGGATATTTATCTCTCCCTGCCCATTGCCTTTTTTTGGAACAGTTTACAGGATTCCTTCTTTAGACATTCTTTCAAGTTTTTATGCTTTTTAAACATCTTATTAGGAGACCATTATTACTTTATTTGCTATGCCCTTGGATTGATTTATATATTTTTCACATTTATGGTTTATTAATAAGGAATATTTTAATATTTTTTATTCCTTTGGACACTTTGGATTCACTCATTTTATTTAGTGAATATATATATTATTATCACTGTATTTGTTTGCTGTAGCGCGGGATCACTTTATGGTTTTTATTAATATAGAGAAAGTAGTAATGCGCTACCAAAAATCAAGTGTATTGATAACAGATAAGGTGCTAATTATAAAGTGCGTTATATAAAGTGCTTAATGAGGCAAAAAAGCAGCTAAACTTCTGTAGTGTTGCCAACACCCCTGGGTATGTTTAAATATGATGAAGTAGCCCTAATAATAAAACACATCACTAAAGTGCTAAGTATGTAAAAAATAATAATATGAATGAAGGGATCTCTCAAATACTCCTCGTAAAGAGAGACCCATATATGTGTGTTCAATATCCTGTAAAGTGCATCACATCCAAGTAATTAACAACTAAACATTAGTGCAATAAAGTGCATCACATCTAAAAAAAAAAAACAAGAAAAACTTGAAATAAATAATTTTGTGGGAATAATCAATTTCAAATAAAAAAGCAACCAAAGGGAATCTGGTGATTCAGAGAGGTGGTCAGTCCCATATTCAGAGTGTAGACAAAGATGATCCTATGTAGACAAATAGAGATGAGAGGGAAAGAGATGGGTGTGGGAGTCCAATTTACAAATGTAAGATGGTATTGGTAGCTTTCTGCAATCCTCTCCCAATAGTGCTAGCCTCTCACCTTATGGATAGACCCCAAATGGTCTTGATTGGCTGACCAACATATACAGCAATTAAACACACCAAATAAAATAATTGAATCACAAAGTGTGTAAAAACTAGACTTGAAAAGACTAGAATAATGAAGATAGAACAAAGAGTACAATATGAGGAAAAATGTATACATAATAAAGACCCCCACTGGAGGTGACTGTGGGATAGGAATGACATCAGTGGCAGAGGGTCGACATCAGTGGCAGAGGGATGGCGGTGGGGGGAATGGGATCAGTGACAGAGGGATGATTTTTTAATGTATAATAAGCCCTGGTTCACACTGATAGTGGGAATGAAATCATACAAGTTCAGCTGAACTCGCACATTTCATTCCCGCATGTCAGTCCCCACTTTGAGGGCGATTTCAGAGACATCTGTGCGGGTTGCTGCACAAATGTCAATGGAAATCGCACCCCGAAGTCGTCAAAAGTAGTACAGAAACTATTTTTGGTGGTCAGTGCGGCACCACAAATGCGGCATCGCAAGAATTGGACGGTGCCATTGCAGCTGATTTGGCATGTGATTTGACATGTCATATCTGGGGTCTAAACAGGAATATTTCACTTTAGATGTGAGGGAGTAGTCAGTTTCCCTCTCCCCTGCACACCTCCTATGTACTGGACATGAGAAGTTTTCAGTGACACTCTTCCCCCATCATATGGAGGAGACACTGACACAGACTTTGATCTCCCCAGAGTGAGGGGAAGGAGGTGTTGGAGGCTTGTTGCTGGGAGGTGAGAACACTTCACTGTCACGCTGCCTCTGCTTCCAGGTTTTCGCTGGGGACACGCTGCCATGGAAACAGAGGCATGTGAAGAACGTGCTCGCTCTGGATAGCAGCTTGGGTGTTCACCTCTTCACCCACACATCCAAGAGAATGAGGGACTGAAGGAGGGGCTGAATTGAGGAGCAGTATCTACCCCCTGGAAACTTTTGAACTCAAAGAGAACGTTAGAGGCTGATTCTGGACTCTTCAAAAGACTGTACTGCAAACACTAAAGGACTGGGGAAAGAAAGGAATGCAATGCAGGTATGAGGGTAACCTGTACTACCTATTTTAACATCCCCATATTTCTCCTTTGAAAAATATATTTCTCTTAGTCATCTTCCAGGACGGCAGGCCTGAGAGATGAGATGCTCCTCCCTACAGGAAACACAATCAATCGACAGTTGTTTTAAGTCCCCACCCTTCCCCTTGATCCCCAGTTTTTGATTGTGTTTCTCCCTACACAGCGAAACCGTTTGTTTTTTTCCAAATGACCCGAAGCCTGGGGCTGGTGGTCCCCCCCTGGGAGCCGGACCAAATGCCTGGGAAGGCCTACGGCCACATCACCCTGAAAGTGAAAGAGGGCGCCGCCTGCCCGATCTCGTATGATCTCGGAGGCTAAGCAGGGTCGGGCCTGGTTAGTACCTGATGGGCCTCTGGGTCTGGCCGGATATATTTATCCTTCCTGGGGGGTTCCCCTATCCTTTCCTCAGGGGGGGCAGCAGAAACTGGAAGAGCCCCCCTGAGAGCTGAAGGCCCCTGGGTACAGTGGTGTCCCCAGAACTTCAGGGGCCTTTTTCCTGTCTCACCCTTATCTGTCCGGGCGTCCGTTCAGACAGGGGTGCTGGCTGTCAGTTCTTTCCAGGGCCCCTGACTCCTGGGCCCCTGGTAGCTCGCGTGGGCTGCTGGGGAGGGCGCTGCCTGAACGACCCGCGTTCTTACCCAGGAGGGAAGGCTGAGAGTCAGCAGGAGCAGGCGCTCACATCCTCCTTTCGAGGAGGCACCAGTTCACTACGGTGGATGTCTGCCTAAACCACCTCAGAATGGAATGAGGAACATACGGCATAGCCCCCCCAGGTGTATATACTGACTGGCAGGACACAGCCTAACCTTGCAGCTCCCTACGGGGATAGCAGTTGGGGGGGCACTTTGGCGGCTATCCTCCTTGCGTGTGGACCATAAGGATGGAAAAGCAAGCCCGGTGGCTGTGGCAAAAAGGGAAGACGACAACGGTGAGTACTTTCCTTTACCTTGGGAATTTAGCTGCAAAATCCCCAATCCCAGCCAGATGGTTTCTGGGCATTTGAGATAATCTCCCCTGGGGTCTGGATTCAAATAGCCCAGAAGCTTCTGCTAAAAAACACCAGCTACAGCTCCCTCTTACATCAGAGATGCTGTATGGTGGACAAGTGGTGCAGAGGAGCAAGTGTGCCTAAACCACCTCAGATGGGAAAGAGGTAGGTAAGGCATTTCTTCCCCTTCCACCTGTGTTTACTGAGTGGTGCAGTGCAGGACCTGGGGTCTGCATAACAAAATAGCCCAGAAGCTACTGCTAAAACCACCAGCCACAGCTCCCTCTTACAGCAGAGAAACTGTGGTTATCACAACAGTAGGTTGCCAGCCTCTCCCTACATGTCCGGTTGTGGGACATTAGTAGGGATGAATAGAGCGAAGGGGGGGGGGACCTGGTAGATATAAAGAGTTCCTTACAGGCCTGGTATACCACAGAACAATTTATGGATTGTGCAATGGTTGAAGGATTCAGGAGTAAGCTCTCCTGGTCAGCAGGTGCACTAGGTTATATGGCCCTATTAGCCCAGCTGCTAGGAATCTGAAGTCATAAGCTCCAACCTCCCACTCCACCTTTACATTGTGGTTATATTATAGTGCAGGAGGTAAGAAAAACCTTTTTGTTGGTTTGGGCTACAGTCAACTCAGTGACAGATCTAAAGGCGATTTACCATAAATCGCTTACTATATCCTTTAATTAAGGATTTTCTGTGCAAACATATGCAAGAGCTAGATAGATACATGATTGCTTGTTTAAAGCCTGCAGGTGGCTATTTTCCTCCAGGCTAAATTGGTGATCACCTTTTCTAGAGGCTGTCCTAAGACCCCATTCACACAGGGGCAACACGACTTGCAGGTCGCCTCACAGAGGCGACCTGCACACGACTGCCCGGGCGACTTGCAAAACGACTTCTGTATAGAAGTCTATGCAAGTCGCCCCAAGTCGCCCCCGAAGTCGTACAGGAACCTTTTTCTAAGTCGGAGCAACTTGCGTCGCTCCCCTTAGAACGGTTCCATAGCACAGAACGGGAGGCGACTTGTCAGGTGACTAGGTCACCACGTCCCTGTGTGAATGGGCTGTCAATTGGTCTCTAGGGCTGGGCTCATTGAGACTTTAGTTTCTGATCAGCCTCACCTGTATGTGAGCTGGCCAGCGTTTGCTCAGTCTACAGAGGTAAGGTAGGACAACAGCTACTATAGTAAGGTGTCTAACCATTTTTAGGATTTGTTCCTTCACTGGGGGTGAAGTGTTAGTATCTACAGCCCAGGCTATGCCTAGGGATCAAATTGCTTTGTTTTGTTATTTCATAAAGGGATACACCATGATCCCTCCTTGGTTGCACACCAGTAGACCTCGTTAGTGAAGGTTTGTCCTTGCTGGGATGTTTTGTGGCACAGCAGAAATGCACATTGAGATTTGTGACATTTCTGCTCATAAGGGGTATATTGATGTACATCAGAAATGCACTGCACTGAAGCTTGGTTGTTGTCTGTTATATCCTAAAGGTACTGCCTTATTTGGCTACAGATCAGAAAAATACAACAGGGAAGGTGGTCTGTACTTTCTGGTCTTGTGACGCATGGCGGAAATGCACATCATTGAGTCTTGTGACATCTCTGCTCATTTTTGTTATATTGCTGCACATCAGACATACTCAAAATTGAGGTCTGTCTGGGGTTTTTTGTGTCCTGTATTACTGCCTTATTGGTTGATTATTAGAAAGGCAGTAGTGAAGATTGATGGTCCTGAATTGTTGGGAAATACAAATTGAACCTGTGCCAGGGGTAGTACTTGTACTGCCTTTAGTAATCGGTGCAGCCCCGCAAAGTGGCGTCTGGCTGACAGTGCTATTAACGGCAAAGGCTGCCGATTTTAGGCATGCGATTTGACATGTTACCAAATCCCTTCAATATGGATGTGCTATCTCTATTCAGATTGTTATATTGTTGCACATCAGATATATACAAGATTGAAGGTTGTCTGTCCTTTTTATGTCTTATGGGGCATACACACGATCAGACTTTTCGTCTACAAAAGTCCAACGGACGCCGACGGACTAAAGCTGGCTGGTAATCCGATCGTGTGTGGGCTTCCCCGGACTTTCAGCTGACTTTTTCAGCCTCAAATCCGACGGACTTTAGATTTGAAACATGCTTCAAATCTTTACGTCGTAACTACGACGGACCCCGAAATCCGCTCGTCTGTGTGCTAGTCCGACGGACAAAAACCCACACTAGGGCAGCTATTGGCTACTGGCTATGAACTTCCTTATTTTAGTCTGGTGTACGTCATCACGTACGAATCCGTCGGACTTTTGTGTGGTCGTGTGTAGGCAAGTCCGTTCGTTAGAAAGTTTGCCACAAGTCCGCCGCAAGTCTGCCGAAAGTCCGCCGGAAGTCTGTCGGACAGGCTGTCGGACTTTTGTAGACGAAAAGTCCGACCGTGTGTATGCCCCATTACATTTACTGCCTTATTGGCTGCATATCAGAAGGGACACAGCAGAGAAGGTTGCTTGTCCTTTTCTGATTTGTTTTTGCTGCCTCAGCAGGGAGACACATTGAGGGTGGTGGTGTCTCTGCTCAGTATTGGTATATTACTACACATCAGACATACACAAATATTGAAGATTGTTTGTGTCCTGTATGTTCTATATTTACTGCCTTATTGGCTGCATATCAGAAAAGCACAGCAGTGAGGGGTGTCTTTTCTGTTTCTCATTGTTCTACCTTGCTGCTTCTTAAGGATACACAGCAGGGGGTTGTTGGCTGCACGCCTCCAGGGAGATACAGCATTGGGGATCCCTCGCTTGTTCAACCTGAAGATTGCAAGTTACCTGCGACCTGTGTAATCTTGAGGTCTGTGGATCCAGAAAGCAGGGTCTGCTTGGTGGCGCTGTGACCTGGAGTTGCACAGACATGAATGGTTCCCATTGGAAGCCATAGTGTATGACTTTTTTCTTGCGTTTTTGCAGTTGCAGGTTGGGTCGCACAGGTGTGGGAGCCCTAAGTTTTATCTGTCCCTTCTGGTTGAGGTTTTGCTCCACACCAAGAATAGACATTATGGAGATATTGCCTTACTTTGCAATACACCAGAAAGATCGCAGCTAGGAAGGCTGTCTGTTTTTATGTGGCTGCACAGCAGAAATACTCAACATTGAAGCTTGTTGGTGCTTTCTGTTTCAGATTCCCTTACCTTACTGCACTTCAGAAAAACACAATGCTGCAGGTTGCTTGGGTCCTTTCTGTGTTGGTTCTATGTAGGGATGAGCCGAACACCCCCCGGTTCGGTTCGCACCGGAACCTGCGAACGGACCGAAAGTTCGCACGAACGTTAGAACCCCATTGACGTCTATGGGACTCGAACGTTCGAAATCAAAAGTGCTCATTTTAAAGGCTAATTTGCATGGCATTGTCCTAAAAAGGGTTTGGGGACCCGGGTCCTACCCCAGGGAACATGTATCAATGCAAAAAAAACCTTTTAAAAACGGCCGTTTTTTCGGGAGCAGTGATTTTAATAATGCTTAAAGTGAAAAAAAAAAAGTGAAATATTCCTTTAAATATCGTACCTGAGGGGTGTCTATAGTATGCCTGTAAAGTGACGCGTGTTTCCCGTGTTTAGAACAGTCCCTGCACCAAATGTCATTTTTAAAGGAAAAATCTCATTTAAAACTGCTTGCTGGTTTAATGTAATGTCGGGTCCTGGCAATATGGATGAAAATCAGTGAGACAAACGGCATGGGTACCCCCCAGTCCATTACCAGGCCCTTTGGGTCTTGTATGGATATTAAGGGGAACCCCGCAAATTAAAATAAGGAAAGGTGTGGGGCCACCAGGCCCTATATACTCTGAACAGCAGTATACAGGCGGTGCAAACAAGACAGGGACTGTAAGGTTATCTTTGTAATTTTGAACGGGTACATTTTTAACGTGTTTAGCTCCAGCCAAAAAATCTTTTTTAAGCTTTTTGGAAAACATAGGGAAGGGTTATCACCCCTGTGACATTTGTTTTGCTGTCTTTCCTCCTCTTCAGAAGATTTCACCTCACTTTTTGTCCCAATGAAAAATGTTTTTTGAAAATTTGGGTTTTTTTGTGGAACAAGGATTGGAAAGCATCAGTGGAAAGGAGAAATGTTTTTCCCATATTAACTCTTACAGGAGAGAATTTCCCTTCCTAGGGGTAGATTTCATCTCACTTCCTGTTGTCTCCTTCCGTTTGCAAGTAGGAGTCGTTTGTAAGTTAGTTGTTTGAAAGTAGGGTCCTGCCCTATATACTCAGCAGAAATTTGGGCCTTAGGTGTTGCTGTGGCCACAACACTGTAAGCCCTCACAGGGCCCTGCTGTGAAATATTAGATCAGGAATTGTAATTACATGCCCCTGTTGAACAGGAGCTGAAAAATTAGGCCTTAGGCACTGGTGCTGGTGCCACAACACTGCAACCCCTCACAGACACTCTAGTTGGAACGCAGGAACGAGCCCTGCTGCAAAGTATTGCATCAAAAATTGTAATTACACGCCCCTGTTAAACAGGGGCAGAAAAAATGGGCCTTAGGCACTGGTGCTGGTGCCACAACACTGCAACCCCTCACAGACACTCTAGTTGGAACGCAGGAACAAGCCCTGCTGCAAAGTATTGCATCAAAAATTGTAATTACACGCCCCTGTTAAACAGGGGCTGAAAAATTGTGCCTTAGGCACTGGTGGTGGCGCCCAGAACCAAAAATGTTCTTACAAGCTATCAGCGTGATGATTGAGGAGGAAGAGGATAATTACTCAGGGATAAGGATGAGCTCCGGCGTGTTCGCATGCTGAACGTGCCGAGCCCGCCAGGAAGTCGGTACGGCGCAGCGCTAATCACAATCAATGAGACATTTCCCGATGTGCGGCTGCAGAGATCGGGAAATGTCTCCCTAGCTGTGATTAGCGCTGCGCCTTGCCGACTTCCTGGCGGGCTCGGCACGTTCAGCATGCGAACACGCCGGAGCTCATCCTTACTCAGGGATAGTCACTCAGCATCAGCATAGGCAGTCTTTGAAGGGATCTGAGATTTAAAAAAAAATTATTCGGTTACATCAGCATCAGGTGCTTGGTAGCTGGTGGTGATCCAAGACTGATTCATTTTTATGAAGGTCAGTCGATCAACCGAGTCAGTGGACAGACGCACCCTGTGATCGGTTACCACGCCTCCAGCAGCACTGAATGTGCGTTCCGAAAGAACGCTGGATGCAGGACAGGCCAGTAGCTCAATTGCATACTGTGCAAGCTCTGGCCAGTGATCCATCCTCAAGACCCAGTAACTGTCTGAACGCATCGGTCAGACGGCCACCTTCTCCACCGCTCCTTCTTTGACTGACCGAAGCCTCAGCAACACGTTGTCCAGAAACAGGAGTTTGTAACCTCCCAGTCTCTGGGAACGCGTTGCACAGACCTTTCTGCAAGGCTTCCCGAAGATGTTTCATCCTCTGCTCCCTCTGCGATGGCAAGATAAGGTCTGCAACCTTACCCTTGTAACGTGGATCAAGGAGGGTTGCCAGCCAGTATTGGTCCTTCTCCTTGATACCACGAATACGAGGATCCTTACGCAGGCTTTGCAGGATCAGGGAGGCCATGCAGCGTAGGTTTGCTGAGGCATTCGGTCCGGAGTCCTCTGGGTCACTAAGGACGACATGGTCCGCAGCCACCTCCTCCCAGCCACGTACAAGTCCATGTGTTTCTTGGGACTGATCCCTTAAAGACTGCTGCTGATGCTGAGTGCCAGGCTCCACCTCCATACTGACACAATCTTCCTCCTTCTCCTCCTCCTCCTCGTCCTCTTCCTGTGTGATCGGCGGGCATGCAGGAACACTGTCTGGATAAAGGGGGCCTTGAGAGCTAAGGAAGTCCTCCTCTTCCTGCCTCTGTTCTGCCTCAAGTGCCCTGTCCATTATTCCACGCAGCGTGTGCTCTAACAGGTGGACAAGGGGGACAGTGTCACTGATGCATGCACTGTCACTGCTCACCATCCTCGTGGCCTCCTCAAATGGTGACAGGACAGTGCATGCATCCCTGATCATGGCCCACTGGCATGGGGAAAAAAAACCAAGCACCCCTGACCCTGTCCTGGTGCCATAGTCGCACAGGTACTCATTGATGGCCCTCTGCTGCGTGTGCAGCCGCTGCAGCATGGCCAACGTTGAGTTCCACCTGGTGGGCATGTCACAGATTAGGCGGTTCTTTGGCAGGTTAAACTCCTTTTGGAGGTCCGTCAGCCGAGCACTGGCATTATATGACCGGCGGAAATGCACACAGACTTTCCTGGCCTGCCTCAGGACATCCTGTAAGCCCGGGTACCTGCCCAAGAACCGCTGCACCACCAAGTTAAGGACGTGAGCCAAACAGGGCACATGGGTCATTTGTCCCTGTCGGAGGGCAGAGAGGAGGTTGGTGCCATTGTCGCAAACCACCATTCCTGCCTTAAGTTGGCGTGGCGTCAACCACCTCTGAACCTGCCCCTGCAGAGCTGACAGAACCTCTGCCCCAGTGTGGCTCCTGTCCCCCAAGCACACCAGCTCAAGCACCGCATGGCATCTTTTGGCCTGCGTACTTGCGTAGCCCCTTGAACGACTACGGAGCACCGCTGGTTCCGAGGAAGAGGCCATGGAGGAAGAAGAAGAGGAGGGGGTGGAGGAGAGAGGTGTGTCACAATCATTAGCATTTTGGAGGCGTGGTGGCAGAACAACCTCCAACACTACTGCACCTTGTCCTGCATCCTTCCCAGCTGCCAGCAGAGTCACCCAATGCGCCGTGAAACTTAGGTAACGTCCCTGTCCATGCCTGCTGGACCATGAGTCAGCGGTAATATGCACCTTACCGCTGACCGCCCTGTCCAGCGAGGCATGGACATTGCCTTCCACATGCTGGTAGAGAGCCGGAATCGCCTTCCGTGAGAAAAAGTGGCGTTTGGGTACCTGCCACTGAGGAACCGCACATTCCACAAACTCACGGAAGGGGGCAGAGTCTACCAACTGAAAAGGCAGCAGTTGAAGTGCTAGCAATTTTGCCAAGCTAGCATTCAACCGCTGGGCATGTGGATGGCTGGGAGCAAACTTCTTTCGGCGGTGCAGCAGCTGGGGCAGGGAAATTTGCCTGGTACAATCTGACGTTGGTGTACCAAAAGCAGATTGCCCACAAGTACTTGGCTGTGACACACCTAATTCTACACCTTCATTCCTCTCAGTGCAGGTCTCAGAGAGGACTGAAGGTTTAGTGGGGTTGGAAATCTCAGCTGATGAGGAGCAAGGAGAGGTCCTCTTTGTTCTTTGGTGTGGGTCTTTTAGATACGCTTGCCAACAAACTGCATGGCAGGTCAACATATGTCTGGTCAAGCATGTGGTACCCAAGTGGGAGATGTTTTGGCCACGTGAGATACGCTTGAGACATATGTTGCAAATAGCAGCGGTGCGATCTGATGCACTCGTCTCAAAAAAGGCCCACACCAAAGAACTTTTTGAATAACGCGCAGAGACTGCAGCGCCCTGCACATGTGGAGCTTTGGGGTGTGATGCAGTCAATGTGCTGCCCTTAGGCTGGCCCCTGGAGGGCATTCTACCTCGTTGGTGATGTGTCGCCTCCTCCTCCTCCTCCTCCTCTCTCCTATCAGGCACCCACGTTGAGTCAGTGACCTCATCATCCCCTCCCTCCTCATCACTGGAGCAAACCTGGCAGTATGCTGCAGCAGGGGGAGCATGACTGCCAGATTGCTGTCCTTCTTGGGCACCCCCTCTGTCCATGCTCATGTTACTGCCTTCATCGAGCTCAGTATCATCATCAGAGCCTTCCAAACGCTGGGCATCCTCCTGGAGCATGTACCCAACACTGTGGTCAAACAGTTCGAGGGACTCCTCAGGAGGACATGGTGGGGCTAGGGAAGGAGTCACTGATGACATTGAGCCAAGGGAAGAGGCCGCTGCTTTGCCAGACAAAGTACCCTGGGCATGGGTGAGAGGGGATGAGGAGGATGAGGACGGCTTGGTCATCCACTCGACCAAGTCTTCCGCATGTTGCGGCTCAACATGGCCAGCTGCCGAAAAAAAGGCCAAGTGTGTCCCATGGCCACGTGCTGATGAGGATGCACCGTCTCCACGACCAGCACTTGACATAGAGCCTGCTTGCCCTCTCTTATTGGCTTGTGACTGTCTGCCTCTCCTTCTTGGCCTTCCAGACATACTAATGGCCTGTAGCTGCACTAAGCTGGGATATATATGTACTGATATTGCAGCTAGCAAAATCAACTGCCTGCCTATAGTATGAGAACACCACCAACCTTCTACAGGTAGCTTTAGCTGAACACTGTGAGCAGGACGCACCCCACTAACTTGTAGGTTTAGCTGAACACTGTGAGCAGGACGCACTGCACTAACTGTAAATAGTCTAGCTGCCTGACTGTGGTACTAATAGGATCAAAAGAACACCAGCAATTTTCTTCAGGTAGCTGTATTTACTGTAACAAGACAAGCCTGCCTGTCAGTAAGAAGATAACAGAAACGGATCTAGCTGAACACTGTGAGCAGGACGCACCCCACTAGCTTGTAGGTTTAGCTGAACACTGTGAGGTGGACGCACCCCACTAACTTGTAGGTTTAGCTGAACACTGTGAGCAGGACGCACCCCACTAACTTGTAGGTTTAGCAGAACACTGTGAGCAGGACGCACTGCACTAACTGTAAATAGTCTAGCTGCCTGACTGTGGTACTAATAGGATCAAAAGAACACCAGCAATTTTCTTCAGGTAGCTGTATTTACTGTAACAAGACAAGCCTGCCTGTCAGTAAGAAGATAACAGAAACGGATCTAGCTGAACACTGTGAGCAGGACGCACCCCACTAACTTGTAGGTTTTGCAGAATACTGTGAGCAGGACGCACTGCACTAAATGTAAATAGTCTAGCTGCCTGACTGTGGTACTAATAGGATCAAAAGAACACCAGCAATTTTCTTCAGGTAGCTGTATTTACTGTAACAAGACAAGCCTGCCTGTCAGTAAGAAGATAACAGAAACGGATCTAGCTGAACACTGTGAGCAGGACGCACCCCACTAGCTTGTAGGTTTAGCTGAACACTGTGAGGTGGACGCACCCCACTAACTTGTAGGTTTTGCAGAACACTGTGAGCAGGACGCACTGTACTAAATGTAAATAGTCTAGCTGCCTGACTGTGGTACTAATAGGATCAAAAGAACACCAGTAATTTTCTTCAGGTAGCTTTATATACTGTAACAAGACAAGCCTGCCTGTCAGTAGGAAGATAACAGGAACGGATCTAGCTGAACACTGTGAGCAGGACGCACTGCACTAAATGTAAATAGTCTAGCTGCCTGACTGTGGTACTAATAGGATCAAAAGAACACCAGTAATTTTCTTCAGGTAGCTTTATATACTGTAACAAGACAAGCCTACCTGTCAGTAGGAAGATAACAGGAACGGATCTAGCTGAACACTGTGAGCAGGACGCACTGCACTAAATGTAAATAGTCTAGCTGCCTGACTGTGGTACTGATAGGATCAAAAGAACACCAGTAATTTTCTTCAGGTAGCTTTATATACTGTAACAAGACAAGCCTGCCTGTCAGTAGGAAGATAACAGGAACGGATCTAGCTGAACACCGTGAGCAGGACGCACTGCACTAAATGTAAATAGTCTAGAAGATAACAGGAACAGATCTAGCTAAACTGAATACAGTGTGTGTATATATATATATATATATATATATATATATATATATATATATATATATATATATATATATATATATATATGCAACACCTGGGATGCATATATATACACAATACACTTTAAGTGCAGCTAACTGACTGACTGTCCTGCCTAATCTAGCTAACTCAAATTAAATGACACTGTCTCTCTCTCTCTCTCTCTAAGCACACCGGAACACACTGCACAGGGCCGCCGTGCAGGCGGCCTTATATAGTGTGGGGCGTGTACTAAATCCCCTGAGCCATAATTGGCCAAAGCCTCCTTGGCTTTGGCCAATTACGGCTCTCTGTTAAGGCGGCGCTGTGATTGGCCAAGCATGCGGGTCATAGTGCATGCTTGGCCAATCATCAGCAAGCAATGCACTGCGATGCCGCAGTGAATTATGGGCCGTGACGCGCCACACGAATTTGGCGCGAACGGCCCATATCGTTCGCAATTCGGCGAACGACCGAACAGCCGATGTTCGAGTCGAACATGGGTTCGACTCGAACACGAACCTCATCCCTAGTTCTATGTGACTGCACTACAGAACTGCATAACAGAAAAGATAATGTCTTGTGTGCCATATTGATCTTATAACTGTATTTGGTGGTTCGTCAGAAATACGCAACATAGAAGTTTGGGTCTTTCTGTCTTATATTTATGGCCCTGTTTGGCTGTACATCAGTAAAACTCCACCGTAAACAGGACTCCCGTTCTCTCTCTCTCTCTCTCTCTCTCTCTCTCTCTCTCTCTCTCTCTCTCTCTCTCTCTCTCTCTCTCTCTCTCTCTCTCTCTCCAGTTATGACCTAGCTAGCTGTACTTCAGAAACACGCAGCATTTAGGGTCGGTTCACACTGAGGCAGCACGACTTACAGCGGACTGCCTCAGACGACCCAGGACACGACTCAGCGGCCACTTGCGAAACGACTTCTGTATATAGAAGTCAATGCAAGTCACCCCCAAAGTCGTACAGGAACCTTTTTTCTAAGTCGGAGCGACTTGCGTCCCTCCGATTAGAACCCGACAAGTCGTCCCAGTGTGAACCGAGGCTGAGGGTTTGCGTGTGTCTTAATGTTTTTACATATTGGCTGCACATCAGAAAACCAGACTGTGAGGACTGTTTGTCTACATTGAAGTTCAGATTTGGGTCTCTCCCATATTTGATATGTTGGTTTAGCTAGCCACACTCGGATACACATTATTGTCTATGCTTGTGTCCTTTCTGTCTAAATCTATTGTGCTGGGTCCACAATCTATGATCTTTTTTTTAATTTGTGATATTAATAATGCATGCATCACCTTTTTGTATTTCAGCCCTCTTTTCCGTGGAGGGGCCAGGAGTTCTGGCTGCAGATGTCACATGTCAGAAAGCCTCAGCCCCTTACATTCAGGAATGCTGGAACCATTTCCCAGGGTTGAAGCCCAGTAGGGTTATAGGACACTGGAGAAAGGTGATAAAGAATCACCCTGCTTAGTAAGAACTTGGGAAGTTCTGTTCAGAGGAGTATTATGACCTGAAGATGAAGTATAAAGATGTATACCCGACCGAATAGGTTACGCCTTCATCTCACCCTTCTAGCAGAACTAGATGTAGCAGTATAAGTGTTATACTCCTGCTATGAACTTTATTCTCCTGAAGTAGGCACTCAGGCGTAAGTAAAGCCACAGAGTGGGCATGCCTTAAACCCAGGGATCAAGCCTTGGTTAATCTATTACCCTTAAGTAGGCTTCCCTTTAGTCTTTGCTGATGTAAAGATAAAAATGAACAAAAAAGGTTGTCTGTTAGGGACCCACCTTTTTTTTGCAGTTTTAATTCCCTGAACAGGGTAGTGTTAAGACAGGCCCTCTTAGTGATCAATGAGTGTCCTTGTCTTACAACACAGGTCTCTGATTAATCTTTAGGGGTTCTAAGTAGCACCTACAGGCACAATAGGCCATGGTTGTTAGATGTGTGAGACAGGCAACATTGCTAATCTACAAGTTTAACATGTTTTCTGATTCCATCTTTAAGAGCCCACTCCACCTAGATCCTGCATCCGAAGTGGAGAAGGCAGGGACATCGGTGGAGTAGACCTGCAGACCAGTCGCATGATCCAGCTATAATACCTTCATCAAGCATATGTAGTGGAGGTAAAAATCACTGCAGAACCAAGGTCCGCCAAGAGGGTCTTGCAGTGGTCCCACCCTAAGGTAGGCCTGAGGTACTTGATTATCCTCTCAGGTGTGCCATCCTGGAAGATGACTAAGAAAAAATTGACAGTTACTTACGGGTAACTGTTTTTCTAGGATATCTTCCAGGACGGCAGGCCTACTTCCCGCCTGTTGGAGGAGGGAAAATGGTAGAACACTAGAAGGTGAGTACCTATGAGGAATGATTTCCCTTGTGAACCAGGTTCAGGAGTTTCTTCTCTACAAACTGAGGATCAAGGGGAAGGGTGGGGACTTAAAATAGCTGTCGATTGATTGTGTTTCCTGTAGGGAGGAGCCTCTCATCTCTCAGGCCTGCCGTCCTGGAAGATATCCTAGAAAAACAGTTACCGGTAAGTAACTGTCAATTTTATGTTCATTTAGCAGATTCTACTTAACCACTTCAGCCCATGAAGATTTGGCTGCTCAATGACCAGGCCATTTTTTGCGATACGGCACTGCATCGCTTTAACTGACAATTGCGCGGTCGTGTAAAGCTGTACCCGAACAAAATTGACGTCCTTTTTTTCTCACAAATAGAGTTTTCTTCTCATGGTATTTGATCATCTGCATTTTTTTATTTTTTGCGCTATAAACAAAAGAGCGACAATTTTGAAAAAAACACAATATCTTTTACTTTTTGCTATAATAAATATCCCACATTTTTTTTCAAAAAAAATAATTTTTTCCTCACTTTAGGCGAATATGTATTCTTCTACATATTTTTGGTAAAAAAAAAAATCGCAATAAGAATATATTGACTGGTTTGCGCAAAAGTTATAGCATCTACAAAATAGGGGATAGATTTATGGCATTTTTATTATTTTTTTACTAGTAATTGCGGCGGACACGGAACTGCGATATTGCGGTGGACAAATTGGACACTTTTGACACATTTTTGGGACCATTGACAATTATACAGCAATCAGTGCTATAAAAATGCACTGATTACTGTATAGATGTCACTGGCAGGGAAGGGATTAACACTAGGGGGTGATCAAGGGCTTAACTGTGCTCCCTCACTGTGTTCTAACTGTAGGGGGATGGGACTGTGTAGGAGGAGAAAGAGAGATAGGTGTTCATACTTGGTATGAACACATGATCTGTCTCTACTCCCCTGAAATAACCAGGATTTGTGTGTTTACACACACAGATCCCGGTTCTTGCTCTGTCACGAGCAATCGCGGGTGCCTGGTGGTCATCGCGCCCACCGGGCACTCGCATCGGCTCTGGGCACACGCTGCGGGCATGCCCTTAGTGGCCAAAAGGAAAAGCGACGTAGTTGCTGTCAACTGAGAGCAGAGCTAGCAGTCGGTGTGCTCTTGCTGGTCAAACTGGGGTGACATGACTGTTGATAGACGATCTCTACATGACAGAATACCAGGAAAATAAAAGGAAAAAAAATAAGACGGCTATAAGACCACAAGTCCCAGCATAAAACAATACAACCATACTGCTGGCACTCGGCACAATGACCGGAGGCCTATAGTAGAGAAGGGGTTTTAAGTTCAGGGAAGACTGTCCATAGGAGGTGTGATGATTTAACACCAAGAATAGGCAGACAGCAAGAGCTTTAACATGAGCCTGGTATTTATTCAGCAGCATCCATCTTACAGAACTCTCCACAGTTCCCTGCCCCCAGATCACATGACCAAAACTATTAATGGTTTCCTAACATGCATAAGGAACTAGCATAACAATTGAACTTGAATTATAACATAAAGCATACACATCATTACATCTTCCCTCTCAAGTATGAAGCATTTAATATGAGACAAAGTCCCTCCATATCTTTGGTTTAATAGCTCGACCATAGCGAGAGAAAGTAATCGCTGGCTCATCTTCTGTAGGATTGGTGTCCAGTTGAGAGTCACTCCCAGGATTATCACATGCTGATACGTTTATGCTGTCCTCGGTATCCTCAGTAGACTCAATATCTGTGTTTAGAACTTCTGTGCCATCATGGGCTTGTTCTTTATCTCCATTGTCATCCGGTTCCTCTAAAGATGTATCCGCAGCAGTGTCTGGACGAAGATGACGCCTGTTTTGTCTCAGTTTCTGTCCACACTTGGTCTCGATTATATATGGTTTTGGTGACAATTTGCTTCTTTGACAATTTGAGCAGGTTCCCATGTATTCCCAGTGACTCTGTGTCGCACAGCTTGCTCAGCAGAGAGTGGACGAAGGGATTTTGTAGATTTATCAAAATACAGTTTTTGCCTTTTCATGTTTATGATCCTCTGAGCTGTTACTCGATCCTGTGGAATAGACTGAGGCATTAATTTCTGTGGTGCAATAGGCACTGTGGTCCTCAGTGTTCTACCCATTAGCAGCTGTGCAGGTGAGCTTAAACCTTCAATAGGTGTTGCACGATAGTTTACCAGTCCTAGGTACACATCCTGCCCTGATGATTGCGCTTTCAGTATAATGGATTTGGCTATGCCAACATACTTCTCTGCTAGACCATTGGCCTGTGGGTGATAGGGGCTTGTGGGTTTGTGCCCGATTCCCCATTCCCACAGGAAGCACTGGAACTCAGAACATGAGAATTGTGGCCCATTATCAGACACAAGTTCTTCACACACTCCATGTCTTGAAAGTATTGTTTTGAAAGCCCATATGACTGTTGATGCTTTTAAATTTCTTAGCTGCATTAGCTCAAAGTATTTGCTGTAGTAATCTACTACTATCGGGTAATGGTTGTCCTCAAAATGAAAAATATCTGTAGCCAGTCTCTGCCATGCCCATGAAGGAGCATTCCACAGTGTAAGTGGTTCCTTTTCATTGTGTTTTTGAAATGTCTGGCAGGTTTCACACTTCTTCACAAGTGTCTCAATGTCAAAGTCCAAATTAGGCCAGTAGACCAACTTCCGCGCTCTGCGCTTACACAGAGTGATGCCCAAATGCCCCTGGTGGATTTGTTTCAGTACTTCTGCCTGTTGTGACTTAGGAATGAGAATATGGTCACCCATAAATATGATATCCAAATGAATGCATAGCTCATCTTTCATAGGCCAGAATCCATGTAGTTCAGGACACAGCTTTTGTTTTTCTGGCCAGCCATTGCACATGGCACAAGATAGTTTTTCTAGGACTTTATCCTGTTTGGTGTCTTGTCTTATCTTCTCCAGCCGTACATTCGATATTGGAATGTTCGCTAGTACTTTATGTACCTGTTCTTCCAACTCAGGTTCATCCTGTGTTTCATGTCCTTCTAGAAACACCCTAGACAGGGTATCTGCCCTGGGAATTTCCTTTCCAGGCTTATACATTACTGTGAGATCATGCTGCTGTAATTTCATAACCATCTGCTGCAGATGTGGAGGTGTAGAAGCTAGTGATTTCTGTAGGATGTACTGCAATGGCTTGTGGTTTGTTTCCACAACTACCGGGCAACCATATATGTACTGGTGAAATTTCTCACAACCATTCCGAGCCAGCATCTTTCTCAATTTGGGCATAATTGGCTTGAGTTGTGGTTAATGCTCGTGAAGAACATGCCACAGAATGTCCTTGTTGAGTCAGTACAGCACCTAACCCAAACAGGGATGCATCCACTTGAAGTACAGTGTCACAGTTTACATCAAAATATTCCAGTATTGGCCCTGGATGTTTAGTGATCAGTTTTTGCACTTTGTCGAAAGTCTTTTCCATGTTTGCATCCCAACACCAAACAGCATCCTTCTGTAGCAGTATATGTAGCGGTGCTATCTGTTGAGCAAGACCCTGAGAGAATTTGGATAGATAGTTGAAAATACCTAGTGATGTCTCCAGCTCCTTTCTGGAGGTTGGGGCCTTCATGTTAAGAACTGCTGTAATCTTCTTCAGATCAAGCTTCAAGCCCTCTTTGGTTAGTAGGTGTCCAAAATATGTAACTTCTTCTACCCTAATTTGTATTTTGTTTGGATTGAGTGTAAGATTCTTCTCACGACACAGATTGAGCAAAGCAGTAAGGTTTTTGTCATGTTCCATTTGATCCTTTCCATAGACCAGCAAATCCTCAACTATTATTTCAACACCCTGTAGACCAGCGATCAATTTGTGTGATTTATTTTGAAATATTTCCTGTGCAGATGCTATGCGGAAAGGTACCCTTGTGAAACGCCATCGACCCAAAGGGGAGTTAAAAGTGGTAAAGTAACTGCTGGCTTCATCAAGATGCAATTGCCAGTAACCCGAATGGGCGTCTAGTACACTAAATACTGTTGCTCCTACTAGCTTGTGCACTATATCCTCTATGGTGGGGAGTTTGTAGAGTTCTCTCATTATGACTTTATTCAAATCACGTGAGTCAATGCATATACGAATTGCACCTGTGTTCTTCTTCTCCACCACAACCATAGAACTGAGCCATTCCGATGGTTCTGACCTTTTTTACTACTCCCAGCTTCTCCATCCTAGTGAGTTCTTGTCTGACTTTATTCACAAGGGGTAAAGGTATTCTCCTTGGGGCATGAATGACAGGCTGTGCACCCTCTTTTATACGTATGCGGCTTACACCCGGGAGGCACCCCAGGGCCTTGAATAGATCACAGTACTCACGTTTAATGTCAGCCTCTGTCAGACCTCTGTGCCCACCATCCACAGTCATTATGATCTTCACAAGTCCAATCTCTTTACTTGTTCTGAGACCTAGCACGGCTGAGGCTTGTGTTTCTATCACAAACAATTGTAAAACCTTTTCAGATCCCTTGTATGAACATTTAGCATGACAGCGGCCTATTACTTTCAGCTTTTCACCACCATATCCCATTCGTTTCGGTAGGTCCTGAGTCTCTAAGGGGGTGTTCCAGGTATATGTGGCTTGGCACACAATTTACTTGTGCTCCTGTATCTATTTTGAATGTGAAAGGGGCTAACAAAACTCCAATCTGTAATGTTACAGTTGCTTCATCTACAGACTGATGTGTTTTTTGTACTGCTGCAAGATATATTGGGGTGCAGTCTGAGTCTGACCCTGCATTGTCCTCTATGGCATTTCCGGTTTGTGAAGACAGTTTACACACCCTGGCCAAATGTCCTCTTTTCTTGCATTTATTGCATATCTGCCCCCTTGTCGGACAGACACTATTTTTATGGTGCATGTTTCCATAATATTCACTTGCTTCTTGTGTGTTACTTGTCCCAGTGCCATAGGTGTTCTTTATTCCTTTATGTGTTCTTTCTGGTCCATATCTGCTGCTGTGATTTTCTATAGCATTAATCTGGAGCTGTGTTCCTTCCAGTACCTGCATGTCCTTTCTTGACATTTCATATGCTCTGGCAATTCTTATGGCTTTCTCAAGGTTTAAGTCTTCTTCCTGCAGCAGCTTTTCCTGAACTTCCTTAAACTTACTGCCCATCAGAATGTGGTCTTTTATCAGATCTCCAGCATCATAGAAAGCACAGTCTTTGGCAAGCAAGCGCAGCTGTGTTACCATTCATCCACAGACTCACCTCCACACTGCTTCCTCTCATAAAACAGTTTCCTTTGCACTGTGGAGTTTCTCCTTGGGTTGCACTACGCCTCAAACTTTGCAAACAGCACCTCTGTTTTCTTTTTATCCTCTGCAGTGATCTCCCCACTTGCTTGCCAGGCTTGGCACACATCACGTCCTTTTTGTCCCACACATATCAGAAAGTTAGCTGCTTTCTGCTGATCAGACCATTTGTCTGCATCTGGTCCTGCAAACACAAGCCCTATCAGCTCCCTCCATTGTGACCAGTTTTCAGATACATTCCCTGATTCCAAATCCAGGGATGGAATGTTCTTTGTTGCTGTTTTCTGCCATGATTCTTCTCACCCCACTTCTGGTACCATGTGATGATTTAACACCAAGAATAGGCAGACAGCAAGAGCTTTAACATGAGCCTGGTGTTTATTCAGCAGCATCCATCTTACAGAACTCTCCACAGCTCCCCACCCCCAGATCACATGACCAAAACTGGTAACTGTTACCTAACATGCATAAGGAACTAGGCATAACAATTGAACTTGAATTATAACATAAAGTATACACATCATTACAGGAGGTGCCAACGTTTTTTATTCCTAGTGTTCTACTCCTGTAGGTGTTGCTATAAAACCCTGTTTGGTCATGGATAAAGAGGCTGTGTGTCAATGAACATAAGAAATCTTCCTTTATCTTCATAGAATGCAAGAAGGTAAACACAATCTTCAGCCTTTAGAACCACTTTAAGTGATATTACAGATGAGAACTAGGAATATATACATCTTTGTATGTTTCTGATTATTGAGTGACCTCCAAATCTCCTCTATCATTCAGGAACAAATCATCATGATTCCCAGTCCTGTGATCACTATGAAATCTCTGACATGGTGATCATATAGTATTATTCACAAACACATCTGTTGGGTTATGATGTCACAATACCTCACACAGATATAAGCATTTTGACATATGAAGTTGGCAGGCTACAGTTTTTAAAGGGCAATACAGTACTCTATTGGTGAGAACACGTTTTATAGATCCATTTCCTGCAATGAGCTTCTGGCCGTGGAATAAAATGGAATTCAATTTAGTGTTCAAGAACTATGAATCTGGTAACAGAAGACAGACCCCAGATCCAATATAATTGGTGTACATAGATCATCATTATAATTTCTAAAGATTCAGATCTAGAAGTCCTCAGTGGAGTAAATGGTACAAAAGAAGTGTAATTATTCCAACACCATCTCCGCACCTTACACAAAGTGATTCCTGTGATAGATACACTACCGTTTTTATTTACCTTTCAGCTCCAGAGTCAGGGAATGTCCGAGTTCATCCAGCAGAATCTGATCCGGCAGACCTTCACCTATAGAGAGGAATATAAGATGATGGCTCTGAGTCATGTATGATTGAAGCCGACCTTTCACATACATCAAGCTACACATTACAATTATGGCCAAGCAGCAGAATATAATGAATCCTATGTTACATGTAACATGTCAGAGTAAAGTTCTCCATATTCTGACCATATATAAATATACAGAAGTGATCTGATTAAGATTGTGTTCTGAATAAGTGTAAGGAATAGAGTTGGAGTGTGATATTGGAGTGGAGAGAGATATAAAAGGGCTCTGTTCATTGCTACTAGCAAGTTAGTGTGCTATAGTGTGCTACAGTGTAGAATGATAATAGTGATAGTTTAGTGTTTCAGGCCGTGTTTACTGCAGTATATTGAGGTGCGTTTGTGTATGTTTACTGCAGTATATTGAGGTGCATTTGTGTATGTTTACTGCAGTATATTCAGGTGGGTTCGTGTATGTTTACTGCAGTATATTAAATTTTTACATACAGTACCTGACCACGAGAATGTGTTCCCAGCGCGATCCCATCGCGCTGGTTCTCGGCGACAGGGTACTGTACATCTCGTGCTGGTTCGCTCATCGGGAAAGGAAAACAGTTTTTTTCCTTTCCCGATGAGCGACAAGCATTGCTGACAGGTGTCTAATATGAATCCATGAGGGGGAACGCTGCGCCAAATTTTAAATAAAAAACCGGCATGGGTTCCACTCCAGGGGCATACCAGGCCCTTAGGTCTGGTATGGATTTTAAGGGTAACTCCTATGCCGAAAAACAGCGTGGGTTCCCCCCAAAATCCATAACAGACCCTTATCTGAGCACGCAGCCCGGCCGGTCAGGAAAGGGGGTTGGGACAAGCGAGCACCCCCTCCTGAACCGTACCAGGCCGCATGCCCTCAACATTGGGGGTGGTCGCTTTGGGGCAGGGGGGCGCCCTGCAGCCCCCCCACCTCAAAGCACCTTGTCCTCATATTGATGAGGACAAGGGCCTCTTCCCGACAACACTGGCCATTGGTTGTTGGGGTCTGCGGGCAGAGGGCTTATCGGAATCTGGGAGCCCCCTTTAATAAGGGGGCCCCCAGATCCCGGCCCCCCACCCTATGTGAATGGGTATGGGGTACATCGTATCCCTACCCATTCACCTGGGGGAAAAAGTGTCAATAAAACACACTAGACAGGTTTTTAAAGTAATTTATTAGGCAGCACCAGGGGTCTTCTGCTGACTTCAGGGGTCTTCTTCCGACTTCTCCGCTCTCTTCTCCCAGTGTCCGGCTCTTCTCCCGCTCTCCGGCCTCTTCTCCCGGTGTCCGGTTCTTCTCCCGCTCTCCGATTCTTCTGCCGGGCTCCTCCGCTATCTTCTGCTCTTTTGCCACTCTTTTGCTAGCGGTGGCCCGGTCTTCTCCATCGTCTTGTTCCCTCTTCTCTTCTTCTGACCCTGTCCCCTTATGATGTCACAGTCCCGAGGCATGATGGAACTGTGTCGTAATAAGGGGAGGGGTCACCGGGTGACATCACCCAGTGACCACGCTCCATGCCTATATAAGTCATTGAGCACGTAGCACACAGCATTATAGCGGGAGAGAGCATCGTGTCAATATCAAAAGAAGAGAAGAGGGAACAAGACGACGGAGAAGACCGGGCCACCGCTGGCAAAAGAGCAGCAAAAGATCAGAAGATAGCGGAGGAGCTCGGCAGAAGAACCGGAGAGCGGGAGAAGAACTGGACACTGGGAGAAGAGAGTGGAGAAGTCGGAAGAAGACCCCCAAAGTCGGAAGAAGACCCCCGGAGCTGTCTAATAAATTACTTTAAAAACCTGTCTAGTGTGTTTTTTTTATTGACACTTTTTCCCCCAGGTGAATGGGTAGGGGTACGATGTACCCCATACTCATTCACATAGGGTGGGGGGCCCCCTTATTAAAGGGGCTCCTGAATTCCGATAAGCCCACAGACCCCGACAACCAACCTCACGGGTTGTCGGGAAGAGGTGCTTTGGGGTGAGGGGGGCTGCAGGGCGCCCCCCTGGCCCAAAGCACCCACCCCCATGTTGAGGGCATGTGGCCTGGTATGCCTCAGGAGGGGCAGGGGCGCTCGCTCATCCCCACCCCCTTCCCTGACTGTCCGGGCTGCGTGCTCGTATAAGGGTCTGGTATGGATTTTGGGGGGACCCCATGCCGTTTTTCGGGGGTAGGGGGTTCTCCTTAAAATCCATACAAGACCTAAGGGCTTGGTATGCCCCTGGAGGGGAACCCATGACGTTTTTTTTATTTAAAATTTGGTGCGGCGTTCCCCCTCACGATTCATACCAGACACCTGTCAGCAATGCTTGTTGCTTATCGGGAAAGAAAAAAATGCAGTGAGCGAGCCAGCTCGGCGCTAGCTCCCTTGACGGGGCTCGCAGGTGTCAAATCTCACCGATAACAGTGGTGAGATTGACACAATATCGCAGTCACCTACTGTAGTTAGTCAGGTTGAAAAAAGACACAAGTCCATCCAGTTCAACCAAAAAAAACATACAATCCTACACCCACAGTTGATGAAGAGGAATCCTTCCTGATCCCTGGAGAGGCAATCAGATTTTCCCTGGATCAACTTTACCTATAAATGTTATTACCCAGATATATTATGTACATTTAGGAAAGAATCCAGGCCTTTTTTAAAGCAATCTACTGAGCTGGCCAGAACCACCTCTGGAGGGAGTCTATTCCACATTTTCACAGCTCTTACTGTGAAGAAACCTTTTCGTATTTGGAGATGAAATTTTTTTTATATTTTTATAACAGCTTACCTGTAAAATCCTTTTCTTGGCGTACATCACGGGACACAGAGCCACAGTAATTACTGTATGGGTTATAGACCACCTTTAGGTGATGGACACTGGCACACCCTAAACAGGAAGTTCAACTCCCTATATAACCCCTCCCCTTACAGGAAGTACCTCAGTTTTGTAGCAAAGCTACAGGTAACTCTGTGTCCCGTGATGTACTCCAAGAAAAGGATTTTACAGGTAAGCTGTTATAAAAATCTTATTTTCTTTATCGTACATCACAGGACACAGATCCACAGTAACTACTGTATGGGATGTCCCAGAGAAATGCTATCTGAGGGGAGGGAGACACAAACAAAAGTAGGGTGCCATTAGACCTGAGGACCAACTGCTGCCTGCAGCACACTGCGCCCAAAGGCGATATCCTCATGCCTTCTTACATTCACCTTATAGAATCTGGTGAACGTATGGACTGAAGACCAAGTTGCAGCCTTGCAGATTTGAGCCATGGAGGCTTGGTGAAGCACTAACAGTCCTGCTGGAGTGCGTTTTGATTTGAAAAGGTGGGACCTTCCTTTTCAACCATAAGCTTGAATAATTACTTGCCAAATCCACTTGTAAATAGAAGATTTCAATGCTGCCTGTCCTTTTCTAGGACCTTTAGGCAACACAACATACATTTTTTTGAATCTGAGCAATTGCCTTCAAATAGACTTTGACTGCTCTTACTACATCAAGAGAATGTAGCGACTTTTCTTCCGTAGAACAGGTTTCTGGAAAAAAGGTAGAACAATATCCTGGTTTAAATGAAAACCCGAACCACCTTCGGCAGAAAGCTAGGATGAGGACGCAATACCACCTTATCCTTATGAATATTTAAATATGGATCTTTATAAGAAAGAACAGCCAATTCTGATACCCTTCTTGCAGAAGATATTGCAACCAGAAACCAACTTCCTTGTCAAAAGGATCAAGGGAGTATGTTGTATCGGCTCAAAGGCTGTTTTTGTAAAACTGACAAAACAAAATTTAAGTCCCAAGGTTTTAAGGGAACCTAACTGGCAGACTAAGCCATGCCACCCCCTGTATAAAACTACGGACCAGGAAATGCGAAGCAAGTGGTCATTGGAAGAATATTGATAAGGCCGAGACCTGGCCTTTGATGGTACTCAAGGCCAGCTTCATTTCTAATCCTATTTGCAGAAAAGGCAAGGATTCTATCTATAACATACTTTCTAGGATGCCAACCCCTGGACTTACACCAGGAAACATATGCTTTCCAGACTCTAATATAAAATGACTCTGGAAACTGGCTTCCTTGCATTAATCAAGGTAGATATCACTGAGCCTGAAAGCCCCAGATTCTTCAGAATGTGGGTTTCAATAGCCAAATCGTTAAATTCAGCGTTTGTAAGGTAGGATGGAACACCAGTCCCTGCAATAGCAGGTCTGGACATGGTGGTAGGGTCCATGGGGCCGCTACTGCCATCTTTACAATCTCTGCATACCAAAATCTTCTGGGCCATGCTGGGGCCACAAGAACCACCAACTTCCTTTCCTGCTTGATCCTGCAAATAAGTTGTGGTAGCAGCAGAATAGGAGGGAATGCATAAATCAGCGAGAACTGATCCCACGGGGTCACCAACGCATCTGTTCTGTATGCGAGTGGATCCCTTGTTCTTGACACAAAGTTGCCGACTTTGTTTTTGAACCTGGACACAAACAGATCTACGTCCAGGATCCCCCTTCTTTGGCACATAGCCAGGAGGATGTTTGGGTGAAGGGACCATTCTCCTGGGAACAACTGCTGAAGACTCAAGTAGTCTGCCTGACAATTCTCTATCCCTGGAATGAAGATTGCCAATATGCACGGCACATGCTTTTCTGCCCAGGTTAGGATATGGTTTACCTCTCCCTGGGCTGCATGACTTTAGTGCCCCCTTGGTGATTGATATAAGCCACTGATGTGGCATAGTCAGATTGAATTCTTTTTTTTTTTTTTTTTTAAATTCTTTATTTATATTTTATAAATACACAGCTAAAATCCAACTCCATCCTGCAGGTGGTTACCTTTGTGCATACAAAAATGCGTAAACCTTCCTTGCTTTCCCAGGTTCCGAACCCCTTAGACTTGGCTTGTGATCTCCTCAAGATAACTCCACGTACTCTTAAAACTCTGCCACTCTGCCCATTTGTCTAGGCTTGCATTCCCCTCGTCTAATTCCGCTCCCGAATTATCCAGATACTCTATATTATATATTTCATTTACACAGAAGAGCCAGTCCTGAGTTTTAGGGCTCTCGGGATCCAACCATTTCTTTGAGATCTGTTTCTTAGCAGCGTCCAACAACACAGGAACGATAGATGTTTGATATTGCTTAATTGGCTCCACAGTTCCATGGAATAAACATATCCATGGGTCTTCCAATAAAGTTTTTATTAGTAATTTCCTTAATTAGTTGTATAATTTTTTTCCAGTATGCTTTAATAATGGAGCACTCCCACCATATGTGGGCCATCGTTCCTGTATTTGTGCACCCCCTCCAACATTTCTCAGATTTATCCGGTTGAAATTTGCTTATTTTGTCTGGTGTGGCATACCATCTTGCTAAACATTTAAAATGTATTTCTGTTCTCTTAATATCAGCTGAAGAACCATGTATCATTTTCAATATTTTTCCTAATGTGGGTTTGCCATATTGTGTCCCTAACTCCCTTTTCCATTTCTTGATATATGGAGGCACATCCAGTTCTTCTATCAAGATCAAAATTTTGTAAAGTTGGGAAATACTTCCCAATTTTTCTCTCTTGCAAAGCTGCTCAAGCGGTATGTACTCTTCCTCACCTTTGATTGGTTTCGGAAGTTTCTCGACAAAGTGCGTCAATGTTGACCCACCTCTTGTCCGAGTCCTCCCTTGACCATTTCATAACCCGTGAAAGTATTACTGAAGTGTAGAATTTATTAAAATCCGGAAGAGCAAGTCCTCCTTGTTTGTTCCCCCTAGTCAAAACTGAATAAGCAATTTGTGGCTTTTTGCCACACCAGACAAACCTTGCAATCAGGCCTCCGTAGTTCTCTCAAATATGAAAGTGGGATTGGGAGCATCTGGAATTTATAAAGTATTTTGGGGCTAACACCATTTTTGCTGAGTTAATGCGGCCAAACCAAGAGGGGGCGTGTTGACATTCTTTTCGTTTCTTGCTAGGTTATTGGCTAGGTACATTTTTTTTCAGTGAATTAGATTAGAATTAGATTTGAATTAGTTTAATTCCCAAGTATTTTATTTCCTTTCTCCAAGGAAAGGGAAAAACCCTTGAAAGTCTCTCTTCTTCTTCTTTATCCACATTAATATTTAACACTTCGGAATTTCCTAAGATTAATGTTAAAGTTTGAGATGTCTCCATACCTTTTTGAAATCTGCAGCAAGTTCGGGATTGTAATCCTAGGATTTTTGATATAGAACAGAACATCATCGGCAAATGCCGCGAGTTTATGTTCTTCTAATCCTATCTTCACCCCTCTACAATCTGGATTTTTACGGATAAATGCCAGCAAGGGTTCTAGGGTTAAAACAAATAAAAGTGGGGACAATGGACACCCCTGTCTGGTACCATTCTCCATCCTAAAAGGTCTGGAAAGAACCCTATTTTCCTTCATGGATGCCGTTATATAGAATTTTCACCCATGCAATGAATCTTGGGCCGACTCCCATCACTTCCAAGGTTTTTATCATAAGCCCCCAGTCTACCCTGTCAAACGCTTTTTCGGCGTCCATTGACATGAATAGAATTGGGGGCCCCCCTCTTTAACAGACTCTAAAAGGAGCAATGATCGGACTCCGTTATCCCTGCCCTGTCTTCCCGGGACAAAACCTACCTGGTCTGGGTGCACCAAGGTAGTCATTTTGTCCTTCAACCTGCCAGCCAACACCTTGGCGTACAGTTTAACCTCCTCATTTAATAGGGCAATGGGTCAATAACCAGAGCACAAAATATTGTTTTTCCTTCTTTTAATATCAGCGTAATGGTCGCGGACAGATCGTCTCCTCCGATTGTACACTTGGTGCCTAGTTCGTTACAATAATGGCAGAGCCTCGGTACCAATGTATGCTTGTATTGTTTCAGGTAAAGGGTAGTAAACCCATCAGGGCCTGGACTTTTCCCCTTTGGCAAATCCTTCAGGGTGGCATGGATTTCTTCTTCAGTTATAGGTCTTTCCAGGGGCTACTCTATCCTCTTCAGACAGCCCGGCCATCCCTGCCCCCTTCAAGAAATCGTCAACCTTCCTGTTCTCTGTTTTAACCGCGGCTCCCTTTTGTCCAATAGTGTACAAAGCTTCATAGTACTTTTTAAACTCTTCCGCTATCCCTTTGGTTGTGGCTACTACCTCACCTTCTTTTTTATTTTGTATTATCTCGATGAAGTTCAAGTCTCTTTTCTTTTTCTAAAACCTCGCAAGGAGCTTAAATATCTATCTCTTGTTATTTTATTTAAGGCCCTTCTCAAGTCCTGCTCCATGCTGTCCCTTAGCTCCTCCCTTTTGATGGCTAGCTGGCGGAAGCATTCCTGATTCTGCCCCTTGTATTTTTTATGATTCTGTTCTAATAAGTAATTTTTTTTCGATGAGTTTTTCCCTTTCTCATTTTCTCTTTTTTTCAATGGAGATAAGAACCCCCCTGATATACGCTTTGTGCGCTTCCCAAAGAATGGGAGAAGGGGTTTCCCCTGTGTCGTTAACCTTGCACCATTTCTGATACTTTGTTGTCTTTTAGTAAATTTTCATTTAACTTCCAGGAGAATGGTTGTCTTTGGAGCTTCGGAAACCTAACCTTCATTGACAAAAAACAATAAATAATTGCGCTTCAAAATTCTACAAAATAAATGACATAAAGCTGCGATGTCCTAGATTGTGACACAAACACAACAAAAAGTGCAAAAGAAAAAAAAATGTTGACTCGCGCTTGGCAAACTAGTGAATGTGTGGCTGAGGAGTGCCACACCAAAGGAAGTACAATATATACATAAATTAAATATTGTACCAAACTGTACCACGCACAATGTAAAAAATGATAAAGGGAATACATAAACCCCTCTAGTGAGCAGTGCAATAATACAAAGGGTGCAATCAAACTTCAAATTGAGTCCATGTGTAATGAATGTAAATCAGGGAGTAGATCATAAAGGTCCATATGGGAGAAACCCAAAAGATGATAGACAGTCCCAGGTGATTCAGAATATGTAAGATCATAAATGTGTGGGTCCACCACCAAAAGAGGGAGCCTGGCCGCTTACCAGAACCTCATGACCCCCCCCCGTTTCAGAGGGTCTAGATGGGCATTGAGATCCTGCTAGTCCGGAACTCCCACGGATGAGGGTAGAGACTGGAAGGGCGTCAAGGACTGTGATGGAAATGGATGGATCCCCAAGGAGGCTCAGCTCTCAGCATTGTGTAGTCATCATGGGAAAAGAAAAAGGGAGGGCTCCCATAGTGTAAAATCCAAAGGTGGTTTACTAAAGTAAAAACATAAACACTCACATGTAGGTATAAAATCATCATCGATAGAAGAACAACCTGTGGCACCGGCCGGATGACCACAGGTAGCCCGTCCTGCTGGGTATACAGGGACAGTGGGAGGTGGCACGATGAAGCCACTCAGCCCTACGCTGCGTTTCGCAATAAATGTGCGTCTTCCATGGGCACGAGCTGCTCATCGCATCACCTCCCTTAAATAATAAAACAAAAGCCTCACTCTGGGGTCACCCAGGCCCGTATCCGCATTAGCCTAAAACGCACCTGATATCAGTGCGCAGACGCGCCGGGACTCCACTTCCACACTAGCCTGGAACGAATAAGACCGCGGCGCCAGTGCGCATGCGCGCCCCAAGGTTCCGTCAGCGTCACCCGATGTTGAGTCAAATGATTTGATCAACGGCCGGGGTCTCATGCGCGTGCGCGCCCCCTATGTCCATCCCCCTCACGTATTACGTGTTAAGGATTCCAAAGGTGAGCGCGGTGACAGTAAAAAACAAATGATCGTTAGTAGGTGTAAAATAAAGATGACCAAAGCTAAAGATATGAGGACCTGTGGCCCCAGCCATCGGAACTGGTAAAGAGGGCCATCACCCATATTGAACAGTCTCCTGCAGAGGCGATCGTTACCCCCGATCTATTGCATTGGTTACTATTGTCCCATAAAGCGGGGGGAGTGTATGCCCTCCAAATGTGTGCTATATCAAACCAGGTGCATCAAAATAAATGGATGCACCAAGTTTGAACCGGCAGCATATAAAAGGTACAATGTTGATGGGTCTGAGTGGTGACACACAAAGGCCAAAATCAAGGAAAAGCATCCTAGGGGGACATGCATAAATGATGCAGTGCGACCCCTAGTGGCCTTCCTGCACAGTGCACACACACTATGACCGACCACTGTCTTATTATAAACAGTCAGGCTGCGGCATAGGTGTGCACACATAGTAATGGGATA